>JAUTXW010000227.1:1235000-1766522 GCA_030620095.1 Kuschelorhynchus macadamiae
ACTTCTCAAACCCACTTATGTGAGACTGAATCGTTACCACAAGCAGCAACCTTGAGCCGCCGAATGCCAATTACTCGAGAACAAAAAAAAATAGCACACAAACTATATCAGTTGAAGTGTAAAACTATCTGCCTAAATAAAATATCAGGTGAATTTAGGGAGTGGTCTGGACCCAACCAGGAGGTCTGGATATATCAAAGAAAGTTACATGTAACACAGATATATGATGATATCCTTTTCCATTGTTATTATATTACAGAAAAGTATTAGCTTGGATTCTTTGGATTATATAAATGTAGACTTTTTTGAAGTCAACAACAAAATTTATGAGACGGCATATACTAAAAAACTGTCGAACTTGGATATAGAACATGTGATATAAAAATGTGTTCAGAATTAAAAAGTAATAATAACATGAATATTTACAGTGATATATGGTTACTTATGAGGAGGATTTCCGCTGTATAAACAATCCGTTTCTGGTTTAACCGGAAATGGTATCAACTTTAATATTTTAAATAGAACATCCTTGTATATTGATTTATTTTTTAATTCTACACCTAATTCTAAACATAAAACATGTATCATACCCTATGCCAATTCCTGACAGTTTTCGAGAAAATGGCGAATGAAACTTTAAAAATTTCAATGAATAATTCCATTTTTTGGAAAAACAAATAAAGATAGTTCTAATTTAATACTGTAAATAATGTTTGTTATTCAACTCATTGCATCTAATGTGACAATTAGGATATTTCCGGTTTACCCAGAAACGTATTGAAAAATCACTTTCAAATGATATTTTCTCGTTTTATTTTAATGGGACAATTTTAAATACTTTTGTGCATAATACCCTATACCTATATCAAGTACTTTTCGAGATATTTTCAATTGCACTGTGCAACTACCTTTTTAACGCTTAGGCTAATAAATGACACATTAAATTTCTATTTCTGATCCGAGGCGGCTTTGAAACAATACATAAGTATATGACCAACGTTCTTATAATATGCAGATGGTTCGCTTGAGAGGGTAATTATAAGTTTAATTAATCGCCGATACCCATGAGGGTCATACTCCTTGGATGGAAAAGTATTTAAAATCGGAAGGGAATCCGCCAGGCCAGAATTTCATAGTGAGTGAAGAGGGTGAAATTAATAGACTGGCTTGGATAGCAATCGATCCTACTATATCAATACGACAAATAAGCAGTGAAAGCGAAAGCGCACGAAACATTTTACGTAAGCATAGCTTTAAATCATTGAAATACTAAATCCATCACCAGTTATAAGCAGCGGATTATCAGAGAAGACTGGAATTTTGCAACTAGTATTTTGATATGCAACAAAGACAGCCCAATTTCTTTCTTTTTTCAGATGAATACCGATTTACCAATATGGGAATTTTTAACCACAATAACACTAGATAATGGGCTACCGAAAATCTGCACTTGGTAAGGGAAGGGGCATTCCGAGAAAGATTTGGTATTAACGACTGGTTTGGAGTACTAGGAACTTGAAAAATAGGTCCCATTTTTGTGATGAGCCCCTGGATGCAGAATATTATTTGCATTTCCTCCAAAATACAATAGAGGATTCTATGGACTATTTACCCATTGTTTATTACAATCAAGTGTATTTTCAGCACGATGGGGCACCTGCACACAATTCCAGAGTAGTGACTGACCTGAGAGGAAAATTCGGCGACAATTGGATAGGTACAAATGGGCCAGTCAGATGGCCGGCGAGATCGCCTGACCTCACCCCATTAGATTTTTCATATTGGGGCTACATTAAACAAAGGTCTACAAAACACTATTAGAAAATCGTGTAGACCTTATTAATCCAATTACAAGGGCGATAGAAGAAATAACTCCAAGGCAAATGGAAAACATTTTACAAAAGTTTCATAACAGAATTCGTATTTGCCATGAAGTTAATGGACAACGTTTTGCAGACCTTGTCTATGGATGACCTTTTTTCTTAGTATTTTATTACTCATGTAGCTTTAGTTCTATTTCCTGTTTTTCCTTGAGTTAAGAGGATTTTTTGTTTGAATATTATTTAAATTAGTGTTTTGTGGCGTACTAACAGTTGAAGCTACTCAGTAGTGTCCTTAATAAATACCTATTTAAGTAGACTGGTAATATTTCTTATAATAACTAAAACCATGATTAATTATAGGGGAGTGTAAGGCAAAATGACATGCCAGGCAAAATGACATACGACCGTATTTCACGGCGAATCCGAATAAATTTGACAACGCTGTGTGCTTATTTGTAAAGCTTACACCTGCTCCGCCACTACCAGTAATGTTACAACTCTCGAAGGGATCGGTAGTGCCGGTCATCAATTTTTGTTTGCTAAAACTGTCGATATCGACTTTAAAGATTAAGGTATGTGTTTCCTTATGTGAGTTGTTTTTTGTCAAATATGTTTTTAAATCATTTCGTTTAAAGGTGGTATTATAATCACTATACTGTTGTGTTTATTATACTAAAGTGAATTTGCAAAACTATTTAGTTTGGTGTCTAACTACAACAGAAAGACCGATCGCCAATCGTGGTCAACAGCCGATATGCAAAAAGCGATTGAGGCGATCAGAGAAAACAGAATGGGGTGGTTAAAAGCCTCCAAGGTATTCAATGTTCCTCAAGCAACCTTGAGAAGACATTATCAGAATAAGAATATTCACGCTCGAGAAGGCAAAAAGAAGTTAGGAAGATTTAAGAGGTCCTTGAGCAATGAAATGGAAAAAGCTTTATTAGAACACATCCTTGCTGAACGCAGTGGTACGCCGCACCAATTCAATAAAGACAAAAAAAAGCTAGCAGAGGATGGTTCCGCGCCTTTATATCAAGAAACCCAACTGTATCCCTACGAGTACCAGAGGCAACGTCAGCAGCAGCTCGAGCCCGAGCGTTCAACAAAGAAAATGTAGCAAATTTTTTCCATAAGTTGGAACAAACAATCCAGAAAGAAAATATTAACCCGACTATGATATACAATATGGATGAGACCAATATAATCAATGTCCAAAAAACACAAAAAATTATTGCTCAAAGGGGAAAGAAACAACTGGGTTCGGTAACAAGCGGAGAACGGGGATTCCATACCACAGCTGTCCTTTGTGTTAGTAGTACTGGTAACTACATTCCTCCAGCGCTTATTTTTCCGACCAAAAAGATGAATCTGATATTATACGATGGAGCACCACCAGGAACACTTAAATTATGTAATAAACCAGCCTATATGATAAAACCACTATTTTTTAAATGGATTAAGCACTTTGTGGAAAACGTAAGACCAACTGCCGACAACAAAGCCCTCCTGATTTTGGATGGACATGCAAGCCACAAAGATTACAGTGCCTTACAGTTTGCAAAAGACAACAATGTAGTGGTTTTTTGTTTGCCTTCACATTGCACCCTCAGACTCCAACCGTTAGATGTGTTATTTTTTCGTCCACTGGGTACCTACTATGATCAAGAAGTAACCAGTTGGTTGAAGTCTAATCCTGGAAGAACTGTTTCAATGTTCCACATTTCTTCATTGTTTGAAAAGGCTTACAATAAAGCAGCCACTGTTGGGAATGCCGTTAGTGGATTTAGAGCTACAGGTATTTGTCCGCTAAATCCAAACATTTTTCCAGACCACCTCTTCACACCTAGTTTGATTACATCAGTCGAAGAAATAAACGGCGAAGAGAATGATGGCAACATTAGAAATACTCAACCGGGGTGCTCAAAGGATACTGACTCTCCCAGCAAACCTGGTATTGACAATGATCCCGAAGTAAGAAATACATCGATAAATGATATTTTAGAAGAAATACACCCCAAACCTGTTTCCAAGAAAGCTGTCAAAAATCCAAGGAAGAACCCTACAACTGTTTTAACTATTTCGCCTTTTGTAAACGAATTAAAGGAAGCTGAGGTTAAAAAGAGGGAGAAAGAAGCTAGAAAAAGTAACAGAGCGCGAGTACCAAGGCAAGTGTTTGATTATCCAGATGACGAGCCTGAACCTTTAAGTAAGTGGATCTGACGACGACGATGATGCAGGGTGCCTCTATTGTAACGAGCTTTACGGTAGATCCAGGTCCAAGGAACAATGGATAAAGTGCCAAACTTGTAAAATGTAGGCACTACTGATTGTTCCGATGTATCTAGAAAGGTGAAGTAGTTTATTTGTGATGCATGCAAAGACTAGAGTAAGCAAAATTTTCTTACTCTTATTAAACACACTTGTGTTTTCTAACAAACGTTATTTTATTTTTTGTGAGTTTATGTCATTTTGCCTACACATGTATGTCGTTTTGCCTACACTCCAGTGGGCAAAATGACACTTTCAGGCTTATGATTCTAATGCTGAATTTTTAGTATAAATGTAAATTTTGAGCTATAAACTATTTTGAACAAACTCTAAGGGACTAAAGACATTTCCGGTACGAAAGTAAATGTTTCAACTTTCCTTGAAACCAATATCATGTCAGAAACAAAACATATATCATTTTGCCTTACACTCCCCTACAGCGTGTGAAAACACTAAAAAACAGTAATTTTGAAATAACTTTTTATAGGTAAGTTTATTTATATTTATAAGGTTAACTAATTTTTTGTTTTTACTCAATTTATTGCTGCCAAGTACAAAATATGCTTAGCCTTACAGATAACATATCATAGGCATTTTATTCATTTTTTATATGTTAAGAACTCAATTTAGTATCATTTAAAATTCAAAAACCCAGTCCTTCCTTAGTACCTATATTTGATGACCACAAAACGTTAAATACACCATTTGCAGAAACAGTTTTGAGCAGTATGTTGCAAATTCTGATAGCTTGTTTTTTTTATTTGTACGTTGAACAAAACAATAATTCTGAACCAAAGTACCTACTTTAAAAATTAGAAGGTGAATAAAAGAATGGCAGCTGTGGTGTTTATTTCACAGCCACCTTGGATCAGAAATTTAATATTTGCCATTTATCAGCCTAAGCGTTAAAAAGGTAATTGCACAGTGCAATTGGAAATATCTCGAAAAGTACTTGATATTAGGTATAGGGTATTATACACAAAAGTATTTAAAATTGTTTGATGATGTAGATATTAAGTAGGTTTATAGGTCGTCCCATTAAAAAAAAAAGAAGAAAATATCGTTTGAAAGTGATTTTTCACTACGTTTCCGGGTAAACCGGAAGTAACCTAAAAATAAAAAAACTGAATTTAAAGAATATATGGCAACGACGAAATGTTTCTATTATAACTAAAAATTTCATTCAAATATCTTTCAAAATGAAATAAGTAACAAGAGTAAGTTAGCCGGTAGTTGGATTAACCTAGGGTTACAATTAATGAAGTTTTAATTTTTGACTGTAAACAGTAAACAAAGTCTTACATTATAACATATTATAATTTATTTTGGAAATATTATACTTATGTCTATCTTCAAGATTAACAAAGTAAAAAAATAAATAATATTAATAATAAAGACCTAGACTTCCTATTAGAAAATAAAAATACAATTATTGAATTATCAGCATTAGTAGCAAGTAGAGATTAAAGTTTTTCATTCGTTATTATTACAGTATAAGGGCCTGAAGCAACTAACTTGGTAATTAAACAAACTTATAAGGAATCTTTTCACAGTAGAGAAATAGCTCTATAAAGCTCTTATGCCGCCACTATTATCAGGATATTTTACAGAGGTGATATCTTTTAAATTAATCCAGTCAGGTAGGTGTTTTTCCCTTAAATAAAAGTCCTTAGTAATGGCCTTCATAGCTAAGAAATCCGTGGCTCCATATATAGATCCTGCAAAATAAAAAAAATGTGCATGGTGATAAGCATAAAATATTTATGTGTCAATGCATTTTAAATATAAACAATAACAGTTTGACACAAAATGTTAAAAAAATGACTCATTAAAGGAATCATCTCATAGCATACAAAACCTATAATATTTGAAAAGTATTGAAACAAATTTAGGATAAATATAAAATTACATAAAGGACAGGAACAAATCAAAATAGTATTTAAATCCGCAAACTCAAGCTCTAAAAAATCAGCTACTACTAAACGACCAATGTTTATGACGTCACTAATTTGTTTCAAGTCTTATTTTTAACCTTTTTTATTTGTTAATAAAAGTAAGACAATTGATGACATGAGTACAGACCCTCGTAAAATGAACTGTGAGAAAATTTAAATATGATTTATTGATCATCGTGGGAAAATCACAAAACTAATAACATTGGTGTCTATTGTATTGTTGTTGTGAAGAATTTTCTTTTAGAAAGTAAAAACATATCTTAAAACTAAAATCATAAATTTTAATTATTTCCTCTAGTCTTATACCTATTACCCTGTTTTTAGAAATAAAGTGGCATATAAAAACAAATCAAGCAAAGGTGCATCAAAATATGCTTTGAAACTTACTTCTCAAAAATTAAATAATTCATTATTATAAAATAACCTCACCTCCAAGCCAAGAAGCATAATTTTCTTTACAAGGAGGACAATGGAACTTGAATTCCTGTATATTCAGTACTTTATATCTGTCATTTGAAAGTTGTTTTAAAAGCTCTTCTTTTAGCCTTGCTTTAAAACCTGAAAAAAAAGTATTTCTTAATATATTAATATATATACATTGTGTATATTCTTAAATTGCGATAAAAAATACATTGATCAAACAAACAAAGATTAAGTCTTCTTGTGCTCTTTCAGAACAATGACAACACTGAAAACTTAAGTTCTATTTATTCCTTGTGTATATATATATATATATATATATATATATATATATATATATATATATATATATATATATATATATATATATATATATATATATATATATATATATATATATATATATATATATATATATATATATATATATATATATATATATATATATATATATATATATATATATATATATATATATATATATATATATATATATATATATATATATATATATATATATATATATATATATATATATATATATATATATATATATATATATATATATATATATATATATATATATATATATATATATATATATATATATATATATATATATATATATATATATATATATATATATATATATAAAGAGAGAAACAGAAATTTCAATTTCTGTGCGGTTCTTGGTCGTAAAAAGTTATACAAAACGAAACCAGTAACGGTAAGGATGACTCCTTCACCATTTTGTCGAGAATCGACACATATAAATATATATATATATATATATATATATATATATATATATATATATAGAATTAGTATTAGTTTCTTGTAATATTATCCTCCAATTAGAAATTAAATGACTATTTTCACATATTCATGTCTCATTTTAATAACACTTTGGCTATAACTTAGTAGGGACTCTGGAGAAGAGTCACTCACACATAGTTTCAAACATATATGGACACAATTTCACTGATATATATATATATATATATATATATATATATATATATATATATATATATATATATATATATATATATATATATATATATATATATATATATATATATATATATATATATTGCCGGACTTAATACATATATATATATATAGCATATATATATATATATATATATATATATATATATATATTATATATATAGAATATATATATCATATATATAATATATATATATATATATATATATATATATATATATATATAAAATATATTACCCCAGAATTTATAAATTTGGTTGTGACAGTACCAACGTACCCATAATACTCATACAGTAAGTCAGATTATCATGCCCTTTAGGAAGCATGCTTCATGATAATGGATAAAGCATTATAATGCTTATATTATTCTCCTGAAAGTTATGCCAGTTTCAAGTTCTAACAATATTGAACAATGAAATCCACATTGATATCACTGCAGACAGGACTAAAAAATGTACTAATCCTGCTGAAACTCTGTCATTTGAAGAACGTCTGCGACTTCTCTCTAATGTTCGAGATGACTGGCATCCAAGTATAACAACATTTCCAAAAAATTATCCACCACCATCAGAGGCTATTCGTAAGGTTGGTCTTTCGGTAGAATTGTCGGAAGGTGACATCACCCAGAGCGATAATGAGCTATATGCAATGGTTGAATCTAACATAATATCGAAAACTCAGAATTTTCCAGTACTTCCAGCAACGCCGGGGAAAAAATAACTACGCGCCGTACTAGCGACCAATTTATAAAATTTTGCCATCAAAACATTCAGTGTTTGTCGAATAAAGTTTTAGATGTAGACTTGGCCCTAACAGGCAATAACCATTGTGACTTTTTATTATTGACAGAACATTGGCAAACCGCGGATCAATTAGATCAAATAAAATTAAAAAATTTTCGTTTATGTTGTAAATTTTGTAGAACTGAAATGAAGCATGAGGGGGTGTCAATTTATAAACGGGATACATGCAGTCTTAAGTTTGATATTTGTGATGTGTCTGACTATTGTAGGGAAGGAATTTTGGAGTGTGCTTGTTTAAAAATTAATTGTGTTAACATTATTTTAATTGTTTTATATCGTCCACCAAATGTAAATTTTAGTGAATTTTTATCAATTTTTAGTTATCTAATAATGAAACTTGCACAGCCATCATACTCATTTGTAATAGGTGGTGACTTTAAAATTAATTTTTTAGTTCCTAGTACAGACTTAAGCTGTTTTACAGATATAATGTCAACTTTTAATTTGGACTATATTATTAGAGACCCCACAAGAGAAACAGGAAAGTCTAGCACATGCATAGATAACTTCATAGTAAGCGCCGATATAGATTCACAAGCTACGGTAATTGATATGAGTCTTTCCGACCATTTTTCACAGTTCCTCTGTGTGAGATTAGTAAAAGGTTTATTAAAGGAATCGACGAGTTTTATGTATAAAAGAATTACTTCTGAAGGTAACACTAAGCAATTTATTGATTATATAAGAGGGGAGAATTGGGCTGAGGTCTTTAATCAGACAACGGCAGAAAGTGCTTTTGATTCTTTCTCGGACACTCTACATTACTACTTCGAACTATGTTTTCCGATAAAAAAAAGTATAAAGAACCAGCAAAATATTTAAATAAAATCTACAGAGAAAAACTCAGGATTTCTCGGCAAGTGGAAAATGACAATAAAATACACAATTCAAGTAATAAATCAAAAACAATGTGGCAAATTATTAATAATCTCCAAAAGAAAAATATTAACTTAAAAAAAGTAGAGTTTTTTAAAGGAGATGAACAAATAGGTAGTGGAGAAGTTGCCGAGAATTTTAATAAACATTTTATAATACCAAATTCCCATGGTGGGATTGACTATGAATTTTTAAATTCGAATGTCTCTTGTTGCTCATCCTCAGTTTTCCTCTACCCAATCTGTGAACCAGAGGTTTTAGCTTTGATGAATAGGTTGAAGAATTCAAATTCTAGTGGTCCTGATGGGGTTTCTAATAATATTCTTAAAAAATGTAAGTTTTACTTGTGTAGGATTTTTACATAATTAATTAACTTGTCTTTCACTGAATGTGTGTTTCCCAAAAAGCTTAAACTTGCAGCGGTGATTCCTATTTATAAAAAAGGTAATCCGAATGACTGCAGTAACTATAGGCCAGTAAGTTTGTTGTCAAGTGTACCCAAGATATTTGAACTTAGTATAAAGGACAGGTTAACTGACTTTTTTGAAAAGAATATCCTACTATCTGATGCGCAACACGGGTTTACAAAACAGAAGAGTACTGAAACAGCACTTTCTTTTTTTCATAATAAGATCGTGGATGCAATTGATAAAAAGTTATGTACTATGGGGATGTTTGTCGACTTTTCTAGAGCTTTTGATATGGTAAACCATCGGTTTTGTTGTTGAAACTATCAAGATACGGTGCTCGAGGTCAATTTCTTCAATTGCTTGAATCTTACCTTGAAGAGCGTTTTCAATATGTAAAAATCAACAATGAAAATAGTACATCTAAACTTATAACTCAGGGCGTTCCCCAGGGTTCAATTTTGGGCCCCTTACTATATTTGATATTTGCTAATGACCTTATTTTTTATCTTTCTAAAGACACATCAGATATTTTTCCTGTTTGTTATGAGGACGATACTAACATTCTGATGGTTGGGCCTGATCTACCATCTCTTAAAGTTATCGCTGAAAATATTTATAGAAAAATAATATCCTGGTCAGAGAAGAATAATTCAATATTCAATAAGGCTAAAACGAATGTTCTTTGTTTTACACACTCAAAAAGACAAACTGACAATAGTGTTGCATTGTTTGAAAACTCACCTGACACCTGTGGTGTTTGACGACGGGCTTACGTGGGCTACTCATATTGATGCATTATGTAGTAGGCTTCGGAGAACCTGTTATGCATTAAACTATCTTAGGAATCACTGTGGTCAGGACAGTTTGTTGACTTTATACTACGCTAATTTTCACTGTCATGTCAAATATGGCATTTTGATTTGGGGCAAAGGTAAAGAAAGCAGACGGGTCTTTCTATTGCAGAAATACGCGTTAAGGATAATAGGGGGTCTTTCACATAGAGAGTCTTGCAGGACGCTGTTCAGGGGTTTAAAAATTTTAACAGTTTTTGACCAGTACATTCTAGAAGTATGTCTTTATGCATTCAAAAATAAATTGCTACTTCAATCAAATAGACCATCCCACAATAACAATACACGTGCTAAAGACCTGCTGTTGCCCAATAGTCACCATACGTCTTTTTTTCAGAAAGGCACTTTATATGCTGCTTGTAAATTTTATAATGCACTTGATCCGCAGTATTCCTATATTCAAAAATAAAGTCAAGAAATTGCTTTTAGGAAAAAATTGTTATTCTTTTCAGGATTTTTTTGTATAACCTGACATGTTTTTGCTTTGTTTTTTTTTGTAGCTTTGACTTTTTCTCCAATTATTGTACAGTGTATATTTTTTGTATGTTGCACTTTTCAATTGAAGAAATAAAACATTATTATTATTATTATTATTAATATTTATTTATTATTAAATATTTTGCGAACTTAAATGAGTTAAAAAGTGTAGCGGCCTATGTTAGTCTTAAAATCATAAATTGAAAGTTTCAAAAAATTATTGATACTAAAGAAATTTGTTTTAACTAATTACTACTTGCCTATAGAAAAGCCACTATATTTAAAAATAATAAGATCTATTCATATGCAAATTAGCTTTTACCCTGTGTCAGCCATGAACCAACAAAACAACTTAATATTTGTAAAAATATGTTAGTTTAATTTCTTTTATTTTTTCACTCTGTCGAAGACAAGCTTTCTTAAATTAACATAATTTACAACTCTCTGCCTTTTTGAAATGAGGTACAGAAGGGACAGGTATTTAGAAACTCTTTTAAAGCCTTCTTTTTTTTATCTTGCGCTGCAAGTCCTAATAAAGAATTGAATATGTATAGGACAATAAATTGAATTTGTCAAACACAATCCGAAGCACAACTTAATGGTTCAGAAACATTCATATCAAACTAAAATATACTAACCTATAGTCATACTAGTTCCACCAATCAATAACAGATTTTCTGCCAATGTGTGCCTTAAATCAATATCCACCTTCAAAAGAGCATCCAAGATCATGGTTGAAAGACACAAATGATCATTATCCTACATAAAAAAAATGTAAATATCTAATCACAAAAAATTAATAAGTACTAGTTAAAAAATACATTTTATATATCAAAACTTACCTCCTCATATAAAATCTCAAAAGCCTTTTCCCTTACTTTTCCTGTGACAGAGAGTGTTCTCGATCCTTGTAGTGGATATTTAACCTCAGGAGGTGGAGTTAAATCTGTCCTAGGCAAAATTAATTGTTCTGCCCTAGATTTTTTTGTCACAAAGCAACACCGAATCTTTATATCTTCAAGAACGTCTTCCGGAAGATCTTGTACTCCTGTATTTGCATTACTAAGCAGTGCTTTTATATTTCTAAAGAAAAAAATTAAATTAATATAGATTTCATATAAAGTGATACTTACATTGGCATGTTATTACATTAAAATTAGTATAAAACTAAAATAAATGTACACAACTTATTATTAAGTAAAATGTTGGTTTCTAAACAGCTTATATGGGAATGGCTGAAGACCTTTAGTGGCCTTAGCTACTGACATAGCATAATGGAGAATGAAATTATATTAAATTGGTCTCAGTCAAAATTATTAAAGTCATCTTTAATTTAATTTAAAGTTGTCCTGTTGTGAATGTTGCACCAGAGAGAAGAATTTATATGACAAATTTAAAGTAAAGCTTATTGAGAATATACAGAAAAACAGGAGCATAAAAAGCATTTTTAAGAAATTTAAATAACCTAAAAAACAAAGAATTGAAAGAAAAAATGGAAATAACTAATGCTGTAAATTTCAAAATGTATTTTATTATTTCCTAATAATAAGTATCAAATCTAAAAAAGGAAATTTATTTTGCCAATGTAAAATAAATTTTATAATGGAAAAGTTCAGTTCTGACCTGTGTTAATGAGGTATTTAATTTTGAACCCCATCTCATCTCTAATAATATAAACAATAATTAACATTGTTTATTTAATTTTAATCTTATTTACAGAGCAGTCATGTGACAATTGCCATTGACCTGTATTCTTCTTGCATAGTTTTATTTTACCAAACTTAACTACATGAGCGCGTTTTAAGTTTTGTGGAGCATATGCAACCATCAATACTCAAGGATTCAGCCTCTTCTTATTATCATTGTATGTCTAAGATGTAATGTGTACTTTGTTGTTTTGTATTTTATTCTTATTCTGTACTTGGATTTTTTGTTTTAAATGTGCTAAGTTAGCTACACTTAATATTATTTTTTAATTGTACAATTAGATTATTAGGTTTTCCCAATACTGTAGGTTCAATGATGCTCGCAAGAGCGAAACACATGTCACCTTAGGTTTTTTAAAAATATTTGTTTTGACTGAGAGCAAGACTTTGTGTATTATTTAATAGAATCATAAACAGGTCCCTTTGAGAAATATGGATAACTTTTTCCAATTTCAGAATGTAAAGACATCCCAAACAGCACCAGGATACTGAGCAATCAATTTTTTTAAACCTTTTTAACTGAAAAGATAAAACAGCTGTGAAATTTGAAACTAAATGTACCTAATAGAAACTCTCTTAACAAATACCTTTTATTTAATAAAAGGGGTATCTCATCCGAGGGGTGGATAACTTCAAAAAATTTGTACATGGACTTACAAGTCTTTGTAAATTATAAGTGACTTCTGAATGAATCTTGGTTTTTGGTTCTGTTGCAGTTAAGATAGTATACCATTCTACTATGATATGGAATAGCATTTTGGGGCAACACATGCAAGTATCTAACTATCTTTGTTTTGCAGAAGAACATAAAAAAAACAATTATTTAAATGGTTTGCATCCCTATTATCATTTTAACATATTACTTTTTGTCTCAAATGTATGAAGGGATCACTTTCTAAACTTTTTATTATGTCTAATATCTTTGTATTGTTAGTTTCATAGTAAAAAGGAACAATATTTCGAATAACAGTGTTTTTATACTGGGTGATTCACGACCCACTGTACATACTTATGTGGTGTATAGGGTATCCCTAGGGTATATCGAAATGGATATTTAAATTGATTAATTCGACTTTATTACTAAGATACAGGGTGATTTTTATATTTTGTTAAAAATTTGCTCACCCTGTATCTCCTAAACGGCTTAATCCATTTTTTTTAAATTTTGTACACAAACACTCTTGGTATATCATAACTTTTTGACGTTTGAAAAGTATCAATGTGCCAGGGCCGTATCCAGCCAATTCACACAGGGGAGGGGGGCTAGTTTTGAGACACCCTGTACATCGGAATTCGGTATTTTTGAATTTTTTTCTTAAACTACATTCATTTGTGAACAATAATATGCCACCATCTTGAATGGCACACTAAAGGTTATGTACGAAATTTAAATCTTTAGATAGTACATACCCCTTTTTTTTAACGGTATCTGTATTAAAGCTTTTAACTAAGTATAAAATTATTTCAATGATTGACTTTAAAAAAAAATTAAACTATCTCTACTAATAAAACACAGCCTTGTCGAATTATTTTTTATTTTTAGTGGCCCAAAAATACCAAAATCTACCCTAACACAATAACGCCTGTCTAACGGTATCTCTACATTTTTGTGCACGCTTTTGTGAATTGCAATTGAGCGTTGAATCATTTACATTTGAGGTTTTTGTCTAAATGCTTGACTTTTAAAAAAATTAAACTATCTCTACTAATAAACCAGTTAATTTCTGTTTGAGTCTTTTTCGCCTCATCTCTTATCTAATGCTCGAGATCGTGATCATTTATCGGCTACCGTAAAAATTTATCTTTTTTTATTTTTGTTGTTGTACTATACAAATTACTTGTAAGAGCTTGTTTTTTTTTTAGTTTTTTTATTTACCTTTATTTTTTTCCTAACCTTAAAACCTACAAAAAAATACAAATTCAATAAATTTTAATACCTAAAAATAATAAAGTAAGCCTTGGAATTTAGACAGATATTTCAAAAATGACATTACGTACATACAATTCAATCATTTGTGTTTGACATTGTTAATTAAAGATTTTTTATTTGAATTTTCTCTTTGCAAAAAGTTTGTACGTTTCAATAATTGTAAAAATGCCATTATTTACAAATGCTGAGTACGCAGACATCGTATTTGTGTACGGATTTTGTAATGGTAACAGAAGGGCTGCTGAATACAGAAGACGATTTCCAGATCGGAGAATTCCAAATCACCAAACGTTTGCCGCAACCTTTAATACATTGTGTGAAAAGGGTAAGTTTCCCTCAACCGATCTTCATGTTGAAAGAGTGGGTGCTAATAACGTGGTCCAAGAAGAGAATATTCTCAACCTTGTGAGGGAAGACCTAACCACAAGCACTAGGCGAATTTCCGCCCAATTAGCGATACCGCAGACAAGAGTATGGAGAACTATAAAAAATGAAAACTTATACCCTTTCCATGTACAAGAGGTACAAAGATTAGAAGAAGGCGACTACTTGCCTAGATTAGCATTTGCTAGGTGGGTAATAAATCATCGAAGAACTATTTTTAGAGCACTTTTCACTGATCAAGCCCAATTTACAAGGGACGAAGTCTTTAATTCTAAAAACTCTCATGTATGGGCAGATGAAAACCCTCATTCGATGCGATTGGCCAATTCTCAACGAAAGTTTTCAGTGAATGTTTGGTGCGGCTTAATAAATAATCATTTAATTGGACCACATATTTTCCCTCAACGACTAATGGCTGTTGTGTATTTGGACTTTCTACAAAACATCTGCACATTTTGGAATTGATGTTCGAAATTATCTCAATCAACAATTTGCTGATCGGTGGATTGGACGCGGAGGACCACATCCTTGGCCAGCTAGGTAGCCAGACTTTAATTCAGCCGACTACTTTTTGTGGGGGCATCTAAAACAAAAAGTTTACAGTGTTCCAATCGAAACTAGGGATCAATTAATAAATAGGATACATTTTTATTGCGACGAGGTTAGACAAAACCCTCAAATGATTCACCGCTCAATTGCAAACCTACAAAAGCAAGCACACCGGTAGTATGCATTTTGAAAACATTTTGCAGCTTTTAAGACGTTATTGTGTTAGGGTAGATTTTAGTTTTTTTTGGGCTACTGAAAATAAAAATTAATTCGACAAGGCTGTGTTTTATTAGTAAAGATAGTTTAATTTTTTTTTAAAGTCAATCAATGAAGTAATTTTATACTTAGTTAAAAGCTTTAATACAGATACCGCTAAAAAAAGGGGTATGTACTATCTAAAGATTTAAATTTCGTACATAACCTTTAGTGTGCCATTCAAGATGGTGGCATATTTTTGTTCACAAATGAATGTAGTTTAAGAAAAAAATTCAAAAATACCGAATTCCGATGTACAGGGTGTCTCAAAACTAACCCCCCTCCCCTGTGAGAATTGGCTGGATACGGCCCTGGAACTTTGCTACTTTTCAAACGTCAAAAAGTTATGATATACCAAGAGTGTTTGTGTACAAAATGTTAAAAAAATCTATTAAGCAGTTTAGGAGATACAGGGTGAACAAATTTTTACAAAATACGAAAATCACCCTGTATCTTGGTAATAAAGCCGAATTAATCAATTTAAATATCCATTTCGATATACCCTAGGGATACCCTATACACCACATAAGTATGTACGGTGGGTCGTGAATCACCCAGTATACTCATTATTATTTCAAAAACTATCTCTATTACTTTCCATTGAAACTCTTCAATTTAACTGTCTCAAAAGTTTTAATTTCAAATTTTCTGTCTTTTGCAAATTCATATTTTCCTATTTGTTTCATACCTTGTATATCAAATAACATATTTTGTAAATATAATATTATTTTTAAAATAAGCAAAACTTTAGGAAGAATAACTTTTTTTGCTAAAATGGATAATAAAAATGTTTTCCCTTTGTTAACTAAAATTACCCAGACCCTGCATATCCTAATATTCATTTAGAAACAGTCATCTTAAATCAATTATAGAACAAAAATAAAGAGTATTGGATGTTATTAATATTCACTAATCAATCCTTACTTACCTATGAACTGCTTCTCCACCGAGAGGTAAGGCTTGCCAAGCTTGGACAATTGGCAAACCAAAACACACAGGAATGACGACTGCTTCTTTATAACCTGCATCAACCACTAAAGCTGTGTCAACTGCCAAGCTTGCCAAAGAAACCAAATGTGATGGAAGAACCAGAATTGAGGATACTTCATATTGAAGGAATAATACCTAAAACCATTTACAATGAAAAAATAAAAACTAATACACACATTTTTATTTTTTTAAATCTTACTTTAGCCAGAGTTTCTCTGAATAATGTCGGGCATAATAAAGATTCAACAAGGACAATTGGTCTATCTTTTGGACTCATCAAAGCATATTTGAAATAAATCATGTGAACGAATTCAACCAAGAGATCATGAAGATCTTCAGGAGAATCATAGTCACATATTCTTCGGAGACGGTTGGTCTTCTTGCATCGTACTTCCGAACGAATTATGTACCTTGGAGCGAATTCACTTGTAAATCCAAATCTGAAAAGAAAAATGTAAACTTAGTCAGCAATAGATCATCCGAATCATTAATGGTTTTTTTTCATTGCATTTTACATTAGAAAAATAGGTTCCTTAGTTTAAAATCATCTTACTTTGTATATGCAGCCCCTATATCTAAGACAACAGTAAGTTTTTCACTACTTAGTGTTTCATATATAGGCATATTTGCATATATTAATATTTAATACACTATTAGGAGTTATTAGCTATACGTTTCTGCAATATATTAATCTTTAGGGTCTAAACAAAATCAAAATTTTATTTTTAAAAACAAATATAAAATAAAGTGACATTTAAAAAGTTGGGTTATTATATATCTCTTCTTTTGTGAATTCTTTCTTCTTCTAGTTGCTATTACCAATTGCTTGCTATGTTGTTAGTACTGCATGAGGACAATTTGCCAGCTTGGCACGAAGATGCTTAAACCTGCTGTTTGTAGTATGTATATTAATTAATTTCGCATTCCTTCTAATTTGCATTTGGACGATGTTGCTTTAATGGATGTGCAAGCCATTGTGGACAGTTTTGCTCAGTATTTTCAATCTTGCTATAGGAGTTATGATAACAGATTGATACGACGAAGGGTGCTGGTCCAGACGATATTTCTCCACTTTTTTTCGATAGGGGTATATTCCCGTCTTTCTAGAAAAAGTCAAATTTTTTTCCTGTCTTGATATCTGGAGACAAACAAGACAAGACATTAAGAATTATAGAGGAATTTCATTCCTGACCATTATTCCTAAAATCAGAGAATCTATACTTACTAATGTAATTTTTGAAACATATAAAAACCATATTATTGATCAGCAACATGGTTTTTACAGAGATAGATCCACAGTGACTAATTTAGCGTTGTACCAGAACTTTCTTACTAGGTCCATGGAGTCTGCACATCAGTTGAATGTAATTTATACAGACTTATCGAAAGCTTTGATAGTGTTTGTCATAAACTTCTTTTAAACAAACTTTCAAGTATTGGTATCTCTGGTCCTGTTTTGAAGTGAATTTATTCATTCATTCAATTCTACATTTAAATACCTCAAAGCTGAACTTAAAAAGATCTATTTCTCTAAAATTATCGTTATAGTTCCTCATAAGCATACATATTTTGATAGAGGTTCCTAGATCTTGTTCGCCTTTGAGGTATACGAAAATATATTTTAGACAGTAGATGGCTGCAATCAATTTTACCATTTAGAAGCTTATGCAAAAAGCATGCTAAAGCATTATGCCTTTGTTTTTGTAGGTTTTCAATTCCAGCAGGTTGAATGCGTGTTGCATAAGTTAGGTCCTTGTATGGAAATCTTAACTTAAATAAAAGAAACTTAACATATTTATTTTGGAGCATTTCCAATCGCTGTATGTGACAGTTATAACTAGGACAACAAATAACACTGTTATACTCTAAAATACTTCGCACCAAACAATTATACAATAACTTAATGGCCCTAACATCACAGATCCTGAAACATGTGCGACGAACACAACCTAACATCCTAGAAGCTTTCATTAAAATTGTGTCAATGTGTTTGTTAAAGCTAAGATCCCTATTATCTACTTATTACTATTACTACTTATTACTATTAAAAGTAACACCCAAATCGTTAAAACTATGTACAGATTCCAAGACAGTATTTCTAATGAAATATGGATATTCTAATGGACATTTACACTTGTAAAAACGCATAATCTTACACTTAGACACATTAATTTGTAAAAAATTTAAGTCACACCATTTAGCTAAATTATTGAGGTCATTCTGGACACCCACACAGTTCTTCAAAGCTTCTCACAGCGTAAAACAGCTTTACGTCGTCGGCATATAAAAAATTCTCACACTTCTCAAAGACAGATGTAATACCATTTATAAACAGTAAAAACAATACTGGCCCTAAATGGGATCCCTGGGGCACTCCCGACATGCTACACTGCCAAGTCTTACACACTGTTTGCGGTTCCTGAGGTATGAGTCTATCCACTAAATGTATGATCCAGTTACGCCCATAGCTGAAAGCTTTGCTATAAGTAGTTCAGGGCATACCCGATCAAATGCTTTTGCAAGATCGTTATAGACCACATCCACTTGTGAACCTCCCTCGATGTTCGTTGCAAAGTATTCCTGAAAGACACCCAGGTTGGTGGCACTACATCTTCCTTTGAAAAAGCCATGTTGTTTTGATAGTTTGATTGTTTGGATAGGCGGTGCTTAAAAGTCTCAAAAAGTTCTTCTGTTATGATGGATTCGAAAATCTTGGACATGGTTGGTAACAATGAAATTCCACGATAATTCTGAATTTCCTTTTTCGACCCAGACTTAAAAATAGGAACCACCCAAGAATTCTTCCACAGCGCTGGAAATTTTCCCTGATCGAATGAGGCCTGAAAAACCATGCTCAAAGGAGTAGCCAATGATGTGCAGCAACTCTTCAAAAATTCTGGCGGTATTCGATCCGACCCAGCGCTTTTAGTCACATCCAGGGCACTCAACCTCTTAAAAACTTCTTCAGATATAAAATGGTGATCAACGAGCTCAGCAGCCTCCCTGGAAGGCCAAACACCTATCGGCCGACCCGAGTAGTCGTCATAGCAGGATTCAAAATGATGTGCAAAAGCATCGGCTATTTCTTGTGGTGTACTTGATTGATGGTTGTCAAGTGATGATTATTGGTGAAGCGTTGTCTCAGGAGATACTGGTAACATCTGATGTCCCACAAGAATCCCACATAGGACCCGTGCTCTTCTCTCTCTTTTTTAACGATGTTACCGGGTGCATTTTGGATAATTTTTCTTTACCATATACCGACGTTCTTTGCTAATGTTAACTCAAGCCACATGTTACGAGGTGATTTGGAACAATTTACATTATGGTGCAAGAATAACCGTTTAGAATTAAATACAAAAAAGTGCAAAACCATGGGTTTTTATCGGCTACACAACTAACTTCCACATTGACAGTATAGTACCCAAAAGCCTCAGACTACTGGGATTTGTTAAGCGTGTCCCGAGACACAAGGGCTGTACTTACATTATATACTGGCTATACTGCAGTGTTATCTGGAGCCCTTCCTATAACTGCCATAAAAAGAGATTGGAGAGTGTCCAAAACAAATTTATAAAATATCCCTTGTTTAAACATCATTTTCCTTATGACCACGTCGAACTATGAGGTTAGATTACAATTATGCAGCCTAAGTTCATTGGAAGAGCGCTGAATAAACCACTTTATTTTTGTTATATAAGATTATGAATAGTTTAATTAGCTGCAATGTATTGGAGTATGCGTTTTTGGATCGAATGGTGTTAAATTATTACAGAACCGACATTTCTCACACATAAACATTTTTCAAATTACTTTGACTTCATTAAATCCTGTTTCTAATAAACTAAGCATTATATTCTTGAGTTTGTAACCTATTTTTATATATTTTTTTTGTAATTATTATGCTTTGTTGTATATTATTGTCCCATATGGAGACATTGTCTCTATAGTGAATGCATGTAATATATAAACGTTTCCGTATTTACAGAATACAGACAAAGGAACGGAAGTCAACAAGTGTACAAAAGAAAAAACTCAAAATTGATTCTGAAATATCTAGTTTTTTTCAGGAGTTTACTCTCCTTGTCTGTACTAGTAACACATGGTATTAGTGTACGTAAAGACTGTTTCGGTGAGATTTTAGGAGTTGCCGGAGAAATTTGAAAGAAAAGATTAGGCGTATAGCCGGAAACACATCTAGAAAAACTTGATACCTTGCATCAAGAAACTATTATTTTTTACTTCAAATAATAATTGAAATTTTGCAGTGGGCAGAATCAAGAGTTTAACTAGTTTAACATGCGTCTTAAAATGATCTGGCAAATCGTACATCAAAGAAACGGAAGCTAACAAGCGTGAAAAAAAAAACAAGTTTTCGAAACGCCTCGTGGAAGGCCGACCTCTGTATTTTTAACATAAGTGGTTCCACGTGTTCGGTTTAGCTACTTTACTACTTCGGGGAACGGTGAGAGACTCAGACGCAGTTGTTCCTGTATTTTATCCTGTTCGTCTCCTAATTCTACATAGAATATTAGTGTAATGGCCGCCATGTGGCGCGAGTAGGTGTAGTAAGGGGATAGCTCGAAAGAAAAGAACATCTCGTGTACTAGTAGTATTCTCAAGGGACAACTAGTGGAAGCCAAAAGCTTCAGAATATATAAAAAATATAAAGAGAAGAATAATTTAGAGACATGTGAAATAAACGGGGTGAACCGGGAGTTTAGAGCTCGCTATCCGAACTTTCCAAGTAAAACGTCACGGCCGTATAGTTCCAGCAGCTCAAGTCTGTAAATCTAAAGAAAGAAAGAAAAAAGAAGAAATGCTAACCTTCAAAATATATTTGTTACTTTTTTTTAAAACCGAAAAACAATAAATTTTCGCTGAATATGTTTTTATGGAAAGTTTAGAATTTTATGTTTTGTTCACGATGATGTTCCTGTAAAAGAGTTTGAGTGCTTTAAAATATAACAAATACATTGTAGTTAATTCTTTTTAATTTCGATAATTAACTAAAAATCATGGATCAAATGCTTCCTAGTCCCGGGTTTAGTATACCCAGTATAGGTAAGTTTTAAAGTTTTCTGTATACTACAGGGGAAAATCAGGATTAGCGGCATTTGCATTATTTTACTATGGAGTTGGAGTTGGGGGGCTGTCTCTCTCTAATCTTCAGCTACCTTCAGGGCAGGAAACAGATCATTGAGTATAGGGGTCAGTGGCTCTTGTAAAGAATTTTACCCATGGAATTTAACAAATTTAAAATATACATTTGAAAGATTACCTTTTTTTAATAATTCCTATACACAAAAATTAATGGATGAGGCACTTTTTCAAATAATATCCAGAAAAACTAAGGTTTCGGAAGGTTGCACCGAACTTGTTTTTGGCGTATCGCTAAAAACATATTTTTCACAAACTTAATTTATAAACTACGTAAAAGACTGATTATATTATAATGCTTTATAACACAAAAATGATTATTTCTAACTAAAAGTTAGAAGTAATTATTACATTAGACATTATTAAATGTTTTTAAACATAATTACAGCTGCTAAATAGAGAGCGGGAGTGTCGTCTGTTGGACGGAAATCCAGTGTGCTGGGGATGCTATTTTGCCAAGTTTATTTTATATATAATCTATATAAATTATATAAGAAAAACAAAATGCATTTGTGGGTTATGGATCGGTACCAGCAGGAGCGCGAAGGCACTAGGTGGATTGGTACCGGGTTAGCACCAGGCTAGGTGCCGTAGGCGTCATCAATATAGCTCCAAAAGACGAACAACAGCGCAGGGCATCACTGGCAAAAGTCTAACATTTGGAATCAGCCCAGAGGGCCGATGTCGAATGTTAAGCTTCTGCCAGTGATGCACCCGCCTGTTGATTAGTGTTGACCGCACTAGGTAAATTGGTACCGGGTTAGCACCAGGTTAGGCGCCGTAGGCATCATCATTAAGGCCCTAATATAAAAGGCGAACGGCAGTGAAGTGCATCTCTGGCGAAAGTCTCATATTGGGGATGCTGCTTTTTTTACATATACATATATTAATGACATAGGCAGGTTGACACTTTTTACGGATGATAACTCTGTCTCTGAGTGTGATGTATCAATAGATGTGTTGAATGAGAGAATGATTGCTAATGTAAGTGAACTGCAAGATTGGTTCTTGGCCAACAAGCTCTTGCACTAAATGATGGAAAAATAGAAAGGATTACCTTTGGGCTGAGGGAAATTAGCAAAGGCAACCCAGAGGGAGTAAAATTTTTGGGGATTTATCTGGATCCATCTTTAAAGTTCAATAAGCATATTGAGCATATGGCTTATCTTCTCTCAAAAAGCATATTTCTCATAAAGAACCTAAAATGTCTTTTGCCTCAACATTGTCTTCTTCAGGCTTTTCATGGAGTTTTCCAAACCATTGTTTGCTATCGGATATTGACCTGGGGACACTCAGCTCATGTGAGAAGAGTTTATTTTTCAGAGAAGGGCTGTGAAAGTTTTAGCTGGGTTTACTTACAGAGCTGACACCACCTTAACATTTAAACAACTTAAAATAATGACCATACCTTGTCAATATATATATATATATATATATATATATATATATATATATATATATATATATATATATATATATATATATATATATATATATATATATCAATAATATATATATATATATTGTTTGATGACAGAAAGTTTATACTGTAAATAATATCTGTAATTTGAACGTTTAAACTTGAATGTGCTACCGACCATTTATAAGAATATACCCAGGTGGGAAAAGCAAGGGTCAGTTTTAAAAAAAAAAACAGCGATTTTTTTATGTAAATTTTAATATTAGGTTCTTATTTAGCATCATCATGAACCCTCTACCAAATTTCAGCAAACTATTTCATTGGCTTGGATACAAGCGATCAGAAACACAGTCAGTGATAATTTTAACAAGATATTATTAACAAATCCAATACCAGAACCTTGAAGAACTGGAACATATTTTAAAGTTTGTCTTAAAGCAAAACTGTTTCCCAAATTCAATAAAGATGGTAAAAATAAACAAAAAACAATGGTTTATCATAATTTTCCTTTTGAAATCTAAAAACATGAATTTTTTGAAAGCTTGTATGTCGGAAAGCCAACAAAATATTTTGTAAAATTTGGTATGGAAGGGTTCTTAATAATGTTAAATAAGAATATAAATAAACATTTCCATTAAAAAAAATCGCTATTTATTTCAAAAATTTTACCATTTTTTCCCAAAGTGGGTTGCACTCCAATGAACAATGTCAAACTTGGTGTGTGTATTTTTTTCTATTTCTTCCCCTTTTTGTTCCCTAGAAGAATGTTTTGGGTACCTACAGCGCTTAACAGTGCTATTAAATTGGGGTTGTCAAAATTGTTGTATAAATTTAAGACTGGAATAAAAAACAATTGTTTTATAAAGTAAATATTTTATCTTCTTGAAAAAAATCTAAAATATTTCTTTTTCTTAAAGGTACACCTCTTCATCAACCAGAAGAAGACCAACAGATTCTTCCAAATGCCCTTCAACAGCAACAACAGCAGCAGCAACCAGCCACCAGCCAAGTACCTCCTCTGGCCCCAATGGGAGGGCTCACTCCCACACTCGGTTTAGGTATGGGAAATGCTATGGCCATGCCCCACACAAAATATGTTACTGCATTCTCTATGCCTATGAGCAGCCATAGTGGTATGACACCGCAAACGCCAGTAAGTATTTTGTATATTGTCTTATATTTTCAAAGAGTTATTTCTTTTTACTTATTTATTTAACCAGTTTTTATAAAAAGATATTTGAAAATGTTAGTTCTATGAAAATCACAGAATTAAAAATACTTTATGATTGTTTATTTTTCATAAGTTGTATTTGAAATTCTGTTAATACCTAAAGTATATTTTGTTCTTGCTATTTGATTCCTTAAAAAAATATTTATAAATTTTACTTGAAATAGATTAAAATTAAAGTTCAAACAAATCAAAGCTGCATTTTTTAGTTTAATTAATAAAGAATTTAGAGATATTTTCTCATGTTATTGAGTTTTTTACTCAACTTAAAATCAGGGGCGGCTTATGACCTTTCTGATATGTAGGGCTAAAACCAAAAGTAAATAATTTGTGTATTTGCCTTCCCATTTTGTAAAAATAAGATACATTTGTATAATTGGAACTGCTATAAGAATATGCAATCCTAAACACAAACATACCAAAAAATATCAAACAGCAACTAAGTCAATTAGGGATACTAATTAAAAAAGAAAAAATGGTTGAACTAAATCTAGACTACTTATAGTTTACGATAAATAAAGTCCATTCTCTTTCTTGTTTGCCAATTGTTCGATTATTTGTTATTAAAATTATCAATTCAGTTAACAAAATGTCTTTCATCTCTCATTGTATTCCTAAGGAACATTTTTATCCTTTTTAGCATCAAGAAGCAAGTTTTATTGCTAATTAATTAATTAATTCACCCTCATTCATTAAGACTAACAGTGGTACCGCTCCTGAAATAGAACCTAGTTCTTCTCTTTAATGCAGGACTTGCAATTCACTTTTAAGTCAGTTTTTATTCAAAAATGTAAATTGTTTGCATATTTCATTTAGATACTTTTTGTAAAAATTTCTTTGTAGACTGAGAATTTTTCTTGTGTAAATAAATTTGTACCCGTATTCACTAAAGAGGTTTAAATTTAGACCAAATCTAACTTGACAGTTATAGATTTAAAATAACATAAGAGATATTGGCACAAATAACTTTTCTGAATGTCACAATTACATATTGACAGTGACAACAGTAAAACATAACTGGTGAACTAACAGTTTTAGTTGCCATGGTAGTTAGATCTGGTCTAACTCTTAAACCATTTTAGTGAATACGGGGATAAATGTTTACTGAAACCTAATCTTAATTTTATCTGCATTAAAATGGCATACATTTCCAATGCTTCTCTTTTCCTACTATCTTTAACAGATCATTCCAAATTTCTCGGCTTATACATTGACAGCCAACTGAATTGCGTGCTGTTTACATTAAAAGACGGTCAATAACATACTGTATTAAAATACAATCATTTACAGAGCGAATTTTAGAAAATACTTTGAGATTATCAACAAATATCAAAAAAATACAATCTTGGATGTATTTATTAATGTCATTATTATATATGTGTTAAATAGTATGGGTGATAAACATGTACCTTGAGGAACACCCAGTGTTACCTTGATTGGGCTAAAGAAAAAGTTTTTATTTTTACTATGAGTCCGCCCAGTCAAATAACTAGAGAACCATTGTAATAGTTCACCAAAAATGCCAATTGCCTTTAACTTACCCACTAGTATATGATGATGTACCCTTTCAAATGCATTGACATGACATTCATATAGATAATACTTACTTGGTACTTCTCCAAAGCATTCTTCAGATATTCCCAATAATTAGTAGATAGAGTAGACAATATACACTTACGTTGTTTTAAAAATATAACAGGAATCCCACCCGACCTCAGAAAGATGATTATTCAAGTGATCAATACGTTCAGTTATCTCAGCTACAGTTTGATCACAGTCACTTATATTAATATTTTTATTATTGTCAAAGTCCGGTAACGTTTTGTTAGGTATATTTTAACAATATACAGTTGAAAAGACTCAGCAAAAAATTGAGTGATATTGGAAATATTATCTGTTGTACTATCATATATATTTGAATGAAACAAAAATCAGTTCAAAAACTAAAGCTTATTGCTTTTTGACCTATCTTCTTAGAACAATAAACTTGATAAATAATAAGTATTGGTTCCTAGTTATCAGGCATACAAAATGGGCTGGTGTTTTTTATCTACGTTACATGAGTCATATGCATATATTTTAAATGACCATTTGATCCAAATGTAAGCTAATGAATTCTTTATAGTTCTATGATGAAACTGATACTAATAAGTGTATTAACAATATATATGATACAAAATAAGTGAATAAGGTCTTTTCTTTGTATCTGCCAAACAGATTGGATCAGACAAAACATGATAGTGAGGAATTAATATTTTATGTGCCTAAATAGGTAGGAAAGTTAAATCTCTCAAATTTGTAAGATTGTGGGTAATTGTGTAATAATTTAAATCTTAAGCCTCAGCTTTGAGGAGGTAACGCCTCAATTTATCTATTAATTGCCCAATGGCGGCGTGAAAAATTCCTATAAATTATGATATGTGAATATTACATTATTTTATATTATTTCAAAATCATTGCATAAGCCAATTAAACGAAGAAATATTGTCAAAATTTCAATACAAAAAAATTAAAGAAAAATATTTTTTTTATTAAAAGTATTATCACAATAAATACAATATCTTAAAAATCAATTTTTGGTTAAATATTTCATATAAATAAATACAAAACGAGAACTGTTAGCATTGTAAAAAGAAATTACCAAGAAGATGTTAAACGGCGCCAGCGCTGGCGCGTGGAATTGTATAGTTGAAAGTATAGACAACTTTAAGGGAAGAAAAACGTACTTTAAAGTTCTTCATAGTTTTCCTGGTCACTATAAGAGCTATAGCTATTACTGTCACTCTCATCTGTCTCGCTATCATCCCCTAGGTTAATTATCACGGGTTCATCTTGCTCCATCATGTAATCCGTTTTCCAAAATTTCTGCTCAATGTTTATGACATGCTGGCAAAATTTTCCCCAATTAACTGGAGTGACCCATGCAATGGCTTCTTCTAAAACTTCTTTTAATTTTGCAATGCTAAAGTCGCCTGTTGTATTGCGTTCCCTAATGTGCATTTTAATTTTAGTCCAAGCTAGCTCAATTGGATTAAGCTCACACTTTAGGGGAGTCCTAAGTGGAATGTGGCCGTGGTTTTTGATAATGTTGCCTATCACATAATTTTTCTGGTCACCCGGTGGTTTATGTAGTTGAATAAGTTCAAGTAAAGCAAATTTTCCTGCAGTCGGGACATATGTTATACCTAAAAATTTAGTTCATGTTAGTTTTCTTAGTCTGATGGGCTCATAAAAAAAGTATAGAAATCACGATTATAGCCCAGACAGCACAACAGATCAAATGGATGTCCAGATTTTGTCCATTTAAAGCCAGTTACGTCCATGGACATTTCCTGGACATAATTTATATATCCACTCATATGCATCTAATGGATGTCCTAAGCTGGAAACCATATGTTTCACCAGTCAATTTCCAATGGATATCCATTTTTGTATTCCCATTGTAAATCCATATATAGCACCAACACGGTTTTTTTTTAATTTTAAATCCATTTCATTCATTAACTTTTAATTTTGTGTATTTTCAAACTTTTACCTAGTTTCTCTGATAAATAGGTATGATTGAAAATAAAAGTCAAGTTGTATTTAAAGTGCCATAAAATGTTTAAGAAATTTACGAATGTAAAATTTTCATTATCTACATAATTTTAAATTAATTACCAAAATAAAAAAAATTTAAAGAAAAATGATAGTAGAAACAATTGATTGAATAATATATAAAGCAAAACATTCAACTTGGATGATCTGATCTAAAATTTGGCAACACATGCTCAAGTCACGACAACGACTTCTTGCGCTCAAATGTAAAAATTTTTATATTTGACATTTTAGATACACTTGCCGCAATAAAAGCGGTATGCAGTAGAGCATATACACCGATTCTTATATGTTTTACAACATGACAAGTATAGCTTAGTGGCAAGATGCTTGGCTGCCACGCAGGAGGTTTCAGTTCAAATCCTAGCAGTGGCTGTTTTCTTTTTTTGCATTCTGGACTCTCTTAGTTTGTTCAAAGGTGGACGTCCATTGGATAATGAATTTTGTGACACCCGTATAAGGATTGGATTTCCAATGGGCATGTGTTGTAAATTAGAGAATGTCCAATGGATATCCACTATGTCCATAGCCATACATACACTGGATTTCCATTGTACAGGGTGTTCCAACGAGGACTGAACAGGGACCTATTTTCGACCTTCCTTGTATTTTGGAAAAATTCAAAATAGCCAATCGATGTATTTTTTCTTGTAGAATCCAAAAATGTCATTGAAAAAATATTTGAACCAGAAACAAAAGAGTTACGCTATGCATCAGGTGTTTTTTAAATGGAATGTATCGTTTTTTATACGATTTTTGGAAAGAGTGATTTTTTTTTTATGTCCGTTCTGATTAAAAGATTTGATTTTGCGATAGCTGTTTATGTTACATTTTAATGTTTTACAAACTAAAATTTTAGCTTCACCTGTTTAAAATATAGGATAGGTTGGTATAGGTGATCAAGGTAAAATGACGCTTGAATGCTTTGTCAATAAAAATTGACATTATTTTAATTATTGTCGAAGTCTTCACCTAAAAAATATATATTTGACTCTGATCGAAATGAAATACTCTTTGGACGAGAGACTACAGATTGTTATGCTATTTTACAAGTGCCAAGAAAATGCAAGAGAAGCAAGAAGAAGATTTATTGCAAATTTTCATAGAAATATATCCATCAATACAATTCTAAGGATAAAAAACCTATTTGAGGAAAATAAAACTTTACATGGTAGAAAAAGAAATTCAATAAAAAATAATTATTAAATAATAAAATAAAACTACTAATAACATAAGTTTTCAATGTGACCGCCGTTTTTCTCGAAACAACATCGATAACCCCTTTGTAGCCTTTCTAAACTTGCTGTTACAATATGATTTTCCTGGTTAAGGCGGTTTATTTCATCGACAATTTTTCCCATGATCTCTTGAATATTTTCGTTTCGTTGTATGTATACGACGTTCTTCAAATGGCCCCAAAGAAAGTATCCAAAACTGAGAGGTCGGGGCTATTGGGCGGCCAAGCATATGTTCCATTTCGCCCTATCCATTCGTTATGGCGCCGATTTAAAAATTGAACCACATCATGCACGGCATAAGGAGGCGCCCCATCATGTTGCCAAATTAAATTCTGATATTCTGCCAATGGTAAGTCTTCCAAAAAATTTTCAATTTCGTTTTCTAAAAACTCATAATATCTGTGCCCATTTAAAGTCCCCTTAAAAAATATTGGTCCCAAAATTTTATTGTTTTTTATCCCACACCAAACATGAATAGAATTTCTCCCTTGAAATTTAATAGTCTGGAAATTTTTTGGATTTTCAACGGCCCAGTGGTGACTATTATGTCTGTTGAATACTCCCGATGTTGTGAAAGTAGCTTCGTCGGTCCACATAATATTTTTGAATAAATCAGGGTCTTCGTTTTCTTGCCGAATTACCATTTGAGAAACAAATTGGAAGCGAAGTTCTTTTTGTGCCGGTGTTAGGTGCTGAAGTGGAAGGATACGAAAAGGCCTAAATTTATAAATTTTCAGAGTCCTGTGAACAGTCCCTCGGGTAACTCTTCTGCGCCTTACACCGCCACCGTACTGAACTTCCCGAACTGCATCCGAAATAGATTTGGTTGGATTAACTTGAAAATAATTTATAATGGCCTGGTCTCGATTTCTTCTTCTTTGTACATTTCTTTTTCTATCATGTAAAGTTTTATTTTCCTCAAATAGATTTTTTATCCTTAGAATTGTATTGATGGATATATTTCTATGAAAATTTGCAATAAATCTTCTTCTTGCTTCTCTTGCATTTTCTTGGCACTTGTAAAATAGCATAACAATCTGTAGTCTCTCGTCCAAAGAGTATTTCATTTCGATCAGTCAAATATATATTTTTTAGGTGAAGACTTCGACAATAATTAAAATAATGTCAATTTTTATTGACAAAGCATTCAAACGTCATTTTACCTTGATCACCTATACCAACCTATCGTATATTTTAAACAGGTGAAGCTAAAAATTTAGTTTGTAAAACATTAATTAACATAAACAGCTATCGCAAAATCAAATCTTTTAATCAGAACGGACATAAAAAAAATCACTCTTTCCAAAAATCGTATAAAAAACGATACACTCCATTTAAAAAACACCTGATGCATAGCGTAACTCTTTTGTTTCTGGTTCAAATATTTTTTCGATGACATTTTTGGATTCTACAAGAAAAAATACATCGATTGGCTATTTTGAATTTTTCCAAAATACAAGGAAGGTCGAAAATAGGTTCCTGTTCAGTCCTCGCTGGAACACCCTGTACAATTTTGTGCTGTCTGGGAGTGAGCGCCATCGATAATAATTCATTAGCGTCACTAGTGTCAGTTGTCACGCCTTGAACTACCTGATGTCTGCAGATCAAAAGAGCCGGCAATGAATTATTATTCCTGGCGCGTAATATAACCATATATTTATGAGAGGGGATATAGCTTGTATGTCATAAACACCATATACAAATAGTGAAACCATTTAAAGCAGTAGAGTTACCAGACTTTTGGCAAACAAAACATGCGCGTCAGCGTCGGTTACTATGCTAAAATCAAAGTCATCACGTTGGTCTATCCGAAACATGCGACTCCTTTTTTTGCCTGATGGAGATGATAATTTTTTTCAGGGTTATTTCTTAGCCATTGAACATCTTCTCGGTGAATCCTTTTTACAGTGCTGGCACTAGTGCCGGTAAACATTGACACTCTCTACTTTTTGCTTTAGCAGCAACTTAAAACAGTTATTTTTGGATTCTTCATCACAAATTCTATACACGTTTGCAACTACTTCACGCGCTTGGCTGTGCAAAGTTTGTTTTTTTTTTAATATATGGATTTGTCGCCATAATAATTAATATTTACTGAACATAAACAAATCAAAAACGCCACTGGTAAATCACGAGATCTAATGGCTGCACCCAAGCATCACCGGGGGTAGCTATAAAAACGAGCGAATTGTTTTTGCACGCTACCAATGAGATGCCAAACGTCCACCTGCATTTTTGTGATCGAGGCGTTGATGCCTTGCTTCCTACTTTGGATTTCTTAAAGGTTGAACATAATTGTCTAAAAGTTAAAGTAAATGTTAATAACACGAATAACTTCGTTATTTGTTACATAAATGTTGTGTACCTTTTATGATTTACCTTGTGGATGGTTAAAAGTAATAATTGCTTATAAGATACTTGTGTTTGTTTATTTTGTTTAAAGGTTATATAAAATAGGAAAGAAAATGGAATAGTTGATCAGTTTTTAAAACCTGTCAATGAGGCTTGCTACCTCCCACATCCTTTCTGTGGCTCATAACAAACTTGCCAAGCTTTAAGAGTGTGCACTTACTTGCCCAAATAGGTTTGCTTAAAAATCGCACTGCATGGATTGGTTGCTTGTAAACAAGGTGCTATTTTGAATGGTTTGAAAGCACGTCACATAATGTCGCTAATGTCAGTCATATTGATTATCATTTTTTTTGTCAATTTATTTTTTAGGTGCTTTTAGTATTTAGAATTTTTGTGGATAATTAAATTATATTTACTGTGTTTGTGGCCACAGTTGAAACTGAAGCTTCTTTATTTTTTCACATGAAATTTCAAGCTCACAAAGCTTGTGATCCCATTACATTATTGATTCATCTTGCTAAATTTGATATTTTTTTTGTGCCACTGTAATGAGCTGAATTCAAATATAGGCTCGGTTTTTACCTATCATCCATATCCATAATTTTTTAGACGGGGTAAAAAGAATATAAAATATAAGAAACCCAAACCATAAAAAACATCTAGTTTTTTATGAAATGTGCTTCATTTTGTAATGAAAAAAAGCATAATACAATCAATAATAAATTATTTTGTTGGCTTTTTTGTTGTATTCTTTGGGATCGGTTTCACGTTTGAGGGTCCAACAGTTGTATGCCAACATGTTTGGGATCCATTTTCTACTATACCGCTTCTCCATTTGAACAATTTGCTGATGAAAATTTTCGCTGTGAAACTGAACCTAAATTGGTAGGAAAGAATTCTAAATGGGTGTGAAGAAAATTCAGCTGAAGTGACATGTTGCAACCTATTGTCTTGTAAGATTGTATAAGTTCTTCAACTAGATTTGTGTAGTTCTCCATTTTCTTTATACCTAGGAAGTTGTTACATATATTTTTAAAGGCAGTCCAAGCCCTATTTTCTTTCCTTCGAAGTGTACTTTCAAAATTTTTGTGTTTGAAAAGTTGTCATGTTTGTGGTCCAATGGATATTCCTTCTTTTATTTATTTATTTATTATCATTCATGTTAATACAATGCAGTTTACATACATCAAAATATAAGTAAAATTGAATAAAATACTAATTTCTAGGTACTACACATCATAAAACATACTAGAAGACAATTAAAACAGTCTAAAATAGAGCTAAAAATAGAAACATACATTTAAAAAGATTTCAATATCTACATCTTAACAATTCACTTAAAGAGTAAAATGATTTTTGAATGAGAATTGTTTGAATTTTTTTCAAAAATGGATTTACTGGAATGTTCCTTATCTGTTCAGGTACTAAGTTAAAGAAGTTGATTGCCCAGTATCGAGGACTATCTTGACATCTGTTTAATCGCTAGTATTGGGTAACTGTATGATCCTTCCCTAGGGTATGATGGTAATGAAGGTCTCTATTACTTTGAAAAATGTCAATATTTTTTTTGCAAATGCTAGGTTTTCCGGAACATACAGAGATGGCGGCAAGGTAAGTATTCTGATAGATGCAAATGCATCTCTACAATCATCGGTGCTCGGCCCTCTTCTCTTTTTAATTTATATTAAAGATATTTACAAAACTACATGGGGTGCAAAACTGACACTCTTTGCTGATGACACCTCATTCACTGTTTTGGATAGGGACCTGCATGCCTTGGATGAGAGAGCAAGCGAGTGTTTAGATACACTAAGTGACTGGTTTGTTCCTGGATCCAGCTCTTAAGTGTGAACCCCACACTGATCACATAGCAGATCGCCTATCAAAGAACATATACCTTTTACAATCTTACCAGGAAATTTTCTTCTTCAGGCTTTCCATGCCCTTTTCCAGTCTATTGCCGTATATGCTATATTAGTTTGGGGTCATTCCCCGCACTCTAAATGAATTTTTAGATTGCAAAGAAGAGCAGTTAGGGTTGTTGCGGGCATGGGATACAGACAGGATGCAAGGGAGGTTTATAGGAGGCTTAATATTTTAACAATACCCTGATATATATATATATATATATATATATATATATATATATATATATATATATATATATATATATATATATATATATATATATATATATATGTATTGTCACAAGCACATCAATGAATATAACACTAACAACTTTTTTCATCATCATCAAACCAGGCAAGAAAATTATTCGAGAATTAAATATCTCAGATTGGAAAGAGCATGACTTCACAAAATAATCTTTTTACTGTTTTCTCTGTTTTAATTGTGATTGTGTGATATTTTAAAGTGTGTAGTAATCAATGTCTATTTTAACCATGATTTTGAAGATATTTTAGTTTTAAAATCACTTTTTAATGTATCATTATTAATGTTTTTGAATCCTAGATTTTAATGTTTTTTTAGATATTAACTAATATTAGCTAATTGTGTCCTATTTATATATATATATATATATATATATATATTTATACCTATATATATATATATATATATATATATATATATATATATATATATATATATATAACGAACCTCATGGGACCGGCGAAAACGGTTCGTTATAAGCGAAGTTCGCAATAAACGATAAATGCTGATAAATATAAAAGAAGTGGTATTTTTATTAATATATACATAGATATAGCACATAAAATATATTTTGTAATATGGTAGATACATTAACAACTATTCTTAAGAGTCTAATTTTTAAAAAATCTTTTATTTTAGTTTGTTTTATTTTTGTGAAATGAATATCATTAGTATGTAATTCCACTTCGGCTAATGGATTAAGAACACTTTGAGGAGTATTTGTATTGTATTCACAGGTTCTTTATTTTCCGCCTCCTCATCGTCATCAATATAAACTGAAGAAGACACAGAAACGACAATGGCATCATCATCCAAGTATTCTACACTTACAAGCTAATCATCAATATGAACAAATTCATTAAACTCAGAACAAGGAAGATTGTCTAGAATATTGTTATGATCTTCCTGTCCAACTTTTTTCAGCAATTCGGCTACTGTCAAGTCATCGTCTGAATCCAAATCATTTTCCCCTTTCAGGAAACTACTGTGTTGAAAACAATTAAAAATTGTTTGTTTTGATACCCTCTGCCATGCCATATGAATAAAGTTTATTCCATCCAAGAGGTTGATAGAAAAATTTTCACCCCCACTATCAATAAAATGTACCATTTTCGAAAGAAGTCGACGATAATGGCTCTTTAAGCTATGGATGACACCCTGATCCATAGGTTGTAGTTTGGAAGTGGTATTTGGTGGCATGAACACTAACTTGATGCATTCCAAATTTCTAACATCTGGATGAGCTGGGCGGTTGTCCACTAATAATATGATTCTTCGGTTTTTACGTCGTTACTCGCCATCCCATGCCCTCAATTCATTCGCAAAAAATCTTTGAGGTCATCCATGCTTTTTTAATGAATTTGTAATTTACTGGCAACTGTACGACATTTTTAAAACATCTAGGGTTTTTGGATTTCCCAATAACCAATAGCTTTCTTTTTTCTGTTCCTGTTAAATTTGCCGCTACCAGCAGAGTGATTCTTTCTTTGGAAAGCTTTCCACCTTCACATTTCTCACCTTTGAATCTCAGTGTTCTATCAGGTATAAGCTTGTAGAATAACCTGGTTTCATCTCCACTGAATATGTCCTCATTCCCAAAGCCTTTTTATCTTTATCTTTTACTAGCTTCTTTCCAAGGTCTTCAGTCTTCGATTGCAATATAGCACCACTAATGGTCAGCCTTTTATTTCTTTGCTGAGAAAACCATTTAAAAAGCCCCTGATCAGTATCAACATTCGTATGCTTTCTGATTTTTTTTTACATTTTCGTTTATACCTTTTTCAAACATTTTCAATATTTTTTCTCTATTTTTCCAAATTGGTTGGTACACAACCTGGAAATAAAATGTCGAATTTTAATAAACGATAGACGGGAGATAAAAATTAAAATTGATTGATTTACTTAATCCCATTTCCAAACAAACTTCGGTTTGTTCCGCACCTCGTTGCAATCTTCGCAATGTCATGTTTATTATTCAAAGTAAGACATTTACGGGTTTTCTTTGAATTTGCGTCACTCATATTGACGATTGTACGTACGTCTTCAACACATAACACAGAATTCAGTGAATCCCAGCGCCAGCGGTAAAATACCGTTTTAGGTTCGTTATAAAAGAAAAATCTTACAATCATATCAAAATTTAAGGTTCGTTTTATCCGAAAGTTCGTTATTTGCGAAAAAATTAACACACGTTTAGTAATACCGAAGTTCGTAACTATAGATTGGGTTCGTTATAAACGAAAGTTCGCAATAAGCGGGTTCGTTATAGGCGGACATTACTGTATATTCTAAAACCCGTGATAAATTAACGATGGTAAAGTTTTGTAAAAAAAATGTATAACCTGAATAAAATTTGAATTTGAATATACGTCTTCAATCTATTAGTATTTTAAGATTTTAACTTCATGTATGTTTCTTTTTCTTTAAACTATATATTAGTAATAATGAAAACCAATGTTAGATAATTAAGAATAACAATGTAAATAACGATTCCGTTAAGTAAAAAAGATATAAAATAAATATATATCTCTTGATATATATCATCCGAACCCTGATATACCATCAGTCTTTACTGAAACAAAATCTTATGATATTTCAGATATAATTAATTTTCTTTTGGTAAATTTATGATTTTAATCATTAAATTAAGAAACAAAAACGATAACGATCAACTATTCTTCTATGTTATTTTCAGCAACACACTATGATGTCTTCGATGGTAAATTTAGGTGGTACGGGAAGCAGCGGAAACACGCCCAGTATGAGTGTGGGTACAGGTGGGCCATCTACTCCATCTCCCATGACTCCTATGACTCCCCATTCGGCTGACCCAGGAATCGTCCCTCAATTGCAGTGAGTATAAAGCAGGGTTGCTAACTTTTAGGGGTTACATCCTGAACATTTGACAAAATGTAGTCATCTGGGGTAAAAAAAGTTAGGTGTTGGCCATTTTGATTAAAGTTGACATATGTATAATTTAAGCGGTTTAGATAAAATTAATATATTTTTTTGTATATTTGGGAATAAAGGCTGTAGACCCCATTGAAAATGTATCCAAAAATCATTTATAGGCGCAAAACTCAACGAGCAATTATAGACACTTATTGAGTAAAGTGCCGACACATTTTTACGCTACTGTATCGAGAACGCGCCCACTTTAAGTGGAAAATGTGTCCAAAGTTTGATTTTGGTTTCCAGTATGTTTCTAAAGTGGGGCCTTAATATGACCAAATTGTTTCTGATTTGTGTTTAAAATAATTTTCCTATGTTTCCGTTACGTTTCTGAAATTGAACTTAAATATGCCCAATGCTAGCCCATTTTTCCCCAAAATATTATCGAAATGCTCCCCTTTGGTTGCAAAATCGGCACACTTGTATCCAGTTTGTGGCCAAAATTATATTTGTGTGCCCATTTTGTATAAATATGAACTCATTAAGGACACAAAATATATTTATACTTAACAATTTAGTTGCACAATGGACACAATATATCAGTTATTATTTTTGTTTCTGATAATAGTTGATAAAATACTTAAAAACAATGAATATTTTTGAATATTTAATTTTGAAATATTTAAATATTTTTATTTATTTTTAAAATATTTAAAGAAGAACAGGTGCTAATGTATTTATTATGATTTCCGACAGCGCATTGTGGATGTTTTTGCTCAAAATGAGCTAGAAATTTAAATTAAAGGTAATTTTATTTATTCCGTCATTGTAATCAAATTAAACATTGTGGAATTTTCTTAACAAAACTTGGCGTCTTAATGATTGTGCCGAACTGAACACATGTTTCCTATAATAGCCGCTTTTGTTTCCAAAAATTACTTAACTTGACACATAAAAACCCCAAAATTTCACTTAAATGTGTCTATTTAGCTATATAGGATTTAGTCAGCTTTCATAGACATAATGTGCCTATAATGAGTTTGTTTCTTCAGATACATTGCGTCTAAAATACGCCTTGGGCGTATCGAATGTTCCAATTTGGGCTCGATTCGGACACATTACTACTACAAGAATTTTCTAACCTCAAAACTCTCAAATTTCAGTTTATTTTTGCCGCCTGCCGCTACCGTTATAACCCTAAGTAATAAACTATCGATGATTAAACTTAAAGCTACAGTTTGGTTCGTTCCTTCAGAACGTTTTCACGTGTACTGTATTGGGAGAATCCAAATACTAACCACCTTCTCTGTAAGTTTTTTTTTTTTTGTTTCGAGTATAAATAAATTTACAAATATTTTTAAGAAGTATTATATCACTGATCTCTTTTGGTTATGAGTGGAGCCGAGGGAGAGGGCGGAAACGCCTTCTCCCAAGATAAAATTAAAGAAATTATAGGTATACAACAAAATGGCGCTATTAAAAAAAAAAAGTTGGGTGATGACTCGAATTCTAATAAAAAAGTAATTAAATATGCTGAGGAAGATATTGCGCCTTTTATTGTTTATATCGAATCTAATGAACAAACAAAAAATAATATAGGTAGGTTTAATAACTTAAAAATTGCTAGAGAAATTTTTAATTTAAATCTGGATGCAATTAAAAAAATTAATAATAAAGGTCTTAATAGATTAGCAATAGAATTTAAAAATTTCCAGGCGGCCAACGACTTCGTAGATAATAAATCATTAATAGACAAAGGATATAAAATTTACATTCCTTTTAATTTCGTAACATGCAAAGGTTTGGTTAGAGCAATTGATTTAGATTTGGAAGTAGAGGACCTTAAAAAAGTTTGTAAGTCTGACATAGAAATTCTCGACTTAAAAAGAATGAATAGAAAAATCATAAACAAAGAGGGTAAAGTAGAATATAAGCCGACAGGGACAGTTTTAATTACCTTTAGAGGCATATTACTTCCTAAATATGTCTATTATTGTAACTTACCAGTACCAGTAACTGTATATATACCCCCAGTAACCCAGTGTTATAAATGCCTCTTATATGGACACACAAAAAATAATTGTAAAGGAAAGGAAAAATGCCAAAATTGTGGAGAACTAAAACATACAACAGAAGGGGAGCCATTAGAATGTAACACTAGATGTTATTTTTGTAAAAACGAGCACAAAGCGACAAATAGAATTTGTGCAGAGTATGAACGCCAAAAAAACATTAAACGTCTTATGGCTTTTAATAATTTCACTTATGTGGATGCGGAAATACTTTGTAAAAAAAACTACATAATAAGTGAATATAATCCTAACCCCAGAGACTTCCCTCCCTTACAAGGAAAAAATAATAATAAAGAAAACTTTCAACATAATGGTGACATAACTACAACTTCACAACGACGCACAACCGACTTCACAACAGGAATAAAAAGATCATATCAGCAAACTGTAGCAAAAGAGCAAAACAAAAGAAGAAATACTTCACAAAACACAAATCAAGGTTATGATAGAATCCAACATGAACAAGCACTATTCTTCCCAAATTCTAGACCAAATAAAGACCCTTTACCTAGTATACAGCATCCTACCACAACAAACAGACATGTACAGGACAGACAGGAAAGATACCAACCAAACACACAAATACAAGACATAGAAATGCCTCATTGTGTCTCGCAAGTTTCAGACGATATTATGATCTCACACACTCAGGACTCACCCTCAGATATTAATAAATTAATGGATTATTTCTATAACTCATCATATTATGAACAAAATCGAATAAAAAATCTTATTCTCTCACATCTTAAACTAGCCTCCTATATGGAGATAGATAACTATAACTAAAAAAGATAAGGATTCACAATCAAACTAATAAGACTAAAATAAGAATCAAAATTATGCAATGGAATATAAGAAGTGTTAATGCTAATAGGGCTAATCTCATTACACTTATTAGAAAACATGACCCTGATATAGTTTTGCTTAATGAAACCTGGCTAAAAACTTCTCATAATTTTTTTATAAAATCATATAACATTATCAGACAAGATAGGGAAGATGGATATGGGGGGGGCTACCCTTGTAAGAGCAAATATTGTATATGAGCATATAATAAACTATAATGATAATAACATACAATTCATCATAATAAAAGTAAATAACTTAAGTATCACAAACCTTTACTCTAATAATAACATAAACATATCTCAACAAATACTTGAAAATATTAAAAACAATTCTTGTGAAAAACTCCTCATTATGGGTGACTTTAACTCACACCACCCAATATGGGATAACTGTACCCTCAATAATGGAGGTACAGTGATTAGTGATTTTATCTTGGAAAATGAGCTTGTTGTGCTTAACAATGGGACTCCTACGCTTTTGCAACCTCCTGGAAAAAATAACAGTGCTGTAGATATTACAATAATAAGCAATGATCTAGCATATATAACTGAATGGGGCACTATCCCGGACTGTGGAAATAGTAACCATTTCCCCACTTATGTAGATATGAACTTAAAAAAAAATACAGTACATGAAAAATGTTTTTCTCAAGTATATAAAACTCGTGATTTTAAAAATGCAGATTGGAAACAATTTTAGGATGAAGTATTGATTGCAATGCCACCACATAACAATACATTAGACTTTGAAGAATTGAACAACATAATTAATACAGCAGCCATTACCACAATACCTTATAAAAATAACAATAAACCCCACAAAGTAAATAACCCGTGGTGGGATGAACGATGCTCAATTATTCTACAAGATAGAAAATCACACCTAAAAAATTTTAAAGAATATCCAACAATAGATAATTATATTAAGGCAAAACGTGTAATTGCCGAGTCTAAACTAACATTTAAAAGAATAAAAAAACAAAAGTTTAAAACTTTCTGTGAGTCTTTAAACAGAAACACTAATACAACATACATTTGGAATAATATAAAAAAATTTTCAGGTAAAAATAAAAAATTAAACAAAGTTAATATTGTGGATGACATAAGAATAGAGCTAATAAATAATATGGCTATATATAATGTTGACCCGGACTTCACTGTCTATCCAACACCTCAACATATCAAACCCTTTACGCTCCATGAAATGGAATTAGGATTATCTGGCAAAAAACTGTCCTCTACTGGACTGGACGATGTAGCATACAAGATGTTATATAATCTACCATCTCAAGCCAAAAGGGAACTTCTCAACACCTACAATAAATGCCTCAAAGGGGAGAAATTACCCAATTCATGGAAAAAATATAATATTTTAGCTATCCTGAAACCAAACAAAAACCCACAAACTACAGACAGTTTTAGACCAATTGTATTATCATCATGTTACCTTAAACTTATGGAAATAATGATAAAAAACAGAATAGACTGGACTCTGGAAAATGCACAAACCTTTTCCAACTATCAAGTTGGATTTAGAAAGGGTATGGGAGTTAATAATAGTATAGCTATCCTGACTTCAGAAATTAATCTAGCTTTTCAAGAAAATAATAACATATTGGCAATATTCTTAGATATAAAATCCGCCTATGATAGGATTAACCTACAAAAACTATATAGTAAACTTATTCACTTAAATATTGATATAGAACTTACAAATCTAATCTATAAAATCCTTGAAAACAGACAACTTTTTACTAGAAAAAATGATGCCTCCCTTTATGGCCCAGTACTTGCAACTACTGGTCTTCCACAAGGATCGCCACTTAGTACTATTCTTTTTAATGTATATGTAGCAGAACTCTTTAATATAATACCAAAAAATTGTACGCTTATCGGTTATGCAGATGATCTAGTCCTCTTTTGTAAAGATAAAAATATTGTAAATGCTGTAGAAAAAATGAACACTACACTACATAAAATTCATACTTGGCTTGAGGATAACAACCTAAGTGTTCACTAAGGGCCCACGTAAAACAAGACCTCCTAACATGAAAATAGATAATCACATAATCCCATATAAAAATCAAGTAAAATATCTTGGTATCATCATTAATAAACATTTAAAATGGGACGCCCATATTCTGCACATCATAAACAAAGTTAAAAAAGGTATAAATATTTTAAAGACCTTTAGCAGGGTATGGTGGAGAAGTGATCCGCGAATTCTTCTAACTGCTTTCAATGCACTAATAAAAAGTCACCTGGATTATGGAGCATTCTTCATTAAACCGACTTCGAAGGAGAACCTTAGCAAACTAGATAGGATCTTTTATGAGGGACTAAGGATTTGTTTGGGGTGTATGAAATCTACACCTACCCTTGCACTTATGGCCGAAGCAACTGAAATGACATTAGAATTTAGAAGAATATGGCTAGCAGTCAAATTCCTATCAAAACCTATTACCATTGATAACCATCCACTAATAAACATTTTAAAAAAACTGCGTGCATTGCAAAATAATAATATCGGAGAATGGAGAAATAACAATAGGACATACCTTACACAAGCCCTGGAAAAATATGATCCGTACTATAAAAAGATATATAAAAATAGTACATTTCCATGTTACAAAACAGAATTTGAAAACCAAATCATGCCAATAAAAATAATGGAACTTAATCTAAAAAAAAATGAACGGGACACTAGAGAACAGTTTTTAGAAAAAACAGAAAATTATCGACAACAATTTACCTTTGTATTCACAGATGCTTCGAAAATTAAGGACAAGGTGGGTTTTGGGATATATATACCAGAAGTAAATTATAAATTTTCATCAAAAATCCCTGGGGAACTATGTATATGCACAGCTGAAATTGTTGCAATAAATGAGGGTGTCACAACTATTTTAAAGAAAAATATAAATAATGCAATTATATTTACAGATTCTCTTAGCGCAATTTTTAAACTAAAAAACTCTTGTATTGACACTACAACAGATTACATCACTTTACTGACTAGAAGACTTATTATAGAAGCAAATTCAAATAACAATATCTATATAGCCTGGATCCCAGGTCACTCTGGAATTGCAGGTAATAACACTGCAGACTTACTAGCAAATATAGGGAGAACCTTAAATATTCCTAAAAACCTAAAAATAGACAAATCAGACATTACAAACCTAATTAAAAAAAATATAAGAGAAGAATTTGAAAATAAATGGAAACTAGATATACAAACAAAAGGTAAACAATATTCTAAAATACAAACTACTTTCCCTCCTAGAAAATGGTTTCTATGTTGCACATACAAAAATAGGAGACACGTCACCTCCATAATTAGAATGCGTACAGGTCATTGTCTAACTGGAGAACACTTGCACAGGATGGGGCTCAGAAATGACCCTTACTGTGAATGTGGACAGGTTGAAACCCTGGATCACATTTTCTTTGAATGCCCTATAAATAAAATTCCTAATATAGATCTGTATCAAATATTCAGAAACAAAGGAGTTAAAACTCCATTTAATATTTATATTATATTATCCACGATTAATAATGAGATTAGTGATATAATTAACACTTTTTTAAACTATAATAAAATAAAACTTTAATAAATAGTATTATATGTACAAATTTTTTAGACCCGGAAAAAGGAAAAAAAAAAAAAAAACATACCCAATCCCCTCCAACCGACTCAGGTCCTGTGTGAAATGCTCCTCCCCTGAGCGGGAGCGTGAAGAGTCTTATACCTCTGTCTGTGTATTAGTAATATCTTATACTTCAGCCTTATGTGTACATACCCATAGGGAACATACAACAGTATATAATAATACTCCTATGAGTACACTTCCAGAGTTCCCAGGGGTAACAGTTCCCGACAATCTGAGAGCTCTATCGTAAAGTGCTGGCAAGTTGCGAAGTGCAGTGCCAAAAACATAGATTGGAATTGGAATTGGAAACTTAAAGCTAACTTTATTCGCCTATAGTAGATTAAACATGTTTCTAGGCCATTGTACCAGTAATTACCTACTCCCATTGGTACAATATCTACTTTTGAGGTCGTTTCAAGCAATGTTCTATTGACTCTAGGTAAATAACTATGACTCGATTTTTTTGGTTTTATGTTGAGCAATTTTGGCCGTAAGTCTTCTTCAGCCAGAAAAACAGAATCTTCGAACCCCTGTGTCCTTCGTTTTAGTCGCCTTATAAATATTGTCTTTACCTCTAATGGCATCATTTAACTCAGTGACTTTTTCTTTAAACAGAGTTACCCTCTGTTCTATTTCCTCCATTTTTTCCTGGCATTCAACAGAACACAATATTTTGTGAAGGCCAGTTTTAACAATGCCCTCTCATCCCTCTAAACAGGTTTTTCCTTCCTCTCATTTATTAATACTGCTGACACAATAAGATTAGACCCATTTATGTAAAAATTTAATTTATTTTGGGTTTCCTCTATTTCCTTTTGTACACAATGGTAGTAAGTTGTGTTGTACACTTTTCCCGTGGTAGTTCTACTATTTTTAGTCATTTTTTTTTTTAAATTGTGGTTAAATTCGCAGAATCAACTTTATTTAATGGACAATCTGCTCATCTAAGGTAAACTAATACATTTTGGAAACAAAATGGAAACAAGGTGTATGAAATGAGTCCGTTTAAAATGTGTCCATTCAAATCATATTAGTAACAAAGCTAACTCAAAATTTTCGAATAAAATACGGATTTATTATCATAAATAAAAATTCATTGACAAAGCTTTAAAAATCTTAAGACTAAATAATGAAAAACTTGACCTACTACAGTCAAACAGTCGATGAAATACACAAAAACAATAAAATGACAAGAACGAACAATATACAAGTAAAAAATAAAATGATCACTATTTAATGTTAAAACGAGAATTCTAAAAACTCCACAACTGAATAATAGGCTCTCTCAACCAACAAACTGTTCACTTGCGTTCTAAAAGATGTGTAATTGTGCCTCAATAAGGGGGAAGGTGGTTAAAAATCTTCCAGCTATTATAAATTAAAGAACGTTTAGTAAGCTCTGCATTGGGTATTGGAAGAGGTATTACATGTGTTTTACATAGTAAATATGGCCTAGTCACGTCACTAATCTAGTCATGAAATTTTTTATGGAATAAGCACACTGTTTCTAAGATAAAAATACTAGGCAGAGTAAGAAGCTTATGATTAAGAAACACAGGTCTAGTGTCATTTCACAAGGGCAAAATATACATTCTTTGCTGTAAGAAAACTCAACTCATGGTCTACGACTCGCAAAGCAAAACAACTCTTTGCCACTTTGTTGCAGATGTTTTGTAAATGCTGAGAAAACTTCCATTTATTGTTGATATTCAGCCCCAAAAATTTGTTAACCTGAACATTGGTCATTAACTGAGATTCTAAGTAAACATCACTTATGTTGCATTTGAAGGTCATTAGATTAGTTTTTGATATGTTAAGGGACAAGGGATTTGCTTATTGACCACTCTTTGATTATTGCCAAGTCCTCAGTCACTAGATCTTCTAGAAGTTCCTTTTGTTTCTGATGCCATAATATTGTTGTGTCATCAGCAAACATTGTGATCTGCCCTGATATGTTTACACTAGCAAGATCGTTGACATAAATCAAAACAGCAAAGACCCCAAAACCGATTCCTGCGGAACACCAGTCTCGATGGAAAGAAGTTCAGATTCCACATTATTAATTATTACGGATTGCAAGCGCTGAGACAGGTAAGAGCAAACCAACGAAGACAATGATGTGTCTCTAAAACCATATATCTTTAACTTGCTCAGCAGTATCCCGCGATCTACACAATCAAATGCCTTGGACAGTTCGCAGAACACTGCCACAGCACCCTCACCATCATTTAAGCTAATATACAGATTCGCCAAAAATGTATATACCGTCATTTGTGTTTTTTGATGATTGAAAACCAAATTGAGAGTCACTGAGTAATCCGATGTCATTCAAGTAATCAACAAGGTGCTTTTTAACCAAATTTTCAATTATTTTAGATAATGTGGGAATCAAAGAAATAGGTCTAGAGTTCGAAGATTCCTCAGGATCTCCACCTTTAAAAATTGGTAGTCCCTTTTAGACACTTGGGAAAGTTCCCCGTTAAGAAAGATACATTAATTGCTCCCACTAGAGCATGAGGCATGGTATCTGGTAACACCCGGAAAACCCTTAATGATATAGTGTCCCAACCAGACTAATTTGCATTTTTAACTGTGCCTAACTTCTAACTCATTTTGCACCTTGGGAACCAATAATTAATATATATATATATATATATATATATATATATATATATATATATATATATGTATTTATATGTGTATACCAATAAATTACGTTATATATATATATATATATATATATATATATATATATATATGTATATATATATATGTTGATTTTTACTCCTTCACGGATGGAAAAATACAATGTGTTTTCATTCCGGCTGTACATCCGTTCACTACTGTCGTTCTGAAAAGAACAGTTTTGCAACAAGAGGTGGCAAGAATTTTAAGATCAAGCAAAACACCAAAACAAAACCTAAATGCCACTGAACAAAGGGCTCTAATAAACCTTCAAAAAAATAAAAACATCACAATCCTTCCAGCAGATAAAGGAAACGCAACTGTGGTTATGAATACTCAAGATTACGTACAAAAAATGCAGAATATCCTACAAGATAATTGTTATAGGCCCGTTCCCAGGGACTCGACAACGTACCTAGAAAAAACAACTAAAAATAAAATAAAAAGTTCACCAATAAACCCCGAAATTCAACAAAAATCATACCACGGGAAAAGTCGAGCAGATGTCCCAAACTCTATGGTTTACCAAAAATACACAAACCAGGGGCGCCCATCAGACCTATTGTTAGTGCTGTTAATTCGCCGCTACAACCAACTGTAGAAAAAGCTGATTCATTTGTAAAAAACTCGGAGCATTTCACTCGAATTATATGAGATATCGTTCTTGAAAAAAACGATATCATACCAAGTCTAGATGTCAAATCGTTATATCCCAGTATTCCCATCGACGAAGCATCGGACAAGATTGCTATGAACGAGGATTTCCAGGCACATATAATACAACTCTCGGAGCAGTGCCTCAAAAATACTTATGTTTCATTCAACGGGCAAATGTACAAACATAAGGAGGGTGCTCCAATGGGGTCCTCACTGTCACAAGTAGGTCGCGAATTTATTTGTGATATACTTTGAGAAAGAAGCTCTTGAGAAAGCAAGTTTAAAGCCCAAATTGTGGATTCGTTATGTGGATGACATATTTATTATATGGCAACATGGTCACGCAGAGCTCGAAAAATCTCTGACTCACGTAAATTCAATCCACCTCAGAATACAATTTACTCTAGAGTTAGAGGAAAACAACAAACTACCATTTTTAGATGTTTTGGTCACAAAACTGCATAACGGACATTTCGAATACACCGTGTATAGAAAACCAACACATACAGACAGATATTTAAATGCAAAATCACATCATCACCCAGCACCAATTCAAGCTGTGGCAAATACCCTAATATCCAGATCCGTGCGATTGACTGAAACACAGACGAGACAAAACGAACTTGAGGTAATATCTAGTGCTTTAAAGAAAAATGGCTACACAAATCGCACCATAGAGAAAGCTATTAATGCACAGGTTTCCCGAACAACGAACAACAGAAATTATGAACCGGGAAAGCAACGAGTAGTCTTACCATATGTAAAAGGCATAACAGACAGAATCGGAAGAATTCTTAGGAAACACAACATACAAACAATACACAAGCCACAAACAACTATAGGTAAACTACTTGGAAACTCAAAAGATAAAATCAAACTGGAAAACCACGGAGCATACAGTATTTCATCCCAGGACTGCGAAAAGTTGTACGTGGGGCAAACTAACAGGCGAATATCAGCAAGAGTGGAAGAGCATAAACTCAGCATCAGAAATAAACAAACAACCTCAGCTTTATTCCTACATCATCAGGAAACCGGCAATAAAATAAATTTCGATGGGTGTAGGGAGATTGCCAATTTAGAACATTATTTTTTTATAACGTCACGTCCTACGTAGCAGTAGTCACTTTCGTGAGCGAGAAAAAATCAATAAAATCACGGAAATTTAATAAAATAATAAGTGGAACATTGTTTAAACGGTAGATAAACGGATCGTGAGCCCTTCACATTGTTGGTTGCAGTGGATTTGCGATATTCCTCGAGTTTTCCCATTTTTCCACACATAACCTCAAAAATGGCAACACATTGTTTTAAATGTAACAATAAATGTATTCAAAAAGAAGATAAAAATGAATTATTTGGTTATCCATGTGACATATGCAATAAAATCATTTGCAAGAATTGCTCTGGAGTAAGAAGTTCGGAGATCAGAGTGCTGATTTTAAAGGAAAGGTGTTTGAGGCATTTTTGTCCGGATTGTGCAATTTGTGTCTTCCTGTGCCCGGAAATGAAAAGAAGGCTGGATAGTCTGGAAGAAGAAGTCAACAGAATTAAAATCTCAACAATAGGCGTCACTGAGACTACCGAAAATACCCCTAATGTAAGTCGGAATTCTCCGAATAATATGACGGTAAACAGTGCTAACGAACTTGGAAACCTAGTAGCTCAGATTACCATGGAGCTAAAGAATCAATCAGATGTAGTATCAAACAAACTTGAAAAAACAGCTGAAGCAATTCGTGAATCAAACAAGGAGCTAGTTCGATTCTTAACCAAACCAATACCAGGGAATACTGCAATGCAGAATCAGGAAATGTCAGGGGATCTGTCTGCAACTGTAAATGAACCATATCTACAATACTCCACTGCAGCTAAGAAAAAAATCACACAATATAACTTAGATGTAAACACTCATGCAAACATAACAGCTGGCCTTGGAACAAACACAAGGCTACTAAATGGAAATAAACCCAATCAAAACCGAAACCTAATAAAGGGAAACAATAACAGGCAATCTACAATCTCTGCAGCAGAAGAGCGTAAATGGATTTATGTGGGCAACCTAAACTCTGAGTGCACCGTGGAGATGCTTAAGACCCACTTGGATGATAATAAAATCAAAGTATCCAGTTTTGAGAAGCTGGTTTCGAGACAGGAACACATGGCATCTTTTAAGATATCAGTTCCCATAAGCGAGCAAGAAACTATTTTTAATGCAGAGATCTGGCCAACGGGTGTGGTTATAAAGCCATTTATATTTCCAGCTGCAGGCAGGGGGCAATACAATAAACAGAATTTTCGAAGAAGAAGACTTCCGAATCAGAACATTTAGGAGAAAACAAAACAGCCATAACGGGTTATTACCAAAATATCAGAAGTGTAAATAACAAAATCTTGGATATAGCTGCATCAGCAGTTATTGATCAATATGATATCCTGTTTTTTACAGAAACATGGCTTAACCAGGATATGGGTGATAGCGAGTTAAGGCTTTTTAATTATAACATATATAGATGCGATCGCTCAAGTGAAACAAGCTCAAAAACAAGAGGGGGTGGTGTATTAGTGGCAGTAAAAAACCTCCCATCACATCAACTTAAGGTGAATAACACAAGGTTAGAACAACTATATGTTATGTTAACTATTGACAATAAATACAAATTAATTATTGGATGTGTGTACATGCCTCCTCAATCACAAATTGATAAGTATGAAGAGCTCTGCTCGTCGGTGAACTATGTTTTTAATAACTATAAATGTAATGATTTTATACTGTGCGGGGATTTTAATCTGCCTCTATTGCATTGGAATAATGACAAATATGGTGCTGTACCTATAGGTAATATGAATAATCAATCAGAATTGTTATCTGATTACTTTGTTTATCTTAATATGTTTCAATTGAACTCATTTTCCAATGCATCTGGCAATATTCTCGATTTGGTGTTTAGCAGTAATTCAAACGTAAAAATTGATCGTTCAAAAGAACCTATAACAGTTTGTGATACTTACCACCCAGCTCTTGACCTAGAGATTCCAATACCAAAAAAAATTAATGAATTAGAATTTAACTATCTTTACAGTGACTTTCAGAACTGTGATTATGGAAATTTAATGTTTTTTCTGTCTTGTATTGACTGGATCTCTTTAATGGACAAGACCGATGTAAATAAAACAATAGATAATTTCTATAACTGCTTAAACCTTTCTATTGATCTATATGTACCTAAAGTTAAAACAAAAAATAAAAAGTTCCCCAAATGGTTCAGCCCAGAACTTAAAGAATTAATCTTTGAAAAAAAGAAGGCTCACAAAAAATGTATAATATCAAAATCTATTGCTGATTACTCATGTTTTTCTGAATTGCGCAAATCATGTAAGCGGGCATATCAGGGTGCATATAGCGAGTATATATCATGTGTGGAAAATGCCATATCTCGTGACAGCAGGGCCTTCTGGAAATATGCTAACACCAAAACTTCCAAATTCTCTCTTCCTAGTGCTATGTGGTACAATGATCGTACTGCTGACAACTCACAAGACATAACAGAATTATTCAGGGTGTTTTTCTCTTCAGTTTACTCTACTGATCAAAATAATCAGGAGATCTTTAACTATCAGCAATCGGTCAACTTGGGCTTTATTCATATTGAACCTATAGACGTTTTTAATTCCATTTCTTGTTTAAGTGAAACACTGGGTACAGGCTCAGATGGCATTCCTGCAATATTTATAAAGAGCTGTCAGTGTCTGCTATCTACAGTGTTGGCTGAAATATTCAATTTATCAATATCGACAGGAGTCTTTCCTGAACTATGGAAAACGACATATTTAACTCCGGTCTTCAAAAATGGAGATAGATCGAATGTGGAGAACTACCGGGGTATTTCTAAATTTAGCATATTTTCCAAGCTTTTTGAAGGGTTGGTTTTTCAAAAGGTGTCTCCCCTTTTTGGACAGATCTTTACAACTTCCCAGCATGGGTTTATTTCGGGTCGGTCAACGGTCACAAACCTGCTCGTGTACGAGGACTACCTGTTGAGGGCCTTGGAGGAGAGGTGGCAGGTTGATGCCATTTATACCGACTTCTCCAAGGCCTTTGACAAGGTGGATCATCGACGTCTCTTAAGTAAGCTATGTGGGCTGGGTATCCACGGGGTCTTTCTGCGCTGGATTGGTAGCTACCTTTCAAACAGGAAACAAAGAATAAAAATAAATGATTGTGAGTCATCCGATATCCTCGTCACATCTGGTGTACCCCAGGGTGCTCACTTGGCCCCATTTCTCTTTAACTGCTTTGTCAATGATATTGGTGAATCCATAACTTTTGCCAGGTATCTGTTATATGCAGATGATTTAAAAATCTACAGAACCGTTGCAAACGGGGAGGATTGTGAGGGTATCCAGAGGGACTTGAATCAATTTACAAATTGGTGTACTTCTAACTTCATGCACCTTAACTTTAAAAAATGCTCAGTTATTACTTTTCACAGAAGGCCTGTCTGTGGTTGTTTGTGGTATGACTACACACTGAATGGTAATGTCGTTGCCCGGGTCAATGAGATAAAAGATCTTGGAGTCCTGTTTGACAGGGGCCTTCGTTTTGACTCACATATAGATACAATAACTATCAAAAGTTTGAAACTTCTTGGCTTTATGAGGAGAACCCTTGAAAATTTTCGAAATTTAAAATGCTACAAGATACTTTACTGTTCTATAATACGTTCAGTACTGGAGTATGCATCTCCAATCTGGTCACCACACTATGAGATGTACAAAGAAAAAATAGAAAGAATACAAAAACGCTTTTTTGGCCTTGTAGCATTCAAAACCGGTATTCAGCGGGATCTCATTAATTATGAAGAAATAGGTAAATCACTAAATTTACTACCATTGTCTATTAGACGAGTTTTTCTCGACCTTACACTCTTCTACAAAATCTTACATTCCGCTGTGGATGCTCCTGAGCTGCTTGATATGATTGGCCTATCGGTCCCTCAGAGAACTGTCAGAAATCACAACTTATTTAATGTTTCATATCACCGTACTAACTATGGATACAATGGGCCCCTGTCACGTATGTGTCGAGAAATGAATGAATATAATATTGATATATTTAACATATCACTAGATAGCTTTAAAACTAAAATTAAGAGAATGTTAAATAGCAATTACTCAAAAGCATAGAGTCTGAGATACCTAAGATAGTGGACCAAAGTATTATACCTGGGTTGATTAATGTGAAAATAACATATGAGTGTTAGTAATTTATTTGTTAGTATTGTCTACGGACAAAAAGACTGATAGGCTACTGTGTATTTATTTATTTGATTTGTATAAAAATGGATTGATGTTTGTATCTATGCAAATTTGTAATATCCGTAAATAAACTATTATAAGACCAGAATAATCCGAGAAGCAATAGAAATTGAAAAACAAGGTGATTTGAATAAAAGGGACGAATCATTAAAACTACCAACAGTATGGAAGACAATAATCGACAAATCTAAAATCGCAAAAACTCAAGCGCAATTAGCGCAACAACAACAGCACCATCCGGAAAACATAAATAACGACCAACGCCTGCGCAGATATAACATTCGGCCCCGAGTGGGGGTATAAAAGGAAGCGTCTCAGTCACCAACACTTCAGTCTCTATTCGGACGCGAGAAAGAAAGATTCGAAAATGCCAAATGTGATTTTGGCGAAACGTCAGCAAAACTGTTCTTTTCAGAACGACAGTAGTGAACAGATGTACACCCGGAATGAAAACACACATGTATATATATATATATATATATATATATATATTCATATTCATATTTATTGTCAAAAAGACTTTAAAAAAAGTATTAACAATGTCAAATTATAAAATAATAAAAATAAACTGATTTACTAAAATTTCTACACAATATTACGCATACACTATATTTAGGAAAAAAACAAAAGGAAAGAAAAAAATACAAACAAACAAGACAGAAAAAAGTCAACTGTTGAGATATTCATTTTTAATTTTTTTTTAAAGGTTTTAAAAGATATCTCAGATTTTAAGTTTTGAGGGAGCTTGTTAAAGATGTTGCCACAGAAACAGTGAGGGCTTTTTTTAAATGCTGAGAGTCTGAAGTTAGAAATTGAAATGTCATCCCTTTGCCTTGTTTCGTAGTTGTGAACCTCAGCAATTGAAGTAAAGTTGTCTGAATACTTTTTAACATAACTAGCAGCTTCCATTATTAAGATGCAAGGTAGTCTTAGAATTTGTTTGTTTGTAAAAGTGGGCTTGCAAGTTTCCAGAGGGCCCAGTGAGAATATTTTCCTAATTATTCTCTTTTGGAGGATAAAAATCCGATTTAATTCGGTGGCCTGCCCCCAGCAAAGAATCATATACTTTAAGTGGCTGTACACCAGAGCGTAGTAAACATCAATTAACTGCTTTGTTGATAGGATGTTTTTTAAATTTATTGTTGCAAAGTAGGCAGAATTTAGTTTACTAACAACATGCTCGATGTGACCCTTCCATGTAAGCTGGCTATCCACATAAAGGCCCAAAAATGCTGCTTGATCTGTCCTGTGTATTTCTACACCATCAATTTCAAGAACAAAGTCAGGCACAATACGTCTCTTATAGAAGGCCATATACTGAGTTTTACTTTTATTGATCAATAATTTATTGCCCAAGCACAAACTTTTAAATCTATCAAGTACTCAATTAGCTAGCAGGACAAGGGTATCAAGCCGCGGATCCGACAAAACGATCGAAGTGTCGTCTGCATATAGAACCACACTTGCACTGTCACCCAAACCAAGGTAATCCACCAAATCATTCATAAAAAGTAAGAAAAATAGTGGCGATAATACACTACCTTGTGGAACTCCGTATTTTTGTATTTTAGGGTCAGAAAGAGTAGTACCTATTTTTACTTGAATTTTTCTTTCCTGTAGAAAGGAGTTTAATAGACTATTCAAATCCCCTCGGAACCCAAGTGCCGACAGCTTCGTTAATAAAATGTTCTTATCTATGCAATCAAATGCACTTGTCAAATCAAAGAGCAGTGCAATAGTGTAATGATTTTGGTCAATTGAATCATAAATGAATTGGACAAAATCCACCGATGCTGTAAGTGTTGATTTATCTTTTGTGAAACCATGTTGTTGTTTTTTAAGAAGTTTTTTGCTATGTATAAAAGAACGAAAACGTATCGTTAATATCTTTTCGAAAAGTTTGGAGAAAGATGACAGGCCAGTTACTGGTCGATAGTTCTCTGTCAGTAGCACATCTCCTTTTTTGTGAAATGGGATGATTTCTCCACATTTTAGTCTGGCGGGAAAAGTGCCTTTATCTATGAACAAGTTAAAGAGGTATATATATATATATATATATATATATATATATATATATATATATATATATATATATATATATATATATATATATATATATATATATATATATATATATATATATATATATATATATATATATATATATATATATATATATATATATATATATATATATATATATATATATATATATATATATATATATATATATATATATATATATATATATATATATATATATATATATATATATATATATATATATATATATATATATATATATATATATATATATATATATATATATATATATATATATATATATATATATATATATATATATATATGGTCCTTCAGCTGAGTGAATTAAAAAATAATATAATAATAAGTACAATAAATTTAAATAACTAAGTTTTAATTCTAATAATAATTAATAATTTAAATTTTCTGAAAAATGTTGATCTATCAGTCAATTTTTGCATTGTAACGTTTTAGTCTGGACACCGTTATTCTTGTCTCCTTTTCAGTGTCGAGATTGAATGGTGCCGACACGAGAAAACACATTTTATTTCGCGGCATGTATAATACATTGCAATTGCAATAACCTTTATACAGGATCTTAGTTAAATTTGAAGTGACTACTCGATTCCTATGTGAGTAAAGAATCATCAATACAGTTTTTCGTTTGATGTGCTAATTTTGCTTTCACAGAAATATCGTGTCGACTGTAAATCTCAATTGTAAACTAGACTTGAAGAAGATTGCGTTGCACGCCAGAAACGCCGAGTACAATCCCAAACGTTTCGCGGCCGTCATCATGAGGATAAGGGAACCGAGGACCACCGCGCTGATCTTCAGTTCGGGAAAGATGGTATGCACGGGCGCCAAAAGCGAAGAAGATTCCAGGCTGGCCGCCAGGAAGTACGCTAGGATCATCCAAAAATTGGGATTTCCGGCTAAATTTTTGGATTTCAAAATTCAGGTAAAAAATGAAATAAATAAATTGACCTTTGTGCCACTAGAAATTCCCTTCACTTGTCATGTTTTATAGCCAGAATGAATTCATTTAATATTATCAGCATTTATTAAGATTTATAATTATGAAAATGACCTGATGAGAAATTTTGGGTTAATTATAATGTATTTTTTAAACAATCATACTTTCCAGTTTTTAATAATTTTTATTTCTGTTTAACCAGAAAACTCTTGATATCAATCAGAATAATTATTTTTATCTGGGTATCGGAGTGTTTGCTAGTCTTAAATAAATCCTAAGTGTTTTCTGTTTTCCCTGAATTGGGGACATGTCCATATTTTAAATTAAATTGATAGTTTTGAGTTAAGTATGAAAAAAGCTTTAAATTACTTTTTTGTATTTTTTTTAAAGATTTGGTCCTTTTGTTTTTTACCGTTTCAAAACACCTTTGACGTTACAAGTTTCTAATACAATTGGCAACATGAAATTAAAATTAAATTTTACACAAATTGTTTTTGTCTATAATCATCAGGTAATTATAACCTATAAAAGCTTTTAACGTCAAACAATAACAGCATTGGCGTAGATATTCTTATTGTGCTCTCAAAAACTCTTTGGTGGATAATTTTGTTTGAAATTTTTATTTATGTGTCTTTATTCAAACTACCTCACTACAACAGTAGATTTGGGAGTGCAGGTCAACTCAGTTTACTTTGATTTTAGAAAAGGGTTTGATAGAGTCAAGTCAATTACATTATTCTTAGTATATAAGTATCTTCCATTGTAGCTGACCCCTTGTTATCCTGGATTTCTATTTACCTTTGCAGTAGCATTTAAATGGTCCAATTGAATGGTGCTCTGTCGAAGGAAATTTTAGTCTGCTCTGGTGAAATCACTTGAGCAATGTATGTAAAAATTGTTGATTTCTTTTCTATGTAAAAATGACTACAGCTGGAAATTGACAAATTAACAGACTGGTTTACATTAAATATTATGCAGTTTAATACTTCAAAATGTGTGATCATAACATTTTCAAGGAAAAAGTCACTCATATTACATTCCTGCCATATCTCAAATTCACCCATATTGAGACTATTTTTAGTTATTTAATCATTTAAAATGGCAGGTTTCATTATGAGACATTGTTGGAGTTTCTCAGTACTATATTATTCTCTGATGAGAAGTCACCTAGAGTATTGCTGTATCATCTAGTACCCATTTTACAAAAGACAAGTCAAAATAATCAAATGGGTTCTTGCAACATTTTGCTACTTTAAAACAGAAAACTATTTGGAGCCGCGGTGCTATATATCAAAATAAAGCGGTGGGGGAAGTTCAATTGTTTTTTCAAACAAACCAAGATGTCTCCCGTTTCTTTTGACCGATTTTAGCAAACTTAGGCTCATATGAAAGAGCATAATTTGCACTACAAAACGCTTATTTGGTTTTGAATTTTTGACTTTTGCTGGCGTCGCTAGATGTCGTTAACTGAATTAGTAGCATATTTTTTAGTTTTTTTCAAAAAAAAAAACAAATGTAATGGTATATTCATTTTTACATATTTTAAAAGGGGATAAATTTCTCTATAATTTAATGAAAATAATTTATCATCTACCTTTTTTTGAACCGTTGATATTGACCAAAATATTATTTTATTTTATTAAAAAATGGCACGCCACTGCTTTTTGTCAAAATAAAAATCATTTTCGTAATCATTTATTAGTTGCTAACAAAAAGAACCTCTTGACTTTTTTTCGTTAGACGAACGGTTTTGGATTGAAAAAATAAGATGTTTAACAATGATAACTATAAGGTTCAAAATTATTTTTAAATATTACATCTCACAATAATAAAATTATTACCTATTATTTTTATCATTAATAATCATTTAATTAGCGCGAGAGTGCTTTAGTTCATAATTTATTATTAATAATTATTATTATTTCATAAATTAAATTAAAAATCAAACTTAACTAACATCGCATTTAAGCGAAGCAGGCCATGACCTACGTTAAGAAATAAAACACCAAATTGTCAATCACGTTGATATTCATTTTGATAGTTCCTGCTATTGACATCTAATTTAATGTTATGTAAAAAGTATTTTTACAACAAATCATGCCTTTTACGAATGAAGAAGCCTTTGATATGTTGAGAATTTATTTTCAATGTTTTGAAAATGCGGCGATTGCTTCTAGGCGGTATGCACTGCGTTATCCCCTCCGAAGACACCATTCGAGAATGGTTTTTCATCGTTTAGCCTTACGTTTAAGGCAACATGGCCAAGTGCAACCAACTACAACTTTGAGAAGAAATCGTAGAGTAAGAAGAGAAGATAACATTATAAATGTGTTGGCTTATATTCATGCAGACCCCCATTTAAGCATAAGAGAGATCTCCAGAGATTTAGGAATATCCTATGGCTCGGTGCAAAAATATTAATAGATTTTAAAATGCATCCATATCACATCGTGATTCATCAAGTCCTAAATGACACTGACTTTAAACGTAGGCTCGATTACTGCTACTGGCTTAGAGACTTCATTAGGGAAAACCATTATATTTTGTCACAAATATTGTGGACAGACGAAGCATCGTTTTGCAGTAATGGCAGGGTAAATCTTCATAACGTGCATTACTGGTCGGACACTAATCCATACTGGTTACGTGAAGATTATCAGCAGGATCGATGGAGCGTCAACGTCTGGTGCGGTGTTATTAATGGTGCTATTATCGGTCCGCACATCTTTAATGGCAATCTAACCGGTGACATGTATTTGAACTTTTTATTTAACGATTTACCAGGACTCTTAGAAAATGTGCCTTTACAAGTAAGAAGAAACATGTGGTTTCAACAAGACGGATGCCCGGCACATTATTCACGAAATGTGCAAGATTTTTTGAACAAGCATTTTCCTAACCGTTGGATTGGTAGAGGCAGTCTATTTTTCTAGCCACCACGGTCCCCCGATTTAACCTGCCTTGATTTTTATCTGTGGGGCCGAATAAAGGATTTGGTGTATAAAACTCGACCAACTACTCGAGAAGACATGATAGTCCGAATTCAAAACGCCATAAATATTATACCAAGAGCGGAAATTGAGACAGCTGTCAACTCCACCCAGAAGAGATTGGACCAGTGCATTCAAAATAATGGACAACATTTTGAACATTTACGACAAAACTATTAATTTATTTTTAACGTTTGTTTTTAAAGTTCCATGTTCTTGTTTTTAGTGTTATTGCTCCTGCTGTTGTTGGACAGTTTTATTAAGATTTTTCATTGTTAAGCATCTTATTTTTTCAATCCAAAACCGTTCGTCTAACGAAAAAAAGTCAAGAGGTTCTTTTTGTCAGCAACTAATAAGTGATTACGAAAATGATTTTTATTTTGATAAAAAGCAGTGGCGTGCCATTTTTTAATAAAATAATATTTTGGTCAATATCAACGGTTCAAAAAAAGGTAGATGATAAATTATTTTCATTAAATTATAGAGAAATTTATCCCCTTTTAAAATATGTAAAAATGAATATACCTTTACATTTGTTTTTTTTTTTGAAAAAAACTAAAAAATATGCTACTAATTCAGTTAACGCCATCTAGCGACGCCAGCAAAAGTCAAAAATTCAAAACCAAATAAGCGTTTTGTAGTGCAAATTATGCTCTTTCATATGAGCCTAAGTTTGCTAAAATCGGTCAAAAGAAACGGGAGACATCTAGGTTTGTTTGAAAAAACAATTGAACTTCCCCCACCGCTTTATTTTGATATATAGAACGAAACATTTTAGACAAAAGGTGTAGGGAAATGGTCACTAAATAAGAAAATGATATCATCGATATATTTCATTAGGCAAAATTCTATAAAAACCCCATTTTTCTACTTGGTGTTGGTTGTTACGCCCTCTAGCGGACGTTTGACCAACTCGAAAATAATTTTCAGCAATTTCTCTTGGCGACTTTTATTATGATTTTTTTTTCTCAAATCTATACGAGCAATATCTAATGAGATATGGCCGCTCGCTACCCTTGACTGATCACACTGTACAATAAGGAACCTACAAGCATATTGCCCAGATTTTATGTGACATGATTTTTGACCACCAAATAGCCAGACTTAAATTCGTTTGACTATTTCATTTGGGGGACTCTGGAATCCATGATTTATAGTAACAATAATATTATGAATTTCGAACAGTTAAGAAATAGAATTAGTGAATGCTGGGAAAGTTTTTGTCAGGTGTCCATTGATAATGCCACCAAGGAATGGTGAAGAAGACTCCAAGCCGTCATAAATAATGGTGGTCTTATTCACAATTTGTTCCTTTAATTATTTTAAGTTTTTTTAATAAATTTCCCTTTCATTGTAACAAGTATTTTAATAAAAAATAATTTCATTACAAGTTTTTTATTTCGATTACCAAAAATAAAGTTAAAAATAAAACTGAAAATTTCATACCTAAATTCCTAACTAATCAAAAGCTTTTATTTTGAATCCTTTCCATGGCAACACGAAATATTTCCGTAAATATTCACGCTCCAGGATACCCTGGGCGATATTCTTAATAAGTGGAAATATTTGTCACAATACTGGACACATGAAGTTTTTGAACTTGACATGTTATTGTTAAAATTAAAATTAATATATTTTAATACTTCTTCGTTACTGAGTACTTAAATAATAATTAAAGAATTAAAACTAAAACGACATATTATATTTAATTCTTACTTATTGTATTATTAAACACAAAACATCAAAGTTTCCTAAGAATTATTCTTTTCTCAATGGTGAATATGATGTTGAAAAAACTTATTAATTAAATGCCTATGCTTTAGTACATAAATATAATATTTTGATAAAATTTTGTGGAATCTAACTTTACAAATCCGTGAAAACTTGGTTGAGACATGGTTTAAATTTTTCTTTACTGTTCTGAACAAATTTTCCTCTGGATTATGTAGATTGCACTTCAGGCTACATTCGTCAATAATATACAAGTATTAGATCTTGATAATGTATTTTGAGATCACAGAGTCCTTTGCAACGTTTACACAATTTATAGTTTTCAACTTTCTCCATTATGTTGTACTTATAAGTTTTTGAAATTTGACTAATATCGACAAAAACATCAAAAACATCGCATTTAAACATCAGCAGAGTGCAACTCGCAGACCCAGTAGCGCTACGTTGGCGAACGAGACAATTGTTTCTTGTTTCTGAGATTTTCGTGTGATATGCCCACGGACTTCATAAATAAAAATGGACTGCCATTATTTAATTAATATAACGTTCCACCTATTTCAGTACAAAAAAGTGTATTTAAACAATATAATAAATGTGTTTTAAACAATTTTTAGTTGTTTCCCATAAAACTAAAATGGTTTTTCGCAATTATATGTAAGTAGGTGTTCTGTACCTCACGTTTAACACTTTAGTATATAAAAAATAACGTTCCGGCTATTTTAGCCCACCAAATCTAATTCGCAGCGATAAAATATTTTTTTAAAACCATTTTTAGCAGTTTGATAAAAACAAAATATATGCAACTTTTTTTACGTTTTATGTAAGTTTAGGTAGGTGTTCTATACCACACTACACTTTTGTATAAAAAAAAACATTCTACTTATTTTAGTACACAAAACTTAATTTAAAAGCAACAAAATATATTTTTTGAAACAATTTTTTGCATTTTTATAAAACTAAAATGGGTGGAACGCTTTGTTTTATATTTTATGTAAGTATTGAGTTTAGTGTATTAGTAGTATTCCTCTGTCACTACAAATTCTTCATCAACACCTTTGTCAGGTAAATCGATGTTCTCATCCAAAGCAATCGAAAATACTTGAAAACCGGTCAATGTATCAGTCAATGTTTTTTTTAATATCACTAACCATCCTATCTATACGTCGAACAACAGTACGTCGCGGTAAGTTCACTTTCTCAAACTCTTTCTTCTTTTCTGGGCACAAAAGTTCTGCAACATCTACTAGGCAATGTTCCACAATGTTTCAAACTTTTTCAAGCAATTTTTAGTAGTTTTATAAAACTAAAAGAGGTGGCATCAGAGGTTTTTATATAGGTTTTTCCTGAAATAATTCAAGCACTATGGAGATTATAAGTGATAATAATGATTTACGGTGTGCCGAATATTTCATAGTTGGGGATAATTTATAATTTTTTTTAACTCTTATTACAACGAAAAAATCTTTTATAGCAGTTTTGTAATCTGTCCTACTGAGGATACTTTCAAAATAATGACTTTTTGATATACCGGGTGTTCGATTTTTGTAATGACTTTAAAGTGGGTGTTTTACGTAGAATTTTATAAGTCCATCCCTCAATTTTTTTAAAGGTATACATGCATCAGCCCTTTTAAAATTATCAAAATCGGTTCATATGCACAAGAGTTAACAACGATCAAAAATGAGTGCAACTTGACACATGTATCCTTAAAAAAAACATTAAGACTTTTGCTACATGCCAAGTTAAGTGTATTGCAGGTCCGTTGCGTTTTTATATATTCTTTAAGCCTTCGCTCTCTTTGTCATTTTACCAATTCCATTTGTAACATGGATCTCCATATTTTTTATGCGATCTGTTATCGCCTTTTTGTATTAACTTTGTACCTGATTTATAATTTAAATTGAAGGCATTCTATTTTATACCACTTGGAATGATGAATTGTGTAGATAATGCATGGGGAATAAATGTGTCAGCTTCCAAGTCAACTACAATCATAATACAGTATCCGTCAATGTTGCCAGATTTCATTCAATTTTTTACAAATCGGTGACGTCAGTGATGTTATTAATCACGTGATCAATAACCCGTTTTTAATGAGTAAGCTATGGTAATACTAATTAAGGAATCATGGTTCTTGATTGATTTTGAGAGATGCACTAAGGGTACACAGAGACAAAATATGGTCTAACAAACTACGAGAATTAGACACAAAGGACAACACTGCATGGCAAATGCAGAAAAGGCTAAGGTCTGAGAACAAACCAATGCCTCCCCTGCACGGGACAGGAGGTATGGCATACACAGACCAGGAGAAAGCAGAGGCCTTAGCGGTCACTCTTGAACGAGAGTGTCGACTAAACCAACATCCGCTCAAAGATGATTAACATGAAATAGAAGTAATTAATGGCTGCAGAAGACTAAACAACACGGAAACCTCTGCCACGCTGGAGCACTCGGCTACACCACAGGAGGTTGAAAATGTCATAAAATTTCTAAAAAAGCGTAAAGCTCCAGGCAAAGATGGCATAACCAATCAAATGATAAAGCACCTTCCTAGAAAAGGAATTGCTGCACTAACCAGCATAACAAATGCAGTCATGAGACTCGATTACTTCCCCAACAGGTGAAAGCATGCTGAAGTAGTGATGATTGGTAAACCAGGGAAAGACTTAACCTGTCCCTCAGAACTATCGACCGATAAGTCTGCTGCCCACACTCAGTAAAATCGTCGAAAGAGTCCTAAACATCAGGCTCAAAGACGAAACAGACGCCCTAGATATTATCCCTAAGGAGCAATTTGGCTTCAGAAGCGGCCACTCAACAGAATTGCAGGTTCTGAGAATAGTTGAAACTGTCACCAGCGGTTTTAACTTGAAAGAAGCTACTGGCACGGTCTTCCTAGACGTAGCCAGAGCTTTTGACAGAGTATGGCACAAAGGACTTGTGTACAAAATGCAAAACGCAGGTTTTGCTGCAAAGCCATGCAAATTGATTGCCCACTATCTGGATGATAGATCGGCAAGCGTCAGAGTCAATCTCTCGAAATCGATACCTAGAAGACTAGAAGCAGGAGTGCCTCAGGGATCTGTGCTATGACCGCACTTATATAACGTGTATACACATGACATCCCCAAGACACACACCACTTCCATAGCCCTATACGCCGACGACTGTGCTATAGCGGCAAAGCATAGAAATGCAGGTATTATTTGTAGGAGACTACAAGAAGAAATGGATCTGATAAGTGACTGGTGTATCACTTGGAAGATCGAAATAAATGCACAAAAAAGCCAGGCCATCCTCTTCCAGGAGGAGGATGATACCCCCAGAGACTATAAGCATTGATGGAGAAGACATCCCATGGACAAACTCGATAAAATATCTAGGGCTGATAATGGATAAGGGGTTAACATGGAAACCCCATATTGAGGCAACAAGAGCAAAGACAAATAAAGCTATGGCTAGGCTATACATGATATGTATAGCCTATGACCATGATAAAAATGATCGCAAGATCACAATTGACATACGGAGCAGTAGCGTGGGCATACGCACCTACATAGACCAACTGGCAGCGACAGAAAATAAGTACTTAAGGACTGCGGTAAACGCACCTTGGTACATAAGAAATGCCCAGATCCAGCGGGACCTGGACTGGGAGCCTCTCCAGACAACAATCAGGAAGAAAGCCATGAAAGGCATAGAGCGGGCAGCAGCACACCCATTTGAAGAACTCAGGATGCTAGTGGACTATGACCCTCAGAAGGAGCGGCGGATACACCGGGTCTACTACCGTAGGCCCCGCGATCACACACCTTTACACTGACAATACACACATTTCTCTGTTTTCAGACAACTCTCCTATATTGACCGCGACAGTATAGAAGAGGTGCGATGTGAGTACACACATCCGGATCTGTACGAGCTGACACACCTAAGATAGCGATGACTTATGGTTTATTAAGGCCCTAGGCCCGTTAAACCGGTAGTACCTATCATCGAGAGGCGGCTTCCCAGGAGGGAGGTCGGGTGGATGGTGGGTCCTCTGGGCCATTGGGCCCTTCGCGTCGAGCTCATTCAGTGTTTAGATCTCGTGGAGTAAAGATCCCTGAACATGCTTCCTGCAATCGAAGGCGAAACGTCGGATAGTAATTTTAATTTGCCACGGTCTAATCCCAAGAACCGTGATTTCTTCTAATTATATTTTTCCAATTCAAAATAATGCAAAGTTGTGGGGGCCCTTTTCAGGCCATTTACATTGACATTAAAAAAAATATATTGCTTAAGTGATCAGAGTTTTTGTAACTTATCAAAAAATAAAAAAAAATATGCAGCAGCAAGAGTTAATATAGTGTATTATTTTCAGAACATGGTTGGGAGTTGCGACGTAAAATTTCCAATCCGTCTAGAAGGTTTGGTACTTACACATAGTTCCTTCAGTTCCTACGAGCCCGAGTTATTTCCCGGTTTGATATACCGTATGGTCAAACCTAGGATTGTCTTGCTGATTTTCGTGTCTGGCAAAGTTGTATTAACTGGAGCCAAAGTGAGACAAGAAATTTACGAAGCTTTCGATAATATTTATCCTATTTTAAAAAGTTTTAAGAAGCAATAGTGTAAGGTTGTGTTATACGTGGATTTTAAACTAGCACATATTATGCAGTTTAAGAATTCCCAACAGTATATAGGCTGTTTCATAATTAAATGCTGATAATTCGGGATATGATTATTTCATTAATTTGAAATATAAAAGTTCTTCTATATTTAGGCCAAAAACATATTTTTATTAGGGCATATATTACTTTTTGTGGTACCTATAAAACAGTATCATTGGCATTTGGAACCATCTACAGGGTGATCATTTTTTGAGCTTATGACCTATTTTACCGCCCCAAACTTTTTAATATGACATAACTCACCCAACTTAGTACCTTGATCAAATTTGCCGCTTCGTTTAGAAGCGTTTTTATCTCTTGCACAATTTTGATATTCGGAACGTTTAATGTTTTTATTAGTTTGACGCCGACTTCATAAAATCTAATATGCAAGATTGAATAAAACATTTTTACTTTTTAGTGTTTATTTTCTTTATAAATCAATTCTTTTATCCATTTTAGTTTTATTTATAAAATAATTTATTGTAAAGATCAGGCTCAAAGTCTTCGGGGCTGAAGTGGTCACTCTAATAAAATAAACAAGTACTGGGGACCATTGTACTTAAAATTTTGCTAGAATCACAATGAATAATATTATGGATTTGGAAAGAAAAAGTGGACTGTGTATTTTTATTGCGTAATTGATATGGAAGTTAAAACGGTCGATAACTGCAAATTAATGCCAATAATCACAATATAAAAAGGAGGCTTTGCATTTATAAGCCAAGAAACCATAATAAAATAAATGACTGTAACCGTCCCACACTAAACACTTGGCTTATTTCATAACAGTTCGGACGTCACTGACAAAATACACCAAATGCGATTTGCGTGTTTTGGGATGTCTGAAGCTGACATGGTAACCGTAGAAACCCGGCCGGGAGTTTCTAGCGTACTGAGAAATGCAGTTTGCGACGGTTCATCGAAGCCTCTAGTGTAGTTTTATTATAAATGTGAGAAAAAATGAGATGTGTACCATTTATATTGTCATATTGAACAATACATATACATAGCAAATCTGCAATACTAATTATGTAAATAATAAAATTGAACTTTGTGCCCCTAAAAACATTGAAAACTAAATGAAACTCGATATTTTACGATTTCCCCCTATTTATCTCTAGCTCTTTATCCCCCTTCCCTGCATAGATTTAACTTTTTGACACAATTGTGTCAGGAATAAAGTTATTCAATATTTTTCAGCGTCCATTTACATTTATAATAACCGAAATAAGTTGAGAAGTAAATAGATTCCCCACCTAGATGAGGTAATGTACCTCTAGGTACGCCCAAATTACTTAGTTAAATATATACTATATACATCAAAAAATCAATTTGGCACTATTCCGCGATATTATGCGACCACCATGGTACTACCGTCAATGTTTCCTGGAAATGCCTCTTTCTTCCTCCTTTTTTGAAGTTAATTAAAAATACCCTTTTGTTCATCGCAAGTTGAAGCGAAAAAAACTAATATCTAGAATTATAGATTCTGTTCAAATTATTTTCAATTTTTTTGTGCTAAATAAGTCTTAAACAGTGCCGTGTATAAAAAAATGCAAGACGCAAAAAAGTTTTCTAATAGAACAGAGAATTTGACGAAACGTGGATTGTTCCAAATGCCAGTAGTACTGTTTTATATATATATATATATATATATATATATATATATATATATATATATATATATATATATATATATATATCTGCAAAATATGTGTACCAATTTTCTTACAATTATCTTTAAAAGTATAGAATATAAATTTAAAAAACTACTCTATCTTGAAAAGTATGTGTTTTTGGAATTTAGTATATCTGAACTTTTATGTTTAGTATTCGACAAAGAATCACGCCCTAAATTAACAGCATTCCATCATGGAACACCCTGTATATATATATATATATATATATATATATATATATATACCATGTATAGACAAATTATATATATATATATATATATATACAGGGTGATTTTTAAGTTGATGTTTGAGGATATAGAATTCGAGAAAATAACCAAATTTTTGAAATAAAATTATGTTATAAAATGCTTCGTTTCCGATACACAGGACGTTAAAATTGTAAGGTAAAAATGGGTTTTTTATCATAACTTTCATACCATGTAGATATTTCTATGAAATTTGGTACACTCCTTTCTACTATCAAATGGCATTTTTTTGTGTAAAGATTTTTTTAAATTTCTGCCGGTGGCGTCCAAATGGGATTTGGAATGAATATTTTGATAAAAAAATTGTACTCCATTCATTTACTTCCGGGTAAATTTGGCTTCTTAACTATTTTTCGTACGACGCGCTGTTTCGTGGCGAAATCGCTAAGATCCGATATGATGTTTTGTATGTAAAATTAACAGATCAAACGAACTTACCTGTAATGAAGTTCGATCTGAATTATATGAAGCCTCGTCGAAGTAATTAAGAACACTGTAGTGCCTTCCACTTCGCATCTAACCACACGCATTTTAAAGATATCGACTTTTTGGTTCCCTGCACCCTCCAACGCCTCCTCGCCTATGCTTGACCTCATTCTTTTAAAGTTAATTCAATGTTTATAATTGTATGCCTAGGGTATTTGGGTTGGGAGGGACTTAATTACTTCGACGAGGCTTCATATAATTCAGATCGAACTTCATTACAGGTAAGTTCGTTTGATCTGTTAATTATATTACGCCTCGTCTCGTAATTAAGAACACTGTAGATGTTTAAAGAAATTTGCAACAATTATAAATACATCTGTTTATTTCTTGGCGAAACTAAACCACAAACGAAAAACCTTAATCCTAAAATATAAATGAAATAAGTAACATTCTATATTATTAAAAGTAATAAAGTTTTTTAGGAACTAAGAGCTTAAGACAGCCCGAGCAAAATCAGATTTTTTTTGCCAAAAGTCTATGATAGAAATTTGCGAATGTTCTTGATTTGTCGGTCCATCCAGCTGCTAGCCTAATTACGTCCATACTTACTCCCATGCGAGCTGCGGCAGATGGGCTGCATGTCGTGTACTATGGGCAGTAAATATGGACGTATCAAGGCCACTATTTCTAAGAACTACTCGTATCCATCTACTGATTGTGTTAGATTTTGCATTTCTAAATGGCTTTTTAAATGTAATAAATAAGGAATTTTTCTGGGAATCTCGTAATTTGCGAGTTTTGTTTAAATATTGAATTAAACACTTAGCCACACATAGAGATGGATCTATTGTATAGAAGGGTAAAACTAGGGTTGGTTGTAATCTATTCAAACCAGATGTCTTGATTCGTTTAGGGATTTTAATCGTGATACCCTCATTAGTTATTACAATATTGGAGATTTCAATATTAACCAAAGTTTGTGTAAGTCAATTTTTCTAGAGAAATGTTGTCGTTAGGAAACGTTTTAATGTACCTAAGGACTATAGAAGAGTCCCAGGTTGTGCTGTATTTGGGCTCGTTGGGTCGCAAATTGAAGACTCCCTTAAAAAACCTTCTTAGCCTGAAATCATTTGCAAAATCTAACCCTGCTATTTGAGCTATTGCATATTTATATGAGTTTAAGGTGCCGTAAGAAGCTCCCTTATTAAAATGTAATCTCAGAAATTTTAAAACATTCGGTATTGATACCGAGAATATATTTATATTTTCTTGACTGCAAAATTCCGACCAGAGTCTTAAACCCGAATTATACTGTTTAATGGTACCGTTAGTAATGGAAGCCATACAAATGTCCAGTGATGTATTTGGTATGCCACCTAATTGCAAAGCTTCCCGGATAAGATTCCTGCCACCAACGTAATTCTTTCCCATAATGGATGTGGAGTCCTATTAAAAGAGAGAAGTAACTTTGGACTTGGTTTAAAATAAATTAATTTACTAATAATTAACGAATTAAAAACTGGAAACCACGGCTGAGAGGTCCAATAGGGAATAATAAGAATACCTGTTGCTTTATCCTCAATGACCTTTTGTAAACACTGTAAAATTATCGAAAAAGGCGAAAATGCATAGAAATAAAAAAGTGACCAATTAATTGTAAATGCATCTACTGCATAACTTTCTGGGTCTCTCAGCCATGATACAAAACGATTACATTTTTTATTGACTCTTGAGGCAAATAGGTCAATTTCGGGCCTATTAAACTCAAGCGATATTTTTTCAAATGCCTTATTATTTAACTCCCACTCGGTCTCAGTCTCTAGCTGCCTAGACTCCTTGTCTGCCTCTATATTATCTTCCGATTTAATATATGAGGCATATAGAAAAATTTTTCTTTCCTCGCACCACTGCCATATTTTCCTTGCTAGTGAGTTAAGCTTAGGATAACGAACAGACCCCATACGGCATAGAATATTACCATTTACAATATTATTGGCAAAGCATTTTATAGCGAAAAAGGTAGCAAGAAGCTCTAGATAGTTTATGTTTTCACGCATTTCATCCCTGTTCCAGAACCCATGAGACTTCCTTCCCTCGCAGTAACTGCCCCAACCAGTTCTCGATGCATCGGAAAAAATGGTTAACTTGAAGTTTTTTGAGGGTAAATGATTATAAGATTCTTCGATGTTATTAATCCACCAAAGAAAGTCATTTGATAACTGAGGTGGGATATCCATAATGTAGTCAAAATCTCCCTGTGGTTTTATAAGAGCAACTGCTTTAACTCGTTCAAAATGTTTTGTATATATCCATCCATATTTTACTGCGGGGCAGGCTGAGGTTAGAACAGCGATGAAATGCGCAAATTCCCTAATTTTGCATTTTTTACATTTTGTGTATCTAGTAGCAAGTTTAATAATGTTTTGTTTTTTATGTTTGGGTAGGCAAATCGTCATATTTAAGGAATTATAAGTAAACCCCAAAAAGGTGCATTTTTGTTGGGGGCTAGGGCTACTTTTAGAAAAATTTATAATAAACCCTAAAAATTCTAATAATCTAACGGTTTCCTGTAAGTTATATTTACAATCTAAAAATGTATTTCCTAGTAACAAAAAATCATCCAGGTATAAAACAGAGATTAATCCTTTTTTCCTTAAGAAACTTAAAATGGGTTTCATTAATTTCGTAAAAATTAGAGGAGCACAATTTAAACCAAATGGCATACAGTTAAACTCATACAATGATTTATTGAACTGAAAACGTAAATATTTTCTATGCCTTTTATTAACGGGTACTAAAAAATAGGCATCCTTAAGATCTAATGTTGCCATAAAATAATTTTTCCTTATCAGTTTTATGGCAGTTTTATGGTCCTCTATTTTAAAATGGCCCACAGTTATATATTTATTTAAACGTTTAAGATTTAATATAAACCTGTGAGAACCGTCCGGTTTTGGAGTGAAAAAAATGCTAGATATAAACTGTTTTTTTTCAACGTTTTACTTCACTAATAGCACCATTTTTTAAAAGATCATGAATTGAATTTTGCAATTGTTTTTGCTCACATGAGAACCACTTAAGCTCATGTGGTACACTAAACTGTATTGGTGGTTGTGCAAAAGGTATCTTGATACCTTGAATCCAAGATAGAACAGTAGTCTTTAGTTAAAGATAACTAGTTAGAATAATAATGTCTCAGTCTACCAGCTATTTCACTAACCTTAGAATTTATTGACGGTATTTGTTCCTCTGTCCCTGCCTCTGCGGCTTGCGAAACCACTTGTCCAGGGTTTCTCGTGGATAGTGCTTGAGATCTCGCCGAGGCTGCTGATAATAATGTTGGGGTCCGCCGCGTCGCAGCCCCTGTGCTTTTCGAGGCGGGCTTTTGGGGTTTAAAGGACGCTTATAAAAACTGGAGGATGGCAATTTTTCGTCCTTAAGGTCTTTACTGGACTGAGCGAGGTTTTTGTGGCTCCTCACTCGCTCTTCTAGGTCCTTTCCAAATAACCATTGGTTCATTAAGTAATGTGTCTTTGATGTTTTTGTTCAAATTAAGCGCAGTCAGCTCTCTACGCGAGAGCGTTTCCTGGTAAAACAATTCCGTTAATAGTCGTCCAGCCTCGCCTAGTTATTGTATAACTGATACATCCTGTCCCCCCTTTCTTCTTTTTAACATGGAGGTAACAGCCAAACCAATGGCAGATATGGATGCACTAATTTGCGCCTGAAAGTCACTTAATCTTTTATCCCTTCGAATAATTGAGTCGGAGGAAGCACTAATAACTAATGGATTAAGTTTGGGGGGAGCTAGGAAACACAATTTTCAGGATGAGGAAATTTCTTGATTAATTCGCGTCTTTCCTCGTCGCCTAGTCCTTTCTTTAAAATTGCTGTCCAAATTTCAGACAGCTCTTTTTGGATAGGCGGACTCAAAATTGATGATTGAAGGACATTTTTCCCAAAGAGAGATAAAACCTCTTGATCGAGACTGTCGTCATCGGAACTATGATCACCTTGATCTTCATTGATCAATGGTCCTAGATCATTAATTATATTATTTTGGGCTCCATCTTGGGAGTTATTGGCGTCATCTTCACGCCTATTCGAGCCACAGGAATCTCGACATTCCTGTCCACGCCGTAAGAGTCGCGCTAGCGACGCTAGAGAGGCCACATCCTCGGACCCTTCACTTGACGACTCATACATATTTTGAATTGGAGTTCTGCTCCAGAACCCGAAGGGTTTGCGCGAAACAACATCTTCACTGAAATCGTTTTCGAGATTTGGCAACATCTTCGTGCCCTTTTTTAGATTCTAAATCTGCCAATTGTTTCCGTAAAGCAACTATTTGCTCATTAACCTCTACTTCTGCACTTCTCTTCCGTTTATTTCAAACTTTTGGCATTTGAACGCTTATACTTAATCACACACACACGCCACTCGAATGACAAAAAAAAAACCGCACTACGTCACCGATATGAACCACCCGAACGAGACGCACGTAGTTAGTTCGACACGCTGTGAAAGAATGAGGTCAAGCATAGACGAGGAGGCGTTGGAGGGTGCAGGGAACCAAAAAAATCGATATCTTTGAAACGCGTGTGGTTAGATGCGAAGTGGAAGGTACTACAGTGTTCTTAATTACGAGACGAGGCGTAGTATAATTCGCCATTTTTTCAAGTTGGAATTTTTTTACTGTGTAATGATTTTCCAAAAAGTGAAGATAGTTTTCGTCCGTTAAGGGTCTGGTAAGATATGGAGCCCAATGAGTATTCCATTCACAATGCCTGCCTATAAATTTACGGAAAATCTGTGTTGAAAAATTGTTCTTTGAATAGCATGAGGATTATCAATAGCCCAAACATGAGTATAGCTATAATTATTGATCCCATTTCGTGTAAATAAATTGGGTGGTTTTGTAGGAGCCATTCACAAAACTGGACTCTGCGCGGATGGTCTTCAGATAGTAGCACTTGCACGTCTTGAACGTAAAATGGATACAATTGATTTTCCATTAGTGTTGTCCATACTTTTGTTTGACTTAATTCGGCCTCATCTGCAATACCCCGAGTACTTCTTGATGGTTCCTCATCGATAATATTTAAAATTTCTTGTTCTTCCTGCACATTGTCAAGTCGCCTCGGTCTTCCTGCATGTCCTCCACGATGTTCCTTTAAATCCCCAACTCTCTTGTCCTCTGAACAAGATTTATACAACAGCTGGGAATTCTGGGATGGATTCTTAAAGGCCGCACTTTGATGACACTCCTTGTAAATTAGCAGCATATCCACGAGTTCATTATCTTCATAAATATGAGCCATTTTCACAATTATCACAAATAAACTGATAAAATCACGTCGAAAATGTGTGATGGACATTGACGGCCATTTGACATCAACAAACCTTTTTACCTCATTTTATCGGCGATATTGTTCAGATAATTTTTTGCATTTGATTGAATTTTTGAATTATTTATTTATTGTAGTGATTGACTTTAATAAAAATTAGACGAAAACGAATTTTACATACAAAACATATCGGATTTTAGCGATTTCGCCATGCATGAAAACGGTTTTTATTTTTTTATGCGAAAACACTGCGTAACACGAAAAAAAGTGTAGAGACCAATTTTGCTATAAAGTAAATGGCTATTTCAAAAATAATACTCATTTTAAGAAAAAGCAGTGGCGTACTATTTTTTTTATTCAAAAATACTCATTCCAAATACAGTTTCGCAGAAATTTAAATCCTTTTACATCAAACAATATCATTTGATAGTAGAAAAGAGTGTACCAACTTACATATATGAATGTATGTATATATATATATATATATATATATATATATATATATATATATATATATATATATATATATATGAAAAGATGTGCTACCGACTTCTTTACCCTTTAATTTTTTCCTTCAAAATAACGCCCATCTGCCACTTTTAACTTTTCAATCACGCGAAAGATACACAAAAAATTATTTGGTCTGCTATTAAAGTTATGTCAGATTTCAAATTTTTATCTTTCCTGGTTCAAAAAAAATATATTTGGGGGGGGGGGGGGGGGTTTGGAGAAATGCACAAACATTTTCAAACGTTTATACAAAAGGGCTAGTTTGAAATCTCATAAACTTGTATTTCAGCAGATATATTCTGCTTGCGTTGACTTCTTATTTTTAAAGTAAGCCTGTATTTATGGGCCATATTGGCTGCTGTATTATTTTATTATTATTTGGAACATTTGTTGAATTAAGAATTCGTAAAGGTAACGGCAGGATCTTGAGAGAAATTTTGTACCACGCCTACAACGTTTCTTATTAGGGGTACAAAAAACTTTATATATAGAAAATACGGTTGTAGCTGAGAGAAAATGAAAAAAAAAACAATAGACGATTGGAAGATTAAGGAAAAGTGGTAACATTAATTTTTTTAATAGTATATTTTACACCGGTTTGAAAGACATCTCTTCTGATTCCAAAAATGTATAGTATATCCATTCATACAAATTGTTTAGGACCTTTTTATGACTTACTGTTTTCTTTAGTATAAACCACGATACACATACAGACGGTAGGCCTATGTGCAGGCTAGCGCTGTCTCTCTCGAACAATGTGACGTCACGTTGGAATCTAAATATGAACTTCTAAATATATAGAACAGTAACAGGTAGATGAACCTTACCAGTATTGTATGTGGTTAATAATGATGTCCAGACTCATGATTGTTTTCTGTCATGGTGAACTGTGAAGAGAAAGACTAATCGTCCTTGGAGGAAAAAAGAGAAAGAGGAAAGTTCAATAGAAAGTAAAAAATGGGACCAGAATAAACTAAAAATCAAACTACCTGGACCCAAAGAAGAAGAGTTGGCAAATTGTCATAGCCAATGACAGCGGCATAAAAAAGGACTGAATTGAACTGCTAAATACATGATAAACACAAAAGTATTGAGGGTGAGTTACTTACATTTAAGTTTTAAAATGACTAATTGCTTATCAACTATGGTAAATGTCATATCTATTAAAAAGGCATAATTTTTGTCTATTTAAAAAAATAAATTTGTCAGTTTTACTTAAGCATGGTTATTTTTCTGAGGATTGTATATATAACCCTATAACTTCCACATCTCATGTTTCTTGTATCTTTTCTAGGAAACCCTGTAGGTATAGCACTAAATTTCCCTGAGGACTCGTTACAGGGTATCACAATTTAAAAGTTGACTTTGTTGTTTATATCCGATAATTTATTTATGTTGTACTCTTTGGAAATCATTGTGTCATTAATTTGGCATTATGTATTATTTTTGAGATTTGGATAGTTAGGTATAATTTGTATAGTTTGTTTACGTGGCATTTTGTCGTGATTTAATAGATTATAGAGAATGTATATGTAGATACAACTGATTTGTACAAAATGAACTAATAAAAAAAACTATTTTTTATATATGAAAACAAGTAATTTTATTTTTTATTTGGTTGCCATTTCCAGTGAGGACGCCTAATACATATTTTATTTTAAAATGTCAAGAAAACACGATTTGAAGTAGTATGGGATATATGAAGACAAATACTTTTTTCTTACAAGAATTAATTAAAAATTATATCTACCAAACCTAACCACTTCGGCAAACATACTACCTTTCAGTCAGAAGTAGCATATGAAATATACAGGGTGCTTATAAATTGAATGCCGTTATTGAGGGAGGTAATTCTTTGCATTATTTTAAGGATTTGACATTTAGGCGTGCTATGACATCGTCTTTTTCAAGAGCGATGTCTTGTATAATTCTCCGAGTTTTTTACAAATGAATCAGCTTTTTCGACAGCTGCATAGTTTCAGCAAGATATTTTTCCAGTTTCTGTAGCAGCGAGTTAACAGCACTAGCAATAGATTTGATTGGGCGCTCTTAGTATGATTGTTTTGTTGTATTTCGGGGTTTATCGGTAAACTTGTTATTTTATTTTTAGTTGTTTTTTCTAGGTACGTAGTCGGGTCCCTTGGAACAGGCTTTGGAAATATACTTCCGAGGCTTCTTCAGAATTTTCATTACTCTGTATAAAACCTACCAGCATATCATATTTTATTTATCAAGAAATTGATAAATATCAATTAAATAAAAATACCAAAGAACGTTTATAAACGGCTTTATAAACCAAAAGTCGATCCAAAAAGTGATGAGATATTTGACATTTATTTTTGTTTGTTGTCATAAACAATAGCCATAGCCTACTATTAAATTATACATTTAATTTCAGAAATTTGCGTCTTTCTGAGAAAAAGTGCATGCTATTATATACAGGGTGTCCCGAATTGCAGTGTCCAAACATTAACAGCGCATTCTGCATTCAAAATAAGCCCTAATTTTCTATATAAACATATATCGGCAAATGCTTCGTTTTCGAAATACAGGGTGTTAAAGTTTTAAGAAAAAAATTGATTTTTAGTCATAACTTTTTTATTACTTGAGATATTGTTATTAGATTTGGTAAACAGCCTTGGAGTAACAAAAGGCATTTTTTGATTTGAAATATTTTTCAATTTTTCATCAGTGGCTCCGTACGGGATTTTTTATTGAATATTCTTGAAGAAAAAATGGTACTCTACTGCTTTTTCTGAAAACAAAAATCATTCCTAAAATCCCCACTCAGTTTGGAGCAAATTTGATCCCTTGTCTTTTTTTCGGGCGGTGTAAGGATTTCGATTAAAAAACTAAAAACCATTTTTATGTATGGCATAGTTAAAATTTCCATTATTGTGAATTTCAGTAGCAAAACCTATAAGGTGGGATTGTAACAGCAAGTTTTTAAAATTATTTGGTTTCCGATATTTATTTCATGCATTCCGGGTGAGTTCATAATTTCTGAACAACGTATGTAGGGTTTCTAAAATAAAAGCTTGTCTGACAACTAAGGAGAGATGACGTCATCGACCCGTTGTAATGGAGATTTTCATTATGTTTGGGTTATCAGGGTGACATCGCAGAAGTTAGCAGGCAGCCTATTAAAATCTAATGTCCTTGGTACTTACCATCATTCCTTCATTGTCGACTCTTGGTATGCCATGATTGCATTTTTGTTATAATTGAACAATTGCTAGGTTCGTCTTTAAAATATGACAGATGAGTTTATAATTCTAAAATCGTCGATTCATTTTGTAAAACGGTAATTAGAATTAATTCAATTTTGAAGATGATACTTCATTTTACAGAAACTACTCTATTAACTAAGTTCGTAATTAATATTACAAAAATTAGAATTCATAACTTTTATTAACTTAAATCGTGAAAAAAAATTATAGAGCACTTTAAATATCATTAAGGATTAATGTGGGCCTTAAAATTCACAATAATTGCTCAAAATGAGCTCCTCTAACTTCGACACATTTTCGGCATCTGCTCTTAACTGTGTCAGTGGCATGGCGTATAAAATTTGTTGGCTCACAAAGTTTCACAGGCTTGCTCTATCCTTAGAATCAGTTCTTCTCTTGTATGAACTGGTCTGGAATAAACTAAATTTTTCAAATAACCCCACACAACGAAGTCGACAGGTGTGAGGTCAGGGGAACGTGGTGGCCAGGCTGTAGCTCCTAATCGTCCAATCCACCGTTCTGGATAATTATTATTTAACCACTCGCTATTTACAAATGCGCGGGAGCCCCGTCCATTTGAATCCAGAATTCGTTTCTAAGATTTAGAGGAATATTTTCTAGATATTGAAATAACTCATTTTGCAGAAAATCATTAAATAACTGTCCATCTAGGCGTGGTGATAGAATATGGGGCCCGCAAAAAATTTCATTTATTACACCACACCAAACATTAACAAAAAATTCTTGCTGAAATGCTCTAGTTCGTACAACACGTGGATTGTCATGGCTCCAGATTCGTAAATTATGGAAATTTACTGAGCCGCTTCGGGTAAACGTGGCTTCATCAGTACATAAAAATGTTTTTAAGAAGTTCTCGTCTTCCTCTATTTGGCGCAAAAACCAATTGCAAAAACTGACACGTTTTTCGGCATCACCAGGTTGTAAGTTTTGAACTGGCTGCATCAGAAATGGCTTCCTGTGATATTTTCTCAAAACGCGATGAACCTTATTTTTAGAAACAAAAACTGCGTTGCCTTGTAAATTATGAGCTGCTCTTCGTAGGCTTAATGTCCTATCGTTGTCAAACTTATTTAAAATTACGTTTCGATATTGTTCATTTCTCCTACCTTCGTTTCTCGGATTCTTTTTGAGTCCAAAATTCCTAAACATTAAATGCGTTTTAATGAAAACTAGTTTGCAAGGTAATCTTCTATTTGGAAATCTTCGTTGGTATTCCCGTACTGCTGCATTTGCATTTCCATTACAGAAACCATAAACGAAATGAATATCAGCATTCTTAAAGTTACTGAATAACACCGTTTTGAAATCACTAGTTAGACTGATAATTACCATTTAAGGACATTTATTTACTCTAAAAACTCAAATGTCACACTTTAAAGACGAAACTAGCAATTGTTCAATTGTCACAAAAATGCGATCATGGCATACCAAGATGTTAAAGGTTTTGCCACTGAAATAATTAACAATAATGGAAATTTTAACTACGCCATACATAAAAAAAGTTTTTAGTTTTTAACTCGAAATCCTTGCATCGCACGAAAAAAAGGCAAAGGATCAAATTTGCTCCAAACTGAGTGGGAATTTTAGGAATAATTTTTGTTTTCAGAAAAAGCAGTAGCGTACCATTTTTTCTTCAAGAATATTCAATAAAAAATCCTGTACGGACGCCACTGATAAAGAATTAAAAAATATTTCAAATCAAAAAATGTCTTTTGTTACTCAAATGCTGTTTACCAAATTTAATAACAATATCTCAAGTACTAAAAAAGTTATGACTAAATAACAATTTTTTTCTTAAAACTTTAACACCCTGTATTTCGAAAACGAAGCATTTGCCGATATATGTTTATATTGGACACTGCAATTCGGGACACCCTGTATTTTTGAAAAGGCAAAAAAAGACAAATTTTATAGTCTATAAATACACGGGGTGTTCCATTTAAAAAAAACTACGTTTTGAAGTATATAAGGTCTCAATGATTCGATATTGCGCCTATAAAAGGAATTAAAATTCTGATTTTCGGGCACTTCGGACAGAGCAGCCTCGAAGTAACACCAAAAACTACTCATGGCGAAGACCTGAAGGATTTTTCTTAGGCACCCTCGGCAAGTCTTTATTAGTTTTATATTTTTTTTTTGAAGGGCTATATATTTTGTTGCGCTTTGCATCAGTCGAAAGGAAATTTCATTGACAGTAATTCTGCATTTCTGTTTTTGTCAGTTTATTCCATTGTTTTTATATACACGGTGTAGTATAAGACAATGTTTTTTGAAACAACCTAATGGAATAACGATACTATAGAAAAATAGTAAACCGTAGTTTATAATTTAGACCTATCTTTTAGGTATATTTTGGCCTTTGATTCATTGTTCTGTCTCTATTTTTAAAGAAGATACCATATTATGCTTACAGACTCACCAGTCTTCAATCTAATAGCGTTGGAAATTAAAACTGTCAGAAGGCAATTTTTGTAGAAGCGTTGTTAGCGTATCTCGAAATGTCAAGTAGACGTCAAATTATTAAATAATAAAATCTGCGCCATTCAAACTTCTATCCAATAGTTATAATGGCTAGACAAGTAAATCCAGAGTATGTAGCCGGAGTTATTGCTTTAGTACATAAAGGCAATAGTGTTAGTTATGGTGCCAGAAAAGTGAAGAAGCGACAGCCAGAAGAGCAAGACAAAGGTTTCTTGAGACTGGGCAGTATGCAAGAAGGACCGGATGGGGTCGTCCTAGATGCACCACAAATATCGATGACAGGTTTTTTGTCCTTCGAGCAACCAGGAATCGATTTCAGAGCACGACGAGGACCAACAGACGCCTACAATAAGTACCTGGAACTGTCATAAGTGACTATACCGAACAAGAAATGTTTATGTGATGATATGGAAAGAGATTTCTATAGATCATCGTACGGAACTTTATGTGCTACCAGGAAATTCTTTAAATGCTCAGGGATATATCGACGTACTAGAGCATTATGTTATTCCGTTTGCCCACCTTTTAGGCCAAGACTTTATTTTTATGCTGGACAATGCGCGACTCTACGTTGCACGTATTGTAACTGAGTATTTGGATAATAATGGTATACAACGTTTACCATGGCCTGCGAGAAGCTCCGATTAAAACCAATAGAACATTTATGGGACCAACGAATAAAACGGTCTCTTGTGTCACAGAATTTAGAAGAAGTTGGCATGGCTCTTGTAGAATAGTGGAACAAGAGGCTATTGCACGATTAATAAGAAGTATGCCGAGGCGTGTAGAATCAGTAATTAGAACTAGAGGTGGAAATACCAGATATTAGTTATTTATGTTTTTAGTCCTAAGCTGGGATTTGTAATTAATCTTTATTTATTCTACAATACTACAGACAACTTAGAAATTATACTAAGCATGCTATCATTTGAGAAAAGATTACATATTTTAATCAAATGTCATTAAAAAAAGGTAAAGAATTTTGGTCTAACGCAAAAAAACTCTATTTAACACATACAAACAAAATTTCTAATTTACCGGAGGATCTAACTAACGCAACAGATATTCATAATTTTTTTCAGACTACTAATAATCTACCAGATTCTACCTCCTTAGATTTGCTAAACTTTTATAAAAACAATAGAATCTCTGAAAAGCGTCTAGAATTCTGCCTTATCAATGAACTTGCCCTAATAAAAATTACTTCCACAATATCATCAAATGCGATTGGGGAAGATCAACTCTCTATAAAGGACATAAAACTATGTTTGCCTGTTTGTATAAATAGTTTAATCAACATAATTAATACAAGCATCCTAGAAAATTCATATCCTTCAATTTGGAAAAAAGCTATCATTAAACCAATTGCGAAAACGTCAAATCCCACGGAGTTTAAAGATCTTAGGCCAATAAGCATTCTACCTGCAATCTCAAAAATTATCGAAAAACATATTTTTAATCAAATTTCAACTTTTGTAGAAACTGAAAAGATTATTCCTGTTTGCCAATCAGGTTTTCGGAAAAATTACAGCAGTTGCCCTAGTTTGGTGAACATATTAAATAATATCCGCTTAAATGAGGATAGAGGAAGCAGTACATGCATGGCTCTTCTAGATTTTAGTAAAGCTTTTGATACCCTAAATCACAAAATGTTATTGGCAAAACTGCACTATTTTGGCCTATCTGAAAATTCTATTAAATTTTTATCTAGTCATCTGCATAATCGACAAAGACGTGTGTTAGTTTATGACGGTACGTATAATTCCACTTCAAATTTTATGCCAGTTAATCAAGGAGTTCCCCAGGGATCCAGTTTGTCTCCATTATTATTCTCTCTCTATGTTGCTGACATGTGTAAGTCTGTTAAATATGCTGAGCTTCAGCAGTACGCTGATGATTCTCAATTATATATACCAATTAGTATACGAAATCTAGATATAACTCAAGAACATTTTATAAGAGACCTTAAACAAATCGAAAAGTTTGCTCAAGATCATAACCTCAAGCTTAATGCAACAAAGTCTCAAATATTGGTTTTAGGCAAAAATAATATTAATATGAGAAAATATATTGAGCAGAACTTACGCATTCATATTAATAATAATGTCATTCCCGTTGTAAGTCAAGCAGAAAACCTTGGTGTAATATTTGATAGCTCTCTATCTTTTGACTCTCATATAAAATCGAAATTAACAGCTGCGTTCCTACGTTTAAAAAAAATACTATTTAAAGAGATTTTTGCCACCCAGACAAAAATATTTTTTATGTGAGGCCCTAATACTCTCGCTGTTTGATTATGGAGATACTGTTTATGGCGATTCTTTATCTTTCCGAACACGAAATATGATACAAAAGGTTCAAAACTCTTGTATGAGATTCTCGTACAATATCCCTTACAGAAATCATATAACACCCTACTTAAATGAAGGTAACATTTTAAATATGTATAATCGTAGGAAACATCATATGTATACTTTCGTTCATAGAGTAATTAAAACTGGGCTACCAAGCTATTTATTTCAGAGGTTTACTGCATTTAATCACACGCACAGAACTAGAAACATTCAAAATTTTGTTATGCCTCTACACAGAACTGCAGCTTTTCAGCATTCATTTGTATATGTCGCAATTAAAATGTGGAATGGTCTTGATACGGATATAAAAAATCTTTTACCAAAACAGTTTTTGAAACACATAAAAAGTAAATTGTTGCAAGAGCAACTACTTGCAGCATGAAATTTTTTTGTCGATCGGCGTCCCCGGAGCCTAGGTCGCCGTCCACCACCTGGGCTGCCGTCCGCTCCGCCTGTTTCTGTTTCCGTCTCGGTCTCGCCGCTGTCGTTGTTCACCGATAGTCCTTGGGAAGTATTCTGTTTATGGTATGATTTTTATTATTTTGTTATAAGTATTATAGTCTGTTAGAAGTATGTACATATGTTAAGATTAAAATTAAAATTTGTATGTATAATTTAATTAAACTTAGGGCTGCCTAGCATGGGTACACCGTCTGTGGGGTACACTATGTAAACGGTTTGATAATCGAAAGGCTGTCTTTTTTGTCAAGAACATGTGATTTTTAATTTTCTCTGTGGAATTTTGTTTTTTGTTTTTGGCAAATAAAAGATTGTGAATTTGAATTTGAATTTATTTATTCTTAAATAAAACGTTACATTTTTGTAAAAAAAAATATTGTTTCATTTAAGAGACCTAGATTTCATTGAACTTAGTATCTGACCTCTGTTTGACATTTGATGACAAGCTAACAAAACATAAATGGCATTTGACAATTTTAATTTCCAAGGCTACTAGATCTTTTTTAAGACTTGTGAATTTGTATGGATAATATGGAAAAAATACAATGTTTTATGTTAAACATTGTATCTTCTCCAAAAATAGAGATAGAGCAACGAATCAAAGCCAAAATAATTCTAAAAGATAGGTCTAAATTATAAACAAGATTTACTACTTTTCTGAGGTTACATTGTTCTATAGGGCGTTTCAAAAATTTGCAAAAAAAACGTTTCATATTACATCCTGTATATAAAAACAATAAAATTTCCTTTCGACTGATGTAAAGCGCAACAAAGTGCGATAAAGCGTTTAAAAGATACAGTCCTTCAAAATATACCTAAATATTTAGTTCGTCACTTTAATACTGTTAGTTAAAGAAAAATTGTTAAGAGGAACCGAACGGGCAGCGTAGGCAATTCGGCCCTCGTGTTAGGAACTGGTCGGTCACCCATTGTTAGTTGACCATCGTGGGGAATATATATGAAGGTTAGCAAGTGTTTGTATGAATCCCAAGCCATAGACAGGTGACGGACTGGAAGAAGATCCAGAGGAACGTAGAAATATTTCATAAGAGAAAAGGTTCATAAGGCTAAAGGCGATTGCCGAAGTGCCGGGAGTCCCGAAAAGGAGCAAAGAAGACTTCAGGAAGTTTCTCTCTGCTGGCCACCTTCAGACATAGAAGACCTGCGGGGATAAGCGAATAAAAAGGCTATAAAGTGCGACAAAAACTTTGTATAGGCTAGCTGTCATATCGATTGGCCTAAGACGTAGAGAACAAGAAAGAGTTCATAGGATACCTAGGTAGTTGGCGTTGTCCCTATCCCGAAGGCCCATTACAGGAAGCAACCAGAAACTGAGATTACGGACTTATGAGGAATCACGTCAACAGCGAAGAGTAGGCTACCGTGGGGAGGATGGCGACCCTTTGGAGAGATTCCAGACGTATCCTCAAACTAAAAAAAGGGAATTACAGAAGCCAAGAAGTAAGTTAGTTGGCAGCGGCGTTATACCCACGTAATATGTAACTGGCGTCCTCGACACGAGTAAAGAAGAAAAATAATCGTGATAATGGACAAAATATAAATATTTACCGAAACGTCAGTAGATCCGCCCCTCCAGGTTACTTTTGATGCCGGCAGTGTCACTGGGGCGTCTACGAAGCTCCGAGGAAGGTGAGTCCCGAGAGTTGTGCTTTCACATCCCAGATTACAATCAACAACCCATGTTTGAATATTGGGAGTGTTATTACAATCATTTAAGTACCAGGTGGTCTAATGACAATAGTATTCTTCAAATGTAAACAGTTAGCTTTTAGATATTATTGCTTGGTATAAAACTATTTGTTGGGTTTTTCGCCTTAAACAAAATTTAAAATTAAAAGAAATTATTTACCTGATAAGATCAATAGGCAGTCTTAAGTTCTGGGTCCACTATGAAGGTACCCGAGGAACGACACTGAAAAATATTTGTTTTCTGGACGTTTCGGGGGAAAGTCTACCCCCGTCTTCAGCAAATCTACGGCAACCACCGGGTCATGAATTCTTACCACAATTTTGTTTATTAGGGGGTTTTTGTGCAGAATTTGAGGTAAATTGGATTAGCATTTAGTAATAATTTTTTTAACATTTCACTAGGCCGCCATTTTGTTCAGCCATATTAGATGTTTAGATTCACCAGGTAATCCACATACAACCCTTAATAAGTCATTCGGGTAAGTAGTTTTTCGCTATATCGCGATCTGATCTACAGAGGAACTGAGGCATCTAGAGACGCTAAAACGTGAAGATATCTAAAATGTGGGAGGGTGATTTTTTCACGACTGCTAACATTTTATTTGGCCTTAATTTTATCTTAAATTTGTACTACAATTTTACCAGTTCATCTCTATACTACATGTCAATCTATTAAATAGTTTTTCAGGCTGAATTTTTAAATATTTTATTAAGCCGCCATTTTGTTTCGCGATCTTTCTTCTTACCAAAATTTTACAAATTGTTACAATTTGTCCTATGTAATACTTGATTTTTGTGCAAAATCTGAGGTAAAGTGGACACAAAGTTTTTTAGTAATATTTTTTTTAATATGCCACTAGGCCGCCATTTTGGATTTTTACCAAAATGTTACCCCATGTGATAATTCATGACCAAAATTTGAAATAAATTGGGTAAGCAGTTTTTAGCTATGCCGCGAACAGACAGACCGACGGAATCGAGAAAAAATATTTTTCAGCATTTAGGGACCCTACAACGTAAAGATGTAAAACAATATGCGAAGGTGATTTTTGGCATGATTACAATACTCTCCTTTTACGCGAGAAGTAAAAATGGCCTGGTTCCTAATTTTCCTCAGTTCTGGCGTAAAAAATGGATCTTCTTGCTGAACTATAATATTACTAAAAACTTGTCACCCTTACAGTGAATAAAACAACGGCTAATCTCATAAAATTTTTATTTAAGTATAAAAAAATCAAAAACCAAGCATTTTGATTACAAAACTATGTGATTGCTTTTAAATTACTATACAAATATCACTACTTAAGACAAATGTGTACAGTATTTAAAAAATAATGTCAGTCTAACCATATACATGCTATAAAATAAAAAAAATAATTCTAGTGCTTGTATCTAAAAAAAAAGTTACATATTGGTAAAAAAGTGTTGTCCAAATAACATTTGACATTCATAAATTGTAAATACTCCGTTTTATTTGGGAAAATTTATAGTTTGTATTTATTTATCACCGTTAAGGATAAATGATGCTAAAATTAAACAATTAAAAAAAATTTCTATTCGAGAATGGGTTATCATACTTATGGCTGTTACACTGTTCCCACTATAGGCATTATTTAGCTTTAAATTAGTTACAAATCAACCTCATTAATGAGTTGATTCTGCTTTTGACAGCAATCCATTTATTTATACATTGAGTAATACAAAAAAAATGCAATTTTCGTAAGATGTACTTTTTTCCGGAAATCCACGAAAAAAAAATTATTTACAGCGCGGTGATGTAGAAGTAAATTAATCATAAAACCAGTCTGTGCGTTTTTCAATTTGCTTTCTTTTTAAGCATTTTTGTTTAAGTACGTGTAAGGACGTAGCCGATGCACACATCGGACAAGTGGCCCTTCTGAAACATACGCTACAGAATGCTACCAAATGGTACAAATTCACAAATAACGTTAAAAAAATACCAAGTCAAATAACCTTGGGAAAAACAGGTAAAAAAAACAATGATAAAACGATCTCAGGTCCAAAATTAACGTAATACCAATCCGCTTAACTGCCTTTTTAACTGCAAAGTGCTGAGCCTAAAAATGTCACTCCGGGAAGTGATGTTTGTAGTTGCATACTAGCCGGTCAACAATCAGACCGACTCCAGCAATATTTCACAGTCAATCCCTCCATTGACCAATTTGTGTAGAAAAATCAAAAGTGCCTTCTTTCTTCGAAACTCTTAGGGTTTGCAGGCCACAAAGAAGAGCTCTTGTATTGTATGTACGACCTTGATATGGAAAATTAAATTTATATAAGAGGTATTTTGCAAATCTATTTTGTACTTTTTCGATTTTGTCAATGTGACACTGATATGAAGAACTCCATATTGCAGAACATTATTCCAAAACACTCCTAAACAATGAGTTATAAAAACACTCAATTGATTTGGTATCAGTCACATGCTTCGTATGTCGTTTTATAAAGCCCAGCAATCTAAAATCCTTAAGTACAATGCTACCAATATGCAGATTAAAATTAAAATTTTCATCAAAAATAACACCCAGATCGCTGAAAGAAGTAACAACTTGAAGATGTACAGCATCTATGAGGTGGGTGGAGTGTATGGGATTAATACGTATGGAAATGAGCACTTTACATTTAAAAATGTTAAGATGCAGATAATTAGTGTGGCACCATGTGACGAGCCTTTCAATGTAGGACTGCAGTGGATTAGAGTCAGAGGAAACCGGTGAAAAGAATTTTAAGTTATCTGCATATAAAAGACACTTGAAAATAAGACACTATATCGTTTATAAAGAGTAAAAATAAAATTGGTCCAATATGTGAACCCTGCGGAACACCCGACGTTACAACAACTTCCCTTGACGCTGAACCAGACAAGTTGACCTGCTGACGACGATTAAACAAATATGATCTGATCTACTCCAGGTAGTTTCCACAAAAACCATTTTGCTGCAATCTCCATAATAGAAACTGAAGGCAAACACTGTCAAAAGCCTTAGATATGTCAGTGTAAATGACATCAATCTGTTGGCCAGCCTCAACCGATGTCATTAAGTAATTCTAATTTTATTCCTTTTGTAATTTTATATATTTATATTTTATTCTTTTATTTATTTATGTCAGGAAAAAATTCGGTTAATTTAACAAAAATTAATAAAATGTCAGTTTTCATCAATTAGGTGAGAAAAACGAAAATGCTGTATTAAAACTGGGGTAATGATGGGTAAACATCCAACGGATCAATTGTAGGGTGTAAGTAATTCTTAAAACAAACCGCTAAAAATTCAACTTCTGATTTATTTTTCTCGGACCATACATTACGTTTAGGTTTTGGGCGCTTTTGAAATGTCATGATTTTCCTGAAAAGAAAACCTAATTTTACCAAATTAATGAATTTCAACGTGTCTTTGCGTCTGATACTTCTGAGATGTAATTGTTAAAGCTAAAAAATCATATTCTTATTTTTTTACTATACAGGGTGTCTCAAAAATGAGATACCTCAAAATGCTCCTCTATGTTACTAGTTGTTACGGCTTACTTAACAAAATATTTTTAATTCTTGTTACCATCTTTTATTCACCAGGATGATACCTTGAGAATTTTGACGATTTTGAAATTTTATGATACTTTTAATACGGTAATCAAGTTTCATCAAAATTTTCGTAAGTGAATTTCAACACTATTTGGACATCTGATGCTTCAGAGCTGTAGTTCTTAAGACAGTGCGTTGAAAAATTAAATGCTAATTTAACTTTTTCCGTTTTCCAAAAATTAGATGTTTTTAATAGAGCATCCTGTGTGGTTTTTTTTCAATCCAATTACAAATAGCATACTTTATATTATATATCATATAATCAAAATCGATGGCCGGCAATGGGATGGATTTTGGCATTTTCGAAGCTTTCTTTCTCGCGTCTGAATGGAGACTGAAGTCTTAGACTGCCAAGCTTCCCGTTTATACCACCACCCGAGACCCATTCGCCTAAAACGCGCAAAATCCCTTGCTATCCACGCTTTACGCGAGACAGTACCATAAAAGGGTTCACGTGGTACCGACCTTCGATCTCGATTCGCTTGTCTGTTGGCCGGCATTTTTATTCGGATCGATTTTCCGGCAAAATGGAATATTACTTAAATTAATGTCGCGTGATGTACTAGGGTGAATTGAGTAAATTGTCCGCCGGAATTATTTGGATCTACTGTGACAGGTAAGCAATTGTGTACCTTTCGCGATAAATATTCATCAATTCTTTAATTTTGCTAATTAAAACCATTGTTTCAAACATATACAGTCCGCTAAAATCGATTTTTTCACATTTCCTACATAAGTTTGATACATACACATATACATAACTGATATTCTTGTCAATATGATCGTCATCCTCAAAGTTTGCGGTCATTGTAGAAGTTTGGGAGCAAATTTTGCAAGAATTTATTACCGGCTGAACTTGCACATATTCAATGCGGACCAACTAGTTATTAACATTCTTTTAAGTTTTTAACTATGTTGCTTTAAAAGTTGTTTGAAACTTCAAAGAAAAGATCTAAAAATTCTTGGTTGCAAAATTTGTCTGGTCTCCTCTTGGAGATGAAAAACATACCAAACTTGTATGAATAATCTCAAATCAAGCAAATTTTTATGCTCTTGTAATGATAAGAACCTAAAATACTTTAAAGCTCTTGCCTGGGTCAACCATATGTGAATTTTGGCATAGGATTCTGGCGTAGCCGGGAAGGGGAGGCAAATAGGCACCTGTCCCTCCAGACGTTTTCAAATTTGCATTTAAAATAGACTTTATATATGTAGTACAACTTTGGGTAATTTTTCATTATAGCTCCTTCTCGCCGAGATTTTGAGTCGTTGATCACGAATCTGTGATCAAATCGATTCGACAACGTTTCGTTTCCGAGTTATCCTTCTTCAAACTCAAAAATTTCACTTCTTAATGGATTTCTTTTCCTTCTTTAGGAAACCCCCTCTATTTAAGCGTAAATTTTATGGGAGTGATATTAAAATGCGTAGAAAATGTCTATTTTATTGCGGTTTTTTGACCGCAAACCACAATAATAATGCAATAGCAACATCGTTTCAAAATCTATGGTTTTTACATTACGTCACCCGAATGTTTTTTTTATGTTCATGCTACTGAGAATTACATAATTCGAATATGTAAGCTGAGCAGGGTTGGGAATTCTACCGTATAATTGGTTTTATACGTTACGTGTATTATACGGTATTATACTGGCGTATAAAACGTATTATACCTCGTGAAAAGAGTGATTGTATTAAACAGTATTAAACAGTATTATACCGTATTATACGGTATTATACGTTTAATAGCAGATCACAATATAACCTCAAAATTTTAGTTCAAACACTTCAAACCAGTTGCTTCAACAATAAGCAGGAGTTTGATGAGTTCTTGTTATTGTTATCGTGAATTTGTGAACTGTACAGTGTTACTGATATTGTCAACTACAGATTAGGAGTAAAGTAAACAGTAAGTATTATTATATTATTTGCCATTCATTCGCAAAGTGCAACAAGGCAATTTTGGAATATTGATCATAAATTCATTTAACCATACATCAAACTTATAAAAAATTGTATTTCATGCTTATGAACTTTAAAAAACAATTATTATTATTATTATTATTATTCATTTTTACTAACTATTTAACTATTTACTTTGGTATAAAGTAAGTTTACATTTTATTTTGAAATCTATTTACAATTACAATCATCCATATTTTATCAAAATCAATTTACGAATTGCCTTGGTACCATCTAAAAATTGCCATTAATATAAAAAAGCTGTCCGTCGCCAGTATAATTTAAGATGGACAAACGGCAGCTATCGAAAATTACGGGCCCTGATTCTCGATAATGTGGTCAAGCCAAATCCAAAGGATTCTGTTTGGGAGCTGATTCCCAATGTCTTTAAGTGCTACATTTATCATTATTTAAGACTGCTTGCTTTTACGTTCATGAATTAAAAAGAAAGTTTTGTTTGCACTTTGAAAATGAGTTCCTCAACCGCATGTTAAGTAAAGCCAAGTGTTTTAGTTGATTACAATATTGTTTTTGAATATTTTTTATTGTAATTTGAAAGTTTTAATTTAATACTTGATTAACTGAGTATATGTATCGTGTGATCTACTTATCTTGTCCACATTTTGATATTATAATGGAAAGTTGCTTAGAGAGATAAACAAAGAAGATGGTAACAAATTTGTTCGTTTGTCGTACCTGTTTTTATATACAGAGTGTTCCGTTTTTCCTAACCATAAAAAAGTTACTTATTTTAAATTGAACTCCTCATACTTATATTTATTATTCAATATTTCGAATCCATGTTAAACTCTATGGTTTTCAAAATGGCGCTTGAAAATTGACATTTTTGGCTCTTTATCCTCTGTAACTGCTAAACGTCGGCATCGAAACTTACAACGAAATGAATTTCATAATTTCACTTTCTTAATTTTTAATTATCTATTTGACCACATTTATGGGTTTACAGGAGTCAAAATTTGACATTTGCAGTCAAAGTAGAAATTGATTTGGTCAAATAGATAATTATTAAATAGTTAGTTCTGTTATTTAGGAGTTACTTGGGTTCAAATAGTTAATATCAATTTACAAGCGCCATTTTCCTGAAAACCGTTAAAAATTAGTATAAAATATTATACATATTTATGCTTAGAATTTAATATAGAATCTAAATATTATATACACATATATATACATATATACAGGGTGTTCTCAAAGTAAGGTAAAAAATGCAGGGGTGATTCCTTAGTTAATTCTAAGAAAAAAGTTCAAATATACACATGTCCGAAACGGCCTAGTTTTTAAGATACAGAGTGTTGAATATTTAAAAAAATCAGTTTTTTCCAAATATTTATAAAATGTTTGTAACTATTCTTTTGAAAATTTCCACAAGTTACTGACTTCAAAGAAGGTACTTTTATGCCCTGCCAGATTTATTTTACTTTTATCAGTGGCTTGCGCGGGGGATACGCATTTAATAATTATAAAGAAAAATATTGACGAAAATGATAAGATGCATAAGATGCACGCATTGAAGTACTTTTTATTATTTTCTCGCAAACGGTGCATTGCAGCGAAAAAATATAAAAGGCAGTTTTTGTAAATTTCTAATAGATCAATCATAAAAACTTGTTAGATTTTTAAGAAATCGGTAGCGTACCATATTTTTTTATAAATATTAAAGGCGTATCCCCTGCGCACGCCCCTGATGAAAGTGAAATAAATCTATCATGACTTAAAAATACCTCATTTCGTCAAACCTGTGCCAATTTTGTAAATATTTGGAAAAAACTGATTTTTTTAAATATTCAACACGCTACGCTGTATCTTAAAAACTAGGCTGTTTAGGACATATGTTCATATGAACTTTTTGTTTTAGAATTAACTAAGGAATCACCCCTTAAAATCTTTTACCTTACTTTTTGAACACCCTGTATAGCTGTTCGATTTAAAATAAGAATTTTTTTTCATGGTTAAGGAAAACATAAATCAAATCAAAATGAGAACACTATAAGCGGATCTTACGGTACCTACCTACTTGTACCGAATACCAAAACAGAGTTTTTTTTTATAGATGAGTTCAAGAGGTTCAGGTGGTCGTCCAAACCATCCAGTATGGGCTCAAGGCTTCAAGAAACTAAAGGAAGAAAATAAAATTGTAGCTCTGTGTACTGTGTGTGAAAAGAAAATTCACAACACAAGTTCAAGTAGTCTTTCTATGCACAGAAATATTTGCAAGTTTCGCCCCATTCAAAATAATCCAGAAAAAACAAAAAATATAGCTGCAAAAAGTGCAAAGTGGAAACAAAATGAAGAAAAACATGCTACTAAAATAAGTCGTATAGTAACTGACACAGACACTGGCAGTACCACCAGCATTTGCAGTAATTCCTTTGAAGATGAAGAATTACTATTAGAATCAGGTGAAAATGCAAATTTGGATTCTACTAACAAGCCTGGTAATAGCAATTTTGAAGTTTCCAATCGAGAATCAATATCTTCATATTCTTCTAGATCGTCAAGTTCATCTTCAGTGACAGTTTTCATTGATAAAATGTCAGTTCAAGACATTAATAAGGGAAACGAGCTATTGGGAAAGCTATTTTTTGGTTGCAACATCCCATTTAGCGTAATCGAATCAACACATTTCCGCAACTTCATGCAGCATATGAGACCAAGCTATCGTATTCCTTCCAGAAAAGCCTTGTGTGGAAAAATATTAGACGATCTTTTTAATAAATTTATGGAAGGTGTAAAATTCGAGTCTCATTCAGTTATGCTCATTGATGGCTGGAAAAATGAAAATGCTAATACGAAGAATGTCACAGTTTTGCTGCATTCTGCAACAGGCAAAGCAGTTTTTCTGGATAATTGGGACCTCAGTGAAGAAAGAGAAACTGGAGAGAAATTAGCAGAGATAATTGAATTTGCAAAAACTCAAGCAGAGCAAATGTACAAAACAAAAATATTTGCAGTAGTTAGTGATAATGCTGCTAATATGATAAAAATGGGTAGATTAACCAATATAATTCACTTAACTTGTAATTCTCACACAGGTCAGCTACTGGAAAAGGATATTTTACCTAGTGAATTAACTACTCGAGTAACATCCATCTTAAAACAATTCAATGGAAGCACAAATTTTAAAATTTGGAGGCTCAAAAATCAGTCTACCTTGCGAGACCAGATGGTGCTCAAATAGGGATTCATTTTCATGCTTTTTGAAGAATCTTCCTTATATCAAAGGTGTCATTTCAGAGAACCCTGAAAAAGCGATTCCAGCCCATTTAACTGCTCTAATTTTTGATCAACAGTTTATCAAAAACGTTACCGAAGCTGTTTCATTGTTGGACCCAGTATGCATATTGATCAACAAATGTCAATCGTCGACAGCAAGCATTGCATGCGCTGCAGAAGCGTGGCTGAACCTTGAATTTCCTTCAAAGTTCCAAGAAGCAGGAGAATATTTAAATAAAAGGAGGAAATACGCATTAAAAGTTCCGCTCCTAGTTGCGAATTATTTGCACCCATCTTACAGAGGCAAAAAACTTAATGAACAATAAGTAGATTTGGTGAACGATTATCTCCTTGAGAATCTAGATGCGACAGGCCTGGAGGATTTAGTTAAGTTTAGTAGCAATACCGGAATTTTTGAAGTACTTAATGGAAAGGCGGGCTTATGTAACAAACCATTTTTGTACTGGGATTTAGCATAAAAAAAATGTAATTATTTAAGTTCTCTTGCTAAAAAACTGTTATCAATTCCGGCTTCGTCTGCGCAGTTAGAGCGCGTATTTAGCAATTGGTCTTATGTGCATAATAAATTGCGTAATAGATTGAGTGCAGAAAGGTCCAAAAAACTAGTTAAAGTATATTATTCTTTAAAAATTCAAGATGATGCTAAATCCTGCGAATATTAGCACGAGTCACGTTATGTTACGTTAAGTATGTTATGATATATATATATATATATATATATATATATATATATATATATATATATATATAATACATAATACATAATATATAAAAATATACAATATACATTTTATGTTTTATTCAACCAAAAACGAACCTAATACTCTTAAATCGTCAAAGGCGATGTGCAACTAACTGCATACTGTGAAACTTACCTTTTATACTGGATAATACCTTAGTTTTATACTGCGACGTATTATACGGTATTTTACGCTACGTATAATACATATTATACAAAACTTATTATACGTTCCCAACCCTGAAGCTGAGTATATTAAAGCCTATTTCATTACTATATTTTTTTAAAGGTAGATTATTTGAAATTTTTCACTTTTCACTCCTTTAGTTTACAAACTTTGCACTAATTTTGATAAAAAATTGACAGTGTAAAAACCATAAATTTAAAAATTAGATTTTTATTTTATTATTGATAATATAATTATGGTTTTTGATAAAAAAATGCAATAAAATAGATATTTTCTAATACTTACACAGTTTAATTTCACTCCCACCAAATGTATGCTAAAAGATAGAAGGGAAATTCATTAAAAATTTGCCGGATCGATTTGACTTCAGATACGCGATCAGCGATCCAAAATCTACCAATATGTCAAAAAATCACGAAAATCGGCTAGAAGAAGCTGCAATAAAAAATACCCAATGTTGAATTAAAAATATATTTTTTATAGTACAAACAGTGTCGTCACTAAGGGTTGCAAGGAACGCCCTCCGTATTTGAACGGATGGGCAAATTGTGGTCGAGTTGGGAAATTACAGTAAAAACGACCCTGACTTTCTGTAAAAAATTTTAAACCTCTGCCTCTCCATCTAGGCAACTTTTCTGGCTACGTCAGTGGTATAGGATATGCTATATGAAACGTGCTTAGAATTCGTTTTAGTATTTAAAAAGTCAGTAACATACAGGATGCTCCACTAAAAACATGGAAATACTATATTTTTGGGACACTCTGTACATAAAATGAAAAGTAAATCACAATATGATTTTACAACGCATTTGTTTGAGCAATTGCACTTCAGAAGCATCAGATAATTGGATAAAGTGTTAAGATTACCCACTTTGATGAAATTAGGTTATCATTGTAGAAAAAATATCTGAAATATGTCAAACATTATTTGAAAGGAAATATAATGTGGCAAGTTGCGGATTTCGACTATTGTAATATTTAATTCGAATAAAACTACGACAAAATTGCAGCAATAATTACGAAAGTGTAGGTAAAATAACTACTGAATTCCTAAATATGTTAAAATATCACAGTTTTTTTTTAAATATATTTCTTCATTTAAATTTAGCTGCCTTAACCTTATTCGACCTAGTAAAACAAGTTAGTTCAATTGTCATTTTAATTACAATTTGTACAACTATTTTGTATTCATATATTAGAAAAACTATTGGTTAAACTTTTCATTAAGGTGACAGACTTAAAAGTCATTAAAATTGTGTATGCATTAAACTAAATTAAATTGTGTTTAGTTTTTTGCGAATAGAGCTACAATTATTAGTATATTTTATAAAAAATCTTCATAGGTAATTTTAGCTGTTTATATTCTACAAATTATCAAAGTTGAAGGGGAAAATAAAAACTCGTTAATATTAATCAATCATTAATATACCGGGTGACACAGAACATAGGGTACACGCAATAATTTTTTTACCTTTTCCGATATCGCTTTGAAACTTAGGTACCTTTAGTAACTTATTAAGATACATATTTTGACAGATAATTGCATTATACATCACTTCCGGTTTAACCGGTTTAATTAAAGGGAACCCTGTATATTTTTTTCCATAGTCGTATTCTGAGCAAAATTCACTTTCGAATAATGTATCACAAGTTAAATTTTTCTTCCAAAATGGCGGCAATAAAACCGGTTTTCTGAAAAACGTTATATTCACCATATAACATATAAAACAAAAGGCAGTGTCAAACTTCTGAGGTGACCTTATTAAAATGAAATTTTTTAGGTTAGAAAAGCATGAAAGCATGTTATTATGTTTTTTTCAAAGTATTACTACGCCTTTTCGAACAAAAAAAATTAAAATGACTACTTTTAATATAAATTTTCTGCCAAAATTTAAATTAATTGGATCTTGTATATTTTATTTATCCGTTTAATTTCACGTTAAATTACGTTTCCAGTAATGTGCCACAAGTTATCCTTTTGTCGTTAAATTACAACAATATTTCGATTTTTCCTCCGAGCTACATAATTTTTTATCGGGGAAAATACTAAATCAAAATTTACTATTTTTATTAATTAAACTATGTTAGATTTATTTACCCACACATTTAGTAGACAACAACTAAGTATTCTATTTAGTATCAACATGTGTCAGATTTTAACTTTTAACATTTAAACTTTAGCCTAGGTTGGCCATTTTATACCCATACCTGTATAAGCAGTGTTAACGGTTCTAATACTCTAATCTCAATAGTCCAGTTCATAGAAATAGATAAACTGGCCATTTTATTTTTATAAAAACGTGACAGTTGATTAATATAAGCATTTTAAAATATTTTTTGCTTATATTAATTTTAAGTTTGTTTCTAGATGGTTCAACGTAAATGCAGCTTAAATCGCATACTACAACTGCCAATAACCAGATAATGATGGCCGTATTATGCTATTTTGTTTTTCATAGCCTACTACTTTTTCTCAATGTATGCGATTTAAGCTGCATTTACATTGAACGATCGTAAGCAAGCATCTAAAGACAAAAAAACTTATAAGCGAAAATTATTTTACAATGCTTATATTAATCAACAGTCACGTTTTTATAAAAATAAAATGGCCAGTTTACCAACTTCTATAAACTGGAATATAGACATTAGAGTATCAGAATCGGCAACACTGTTTATACAGATATGGGTATAAAATGGACATCCTATGTCATTTAAGTTTAAACTTTATAAAAAATCTGGCACATGTTTAGACTAAATAGAAGACTTAGTTATTGTCTACTAAAAATGTTGGTTAAATAAACCTAACATGGCTTAACTAATAAAAATGGTAAATTTTGATTTAGTAGTTTCCCCGATAAAAAATTATGTAGCTCGGAGGAAAAATCGAAATATTGTTGCAATTTAACGTGAAATTAAACGGATAAATAAGATATGCAAGGTCCAATTTAAATTTTGGCAGAAAATTTACATTAAAAGTAGACATTTTTATTTTTTTTTTCGAAAAGCCGTAATATTTTGAAAAAAAAACAATAATTTGCTTTCATGCTTTTTCTAACCAAAAAAGTTTCATTTGAATCAGGTCACCTCAGAAGTTTGACACTGTCTTGTTTTATATATTATATGGTGAATGCAACGTTTTTCAGAAAACCGGTTTTAGTGCCGCCATTTTGAAAGACAAATATAACTTGTGAAACATCATTGGAAAGGGAATTTTACACAGAATACGAATATGAAAGGGTTCCATTTAATATATTAAGGTTTAGGTCACTTCCGGTTAAAACGGAAGTGATGTGTAATGCAATCTGTATCTGAAAAGATAACAAAAATAGAGCATGTACCCTATGTTCTGTGTCACCCGGTATCCTAAGTAAAGAGAATATGGGAGTCACTCCCAAACGCCTCGGCTTTTCAACGTATTATTAGTCCGACGAAGAAAAAAAAATGTCACAAGTAAAAGTGTTATTTTCATTTTTCCATCAAGTTACCAGTTTAAAAAAGGTGATCTTTTTATTTATTAAAAAAACTGTAAACTTTCCGATATTCTATTATTCCCATATTCCCTTAGTACTACACAAAGATTACTTATAAGAAAACTCCTTCCTACAAATATTAATAACGTTTAAAACTGCCAGCAAATGTTAAGAACTATAATAAACACTGAGCTGTCGGGCATCTCTAAAAAAAAGGTGCTACTGTTCAATCCATCTATATATTATGAGCATGGCCTTTTAGGAACTTATTGTGACAAAATATTGGCACAAGTACAAATACTCTATTATTCGAAAGAGGGGTAAATATCCGGTTAAATATAATATAATCTATAAAACAATAAATAACTTACGAACTAAAAATAAGGCTGCCAGATAGTACAAAAGTATCGCTTTATAAGCAATTAATTCGATTTAGTGACATCCCTACAATTATTTGTGGGTTATCAGTAGATTTATACAGAAAGTAATCATTTTATATGCCCAAGATTTTTAATTTATCCAAGAATTTAAAAAAAAATGTACACCTGGTCTTTCAAAAGCATCGTAAATGCTTATATACTGGGTAAAAATGAAATCGTTTCCCAGCCTACTATTTCCAAATGGTTTGAAGTTTGGAACATTAATGTAGTTAGGTAAAAAGCTCATTTTGGCATAAAATATACTTTTGTAGTAGCAGGAAGAACAAATGGGCTTGACATTTTAAATGAAATGACCCATATTTTTTCTACTTATTAAAATCTTCCTAAAATTTCTTACAATTTGATATATCAAATCACATGGCAAATAGCAACGGTTTCCATCGAAGCTGCAGTCGAAAATCTGGAAATGTTGACCCTTAATAGTGTTTTCCTAGAAAACAAATGAAACTTGGGAAAAACAAAACACGGACTATTAAACAATAGACATAACGGCGTGATAGAAATACTTTTTTTTTCAAAATTTTAATAACTACATGTACATTTTCTACAACTTTTGTGGCAACGTTTTGTTTATGTTGCTGATACACAACTTCCTTAATATGGCCCCAATAAAAAACTCAAGGGCGTAAGGTCTGGCGATCGGACCGGCCATCTTACTGTTCCATTGATCTCTATCCAATGGTAGTCACTAACAATACGTAAATTATTGGCCAGAGTACCATCTTGTTGAAAGTAAACTTGCTAAAGTCTATTTAACGGAAGGTCGTTTATAAAGTTTTCAACTGTGGTCTGTAATATTAGAAGATATTGTGCACCAGTCAATGTTTGGCGAAAAAATACTAATTCAACAATTCTAGTGCCCAAGGAACCCATTCAAACGTTAAGTCCAAATCGTGCTTAAAACCCGTTTACGCTAAAAGCATGTCGATTTTCTGACGTCACTAATTTTTTAAAATTATTGTTCGTTATTCATCAGAAGAAACCACGAACAATAATTCATTCGTCTTTCAGAGTCACTAGGTTCTAGGTGCTAGTGAATTTGATATTTATAGGATTTAAAACCATATTTTGTCAATTTTCGACTAATCCCCCATTCTTCAGCAATCTGACATAAAGATGAAGTCGGATTCAAAAATAAAGTAACCCAGTACATGTTGTTGCCTTTCGCCATTTTTAAATTATTGGGTAAACCATGAGAAATAAATATCGCTTGGCCGAATACAGTCTGGATATTTTTGTTGATAAAACCTTTTGGCTTCTCTTCTATTTTGTTTACACTGGCCAAAAATGAATTTCATATAACTTTGATCACGATCAAGATTATGTATACACTACAAAAAAGGAACTTTTAAGTGACAGAAGATGCTATTCTCAAGGCTGACTCAAACGAGTGGTGTACTTGGCAAATAATCATAACTTGTAGGCACTTGTCATGGTCTACTTGTACACATATTCGGCATTTGTTTATATGCAATCGGTTGTAATATACGGTACAAGTCAAAGGGTGATGTGTAAATGCATTCAAATGTTTGTCAAATGCACAATTATTTGTGTATTTGTCAAACACGCCAGTCGTTTGAGTTCGCCTTTAAACAAATGCCACAGCACCATACAAATATGGATACCTATCCATAGCCTACTGGATATTATTTCGTTAGAACCTGTCCATAGGCTACTTGATGTTATCATTTCTTTGGAGACATGTATTTATTGTGTTGTTCTCGTCCATATTTTGATTTGCGTTGCGATTTGATGGGGTTTTTGTTAATAACGCAAATTGAAATATACGTGATTTTTGAAAATACAAATTTTTGAGAGCTAATCTGTATTAAAAAAAAAATTAGTAAAGAACTAGTAAGATTACGAAGTGAAAGTTTCGTATCTTTATCTTGAAGCGTTTACTCAAAAAAAAAGATAGTTAAAAATCAATTTTTAGATATTAAAATTTTGAAAAAAAATTTCTATCCCAGTCTTATGTCTGTTGTTTAATAGTCCAAGACATACTGGATGCCATAGCGTGTTTTGTTTTTTTTTTCTAAGTTTCATTTATTTTCTAGGAAAACACTATTAAGGGTCAACATTTCCAGATTTTCAACTGCAGTTTCCATAGAAACTGTTGACTTTGACATACAGTGTGATATTAACATTGGAGTCGAAAGTCGAATAAATATATTTTATGCCAAAATGAGCTTCTTACCTAACTGTATTAAAGTTCTAAATTTCAAAAATATATTTCAAACCATATGGAAATAGTATGCTGGGAAACGATTTTATTGTCACCCAGTATACTATACCAAAACCCATTTTTTCATAATCGATATAACATTTGCTTTAAAGAAATTGATATAATTATTTGATTTTTAAGAATATGATATCGATTATTTCATATATCGACTAATTTATTTGTTTAATAAAATATTTTTTTCGTAAAATGGACAATTATATCATTTAAAAAGTTTATATTGAATTAATGTCTTAGTTGATGTTGTAATTTATTGAAAGATCGAAATTTTGATTGGTGCTTTAAAAAAATAAAAAGAATTTTATATGAAAACTTAAAAGTTGCTTGTGATTTCCTCTTTAATTTTGGTGACCTTTAAATAACGCTTGACAATATAGCAGCTGTGTTTGAGCGCAATATATAGAGGCCTTTCTTAAACGAGATGAAAATTAAAAATAAAGGGGTACCATATATATATATATATATATATATATATATATATATATATATATATATATATATATATATATATTATCCGAACATGCGATTTTTAGAATATCCAGTTAACCGAACACGAACAAACTGATGCCCTTATCCGAACAAGCCTCGATTAACCGAACAACGCCGCTCCTTCGATCTAAAATCGTCGTCCCCACCAATCGAATATATAACTGGCGAGCCGCGCGGCGTCGTGTAATGGACATACGTTTTTGAAGAGTTTAGCGTTCGCGATGCCGAAAAGAAAGCGTACTTGTTTAAAATTGAGTGACAAAACTAAAATTTTAAAAATTTTACAAGCTGGTGAGACTGTCACAGGGGCGGCTTTAAAATACAATGTTGGAAAGTCCACAATATCCGATTTAAAAAAAAAATAGCCAGAAAATACTTGGATATGTCGCCACCTTAGGCACTGAAACTAAAAATCGGAGACGTCTCAAATTAAGTGCCTACCTTGATGTCGAAAAGGCTGTTTATAATTGGTTTTTACAGGAGAGGTCTAGAGGTATGTTAGCTTACAAAACATTATGTATCCGTTTTTATGACCTAACGGCTAAAATTATTTTAGGAACCCTTGTGTCTGGTGAGCTCCTTTGCGAAAAAGCCAAATTTTTTTATACACAACCGTATAAAAACGACAATTTCAAGACTAGCTCTGGTTGGCTTCAAAAGTTTAAAATTCGTTATGGTATCCGCCAATTATCCATATCAGGGAAAAAGTTATCTACTGACCCTACGGCTGTTGAGCCTTTCAAACATCGGCTTCTTAAGAAAATTGAAGAACTTAAACTTACGGCAGATCAAATTTACAATGCGGATGAAAGCGGCCTCTTCTAGAAAATGTTGCCGCAGAAAACACTGCCTCATGCGGGAGAAAATTCAGCACCAGGAAGAAAACAATATAAAGAGCGAATTACATTTATGCCATGCTCTAATTCTTCAGGTACTCATAAATTAAAATTGTTAGTTTTGGGAAAATCAAACCAGCTACGTTCTATTGGAAGCAGTACCATTCCAGTCATCTACAAGGGACAAAATAAGGCATGGGTAACGAGGGAAATCTTCACGGAATATGTTTCATATGTCTTTTGTTCCTGCCGTGCGTCGAAAGATGAAGGAATTAAACTTGCCACCAAAAGCTGTTTTGATTCTGGATAATGCACCTCATCATCCAGTAGAATTAGCAAGTGATGACTTCCAAATTTCTGTTATGTTTTTGCCGCCCAACTGCACTCCATTAATTCAGCCAATGGATCAACATGTAATTCAAGCAAGATTGTTGAGACGTCGGGAAACATTTCAGAAGAGCTAAAAAAAATTACATTGAAAGATGTTGTGTTGGAATTACCGCAGGCTTGGCAGCACGTAAAAACTGGTCTGATAAAAAGTTCTTGGCGGCAACTTTTGCCCCCCTGTATTTTAGATCAATGGAAAAATGAAGACTTAATTCCCCATTCTGCATTGGCCCAAATAAAAAGATCAGAAACTACTGGAACTGAAATTAGTGACATAATAGCTCTTACAAAACAACTGCCAGAAGTTCCGACAGATGAAGAAATTCAAAAATGGGCACTTGGAGATGAGGATCCTGTGGAAATGATGAACGACAGCGATATCATAGAAAATTTGAACTCGGAAGAAGAAGAGGAGAATGAAGAAGAAATTAGCAGTGGACGCTTGACTCACGGGGAAGCAGTAAATTATTTTGATAAATGCATAGCGTGGGCAAAGGTGAATGGAGAGGAGTCTTGCCACATACTCCTTTTAGAACAGATGCAGAACAGGGCAAAGCAACTGGAAAGGAATACTCTCGTTCAAAAAAAGATTACGTCATATTTCGTAAAAAGTGAAATGTTCATTATTATACGAGTTTAAATGTATTTTATTGTTTAAGTTTATTTTATTATACATTTTAGATCTGTACCTGTATAATTATAGGTAATTACACACTTTAGACTTCTCTTTTGTATTATTTGCCCCATATTCGATTATTCGAACAAAAGGGTTAACCGGACAATGGCTTGCAATAAATAGTTCGGATAATCGAGGTTGCACTGTATATATATATATATATATATATATATATATATATATATATATATATATATATATATATATGTGTGTATATATATATTAAATGTTCCTTTTAAATGTAATACTGCACGCTACTATTCTTAAGTTCTAACTAAAGTCATCAAAACCAAGATTATCACAAGGAACTGTTACTTCCTATTGAGACCAACTTATAAAATAGGCATCGAAAAAAACGATTAATGGAATAATCGGTATGTCGATTACTACTATTTTCTTAATTAGATCTTATCTATATATTAATTTGTCAAAATTTTAAGTACTAAAAACATATCATATTTAACAGACTTTTCGAAAACTGTATTACAAATATTTCTTTTAAAACCGTTTAATTCCGTTTCAGGGAATATTTCATTTCTTCTTGAGCTCCTCGTATAAAAAAATCAGTTTGTTAATGTATGAATAATTTTTCTCGAAAAGTAACATTTTTGGTCTTTTTGTAATTTCGAAATCTCTAAAGTGCTTATGATATAAAAACACCTTTTAGGTATATTAATTAACATAATTTTTTTTGTTATATTAGACAGTCGGTCAAAACCTAATTACTTTCTGAGAAATCTAGTAATGAATTTAAATACATTTCTAAACTACAATATTATATACAATTATTTTTTTATATATATAAACATATTCTTTTGGATAATTAAAGAAATCACTTTATAATTTTTAAGAAAAATTAAAACATGAAGTGTGTATTTTTTGAAATGATTATTTAATGTTTTATCTTTAGTGGCAAAAAGACCTTAAAAAAACCAACATGAATTACAACATCACAAAATTATTGGGATTTATTTTTATTATTTTTCTCGGGAAATAATCATGTTCATGTAAATACAAATCGAGAAGAGAAAATTTGTATCTTTCGAGTTTGCTTTTTGGCAATTTGGCTCATAAAATGTTTACTAAAACCACTAGCCTGACGGCTCGTGATGTTGTGTTATTCACGAAATTCCCTAGCAACAAACTTTCATGAAGGCGGAAATATACATGCCAGTAATTAGCAGGAAAGCATGCCACTAGCTCGAAGACATTAGTCACCACCACGTGTATGTGTTAAAAAGCATGCTAGAAAGATGCATGCAAATGTATTACTTTTATAAGGCATGCTTTTAAAAGTACGCTAGCATGCCTTCTTCTGTCATTATTCTCGCTCTATCAATCAAAGTGGTATATGACAATAATTACGTTATAACATTTATAATTGTAAAGGACTGAAAATGATCTTATTACTTATTTAAATTATATATTCATTGTCAACACATACGAATCATTAAACTACCAACAGTATGGAAGACAATAATCGACAAATCGAAAATCACAAAAAAATCAAGCGTAATTAGCCCAACAACAGCACCATCCGGAAAACATAAATAACGACCAATAGCCCCTGGTGGGGGTATAAAGCCTCTACTAGGGCGTATATATGTATATATATATATATATATATATATATATATATATATATATATATATATATATATATATATATATATATATATATATATATATATATATTGGAAAAATCAGGACTTTTTAAAAATTTACTTAAATATAAGAAATTTCATTAATAAGAAAATCGCACAGCGCATTTACTAAAAGTCAAGTTGAGTTTTAAAAAGAATTTTTAAATTCTTCATAAAAAATATACCATATGGCAATCTTAAATTCTTGAAAAATAGTTGTGTTCAGTTTATGCTGGATAATCCTATAATTTAGTTCCTGCCAAGTTCTAGTGTGACTGATTGCGTCAGATGATTTGTCGATTTATTGCTTTTACCTTTTGGTAGACTAAAGTGCTAGAAATAGCGGTGTTAATAAGCTACGTCGATACGCCATAGGCAAGAAACTTTTCAGTAGGAAAATCATCCTAATATAGGCAGAAATGAAAATTACAGGTCATGAATAAGATGTTCTACTTGTAGACATTTCGACCTCTACGAAGCCATTTTTTGGGCAGTATTTTTAGATGCATTGTGTTACTGGATGGATGGTGGTAGTTTAACAATTCGATGTGGTAATAGTAAAATTACAAGTTCGAAACGTAAACAAATAGAACACTTGAATATTGGCTTACCTACATTTAAACTATCATACATTTAGGTCCTAAAGTCACCAATAAACCGGTCAAAAAAGGCAAATAAAAAAATTAATTTAAAAAAGCAACAATTTTATCTATATACACTGATAAAACCTTCCTAGGCCAGAAAAATAAAACACACAATAGGCGTTTTTGTTTATGTGTACTTAATAACGTTATTTTTGTGAAAAACCAGCCAAAAAATAATTGGGGAAAATACGAAGGAAAATACATAAACAAATGCCTAAGGTGCCGAAAACTGATTTTTTCCTTCTACTTAGCATTTCCACAAACTAACTTTCGATCGCGATATGTTTTAAGCAAATGGCGCGAATGAGACAAATCTAGTTAAAAAAGCCTCCATTATTAAATTAGAATGCATTAGATAACAACAAATGACTCGTATGCATGGGCCCCAGAGGGTGGCGCAAGGGGGGCGCTTACCTCTTCCTGTAGAAACAAAATATTGTATATTACATATGCATTAGGGTAAAATATTGGTTTTGCTCCCCTCAAGGACAAATCTATTCTTCCGGCCGTCTTTGGGCTTACATTTATATACTAAGTGTATTACGGATGACCTTTTTTGTCAGTTATTTTTGAACACTGTTGCCCCCCGTGGAAATGGTTCTGCTGGCGCCCATGCTTGTATGTCGTTGACAGCGATCTTGTTACGTGCTGTCAAAATGAACAAAGTTATGGAAAATTCGTCCAGTACACAGTGTTTTGGGATAGGCACAGCATTTTGCTCGTAGATTTCATGGAGCAAGGAAAAATAATAAGTTCACACACACTAACAATAATGCCTTATAAAACAATTCTTACTTTCAAATATTTTCCTTGGGTTATTAGCTCTTGAGGGGGGACAATTGCTCCCTTTGCCCCCTTCTAAATACGCCACTGATGAAGGGCCATAAAATATAAGCGGCAGGGTCTTCTTACTTAATTGTGTTGATGCTTGCAAGATCATACGGTGAAGGTTCCACACAACAACTTTTCAAGAAATTTAAATGCGAACATTTTGATTATCCACCCTACAGCCCCGATTTTGCGCCTAGTGATTATCATCTTTTCCACCACTTAAGGCTATTTTTAGCACGCCATCGATGCAACATCGATAGTGAGGTAAAAACAATGGTTGAGGATTGGATGAGCTCGTTAGACGCCAATTTCCTAGATAATCTATAAAAGCTTGTGACATTCTACGATAAATGTCTCTCTAAATGGCGAATACGTTGAGAAGTAGTTTAAGATACATTTAAGCTAATTTCAATAACCAATATGTAATTAAAAATGTTTTGTAGTTTTTCTGACCAATCGGAAATTAGTTTGTGGATATGCCTGATAGAATAAAATAAAATGTGTTGGTCCTATAAAAAAATAATTTAAAAAGTTGTCGATGTTTGGAAACTATTTTGAGATGTGTCCTGGAAAAGCGTTAATTAATTTCCGAGAAAATTGTAAAAAAATTTAAAATTTTGCATTTTTTGCGAATGTCAATATCTTCTGATATATAACATACAGATTTGAAGATTCGTACAGAAATATAGCCTAAATATGTTGTGCAAAATATCGATGATGTGACTGATGATTTCTTTACGAGTTATGACTATTTGTTTATCCATCCACCATCGTTTAAACAATAATTCTGATGTAAACGAGAACAGATAGAGATCTCTTCGAGATTTCATTTGGTTCGCAGTGACTGATACTACAATTTCTAGCAAAATAAAACGCCAAAAGTGGCTTCAATTTATTTATAATTTTATCGATTAACGACGGTACCTTTTAAAAAAATATATTTATAAAGTTTTTATTTACGTAGAAAATGAAATTGAACCATGGTTCTCTGAATTTTGTATACCGGACCGATTTGCTTTAACTTCTGTGTATTAAAATAGCACAATAGACCGTTTTTAACCGACTTCACAAAATGAGGAGTTTATCTGTTTAACTCTATATATTTTTTATGTATGTATATCGATTACTCCCCGATGGTTTGACCAATTTGGATGAATTTTTTAAGGGTTATTCAGGATATCATCAGAGTGGTCCCGTACATTTAAAAAATGGTGGAATGCCTCCATTTTCAATTATTTAAACGAGCGTCGGAGCCACATATATATATATATATATATATATATATATATATATATATATATATATATATATATATATATATATATATATATATATATATATATATATATATATATATATATATATATATATATATATATATATATATATATATATATATATATATATATATATATATATATATATATATATATATATATATATATATATATATATATATATATATATATATTGCGTTCACCATATCACCAGGAAATAAAGAATGGATGTCAGTTGTGTATTTCATATTATGGTACTCGGGGCTTTTAGTGGCACGAAGTTCAATTTTACTCATCTTCTTAAATTTTGACAATTTTTATAATATTAAGATGATTGATACGGTGTCTATTTAATGTTGCATATACATATGTAGACACTTAATATATAAAAGTCTGTTTGACGCCAACTTCATGCATCAAATTTTCAATGTGGAATAATTTATTATTTTTTACTTTTTAGTGCTTTTCGGTTCTATTTTTTTCTAAAAAAATTGGCCATTGCCCCTTCCACGCTAACGTAAACGAATCGTTGGAGAGTCGGTTCACGTTAAATAAGAAAAACGTGTGAATGACTGCTTTCTTAACAAACTTGTACTAATCTAACGGGGGGATTCACTTAACAGTATAGATTTCTTTACAGAAAACCTAACCAATCCTAACCTAACCTAACTTTAAGAAAATGAGTAATCCAAATTTTTATTAATTATAAATTTTGTTAAAAAAAAAAACAAAAAAATGTTCGTGTTTATCGGGATTCGAACCTACAAACTATACCACGCGGGCTTCCACCAACCACTGCGCAACCAAGCTTCTCGACGAAAAAAAAAAGTTTTTCTAGACGTCATTCCAAATCCAAAGAGCCTTCACTCATATTTTTACTAGCAGCAGCAAGAATTAACAACATTTTGCATTTGTGAAGTAAGCTATAAAATCTTAATTATAATATATATAATATAAAATGTATGATAGAATTTTACACAATTTGGGCAGAATTCCTGAAATTTATTTTTTTTCTAAACATATTTTGACTGCCCCTCAAAGCATGTTAGGAGATATTTGCAACTTTGTGAAGTCGGGTTAAGAAATCCAAGTACTTATCCTGACGTTAACCAAAATATCATTTGGTACGGCCCGCCTCCAAAAGTAACAAAATTTTTTATAAATTAAAAAAATTGGATACTTTTTTTCTAAATTTGACTTACGCAATTTTTGGACCTCGGAAGCTAATCCATCAAAAATATCTCAAAACAAAAAGTTTCGAAATATCTACGACTTTTAGGGATATAATTTTTTTATATGACCAACTCATTTTAATGTATAAAGAAAAAAATCAATTTTCGACACTTTGAACAATTGCTTATATATTTGCCCAAATTATTTTTCGGATGGTTTTTTTTAAATACCAATATTTAAAATCACTTAAACAATTTGCCCATTATTATTTTTTGTACAATTTTCCTGGTCTATCCATATTTCAATGATTCTTACGTACTAGTCAACTGTCCACTCCCCATCTCCATCCCCCCCTTTTACACGTAATTACTGCCCGTGGAACAATCCTCTCCGCTCCCTCTGAAATTCTTCCGGTGTCTGTTTTTCTCCTTGGCGGTACTTCCCGACGACAACGGCGAGTGCCCTTCGCCCCCCGGCGATGTGCCCAGGGCGGCGACGGGGGGCTGATGGTGTCGCACGTTGTTATTGGCTAGATTTCGCATTTCAATCACGGTCGGGTTCTGGAAAAAATCCGAGCTAGAAATTTCTGGAATAGAGACGAATTAACCTAGTTTTAGTTTTTAGTATTGCTTGAAAATGCGGGAGTAGGTTTGCCAACTGTCTTGCGCTACTCTAATACGTACCAATATCTTTAAAATAATAATAAAAAGAATTATATTATTTTAATAATCGCTAATTTAAGAATGGTATTTCAAAAATATTTGAAAATTTGCGGCCAAATCAAAATAGTTTGCTCAAAATAATCGAGCCTAGCATGACGCACTATTTAGCAAATTCTAGACCGTTAGAGGGCGTAACTGTAATTACAGATTTTGCTTGTATTCTTAGAAACGATATATTTGTTATAGACCAGAGCACGAAGAAACAAAGAAAATGACGCAAGTTGATATCTTTTTTAATTCTTATAATCGGCTACAAAAATTTATTTTTTCTACTGATTTTTTAAAACTATTTTCCAGTTTGAAAGCAGGTATCTCTAGGAGGTTTGAAATAAGAAGGCTGTTAGGTTCTTCCAGCAAGTTGGCCTGGAAGAAAATCTGATAACGAATATCCAAGGCATGAACAAAAGTTACTTCCAACAAGATAGCGCTCCAAGTCATAACGCCCGAAGAGTAGTTGAGTTTCTAAATGGATATTTTCCTAATAAGTGGTGGGGCACAAATCGGCCACTGGCCACCTAGTTGGCCTGATCTTTCCCCACTAGATTGTTTTGTGGTTTTTTTAAAGAATATCATTTACAAAAATAAGAGCAATACTATTCAAGAATTAAAAACCCGTTTCAGGCGTAGTTTAGAAAAAGTGATGCGATGACATATATTCAATGCTCTTAGGGGTTTTGAGAAGCACTGGGAATAATGGGCTCTAATTCGAAAATAGAAGATAAGTACTAGAATTATTATTGCTTTTGTATTTTAGCATTAATAGTTTTGGAAGTTTATTGTTTATTGTTATTTATGTTTATTATATGTTGTGTGTAATGTTATGTTTGAAGTTCAATAGAGAATGGCATCCAAAGATTTAAACAAATTTACTTAAGGCCGTTTTACATGCTTCAATTCTTCTTTGCAATATGCAATAGTCTTGAACAAAGGCATGCGCTGTTTGACAATACAAATGTGTTGCCACTGCGCATGCTTTTGTTCAAGACTATTGCAACTTGCAAGAAAGAATTACAGCATGTAAAACGGCCGTTCTACATGGTTCAATTCTTCTTGCATTACGCAATGGTCTTGAACATGGGCATGCGCAGTTTGATAAAATCGTGCAAGTCTCTTGCAATTGCAAGAGAATTGCCCAATACAGTTCTGTCCGATTTTTATTGCAAGTTTCCCGCAAGTCTGGGGAAAAAATATATATATATATATATATATATATATATATATATATATATATATAGATATATATATATATATATATATATATACATATATATATATATGTATATATATATATGTATATATATATATATATATATATATATATATATATATATATATATATATATATATATATATATATATATTTCTATCACCAATCAAAGTAAAAGTTACTGTAGAAGTGAAAGAACGGATTCCTGGCGTACAGTATTTTATGGTTAGAAATTATACTTCTTAACGGGGCCTACGTGATTTACGCATTGTTTATGTCCGGTTGGATTTGCTTACTTTACGGCACATTGCAAGAGACGATTCTGTCTGATTTTTATTGCAAGTTTCGCGCAAGTCAGGGAAAAACCCAGCGCCTTCTTTCCACCTTGCTGGTTTGCAGAACAGCAGAAGCAATATTTAAGGAAACTGAAGCAGCAATTACTTTTTTTCAAGTTGGATTTACTTATTTTACGATCCATTTTAACTTTTAATAATAATTTAACTCGCACCTTAAGTTTAAGTAAGCTGTCAACTGTAAACAATTTTGAATCAAGTAGGCTGAAATCTGGAAGTAAATTTAATTTCCAAAAGTAGGCTACATATTGCAATTAAAACACAATTGCCGCTTGTAAAACAACTTGCAAGAAAGATTGCGTGCAATGTCTGGCAAGTGCAAGGTCTTGCTGCAATATACTTGAAGGTAAGTCTTGCAGCATGTAAAACGGCCTTTAGTTGTTTTGTGTAAAACGCACGTATATGGAGAATATAAAAAATAATTAAATTAAAAAATGAGTATTTTGCAAAAATTTGCGACCAAATCACCTACCTTGGGGAACCTGTAGGTAAGTCATATAGTACGCAGGTTTTTTTTTAATTTGGGTATCAGTTCGAAAACATTTTCTGTTGATATTCATAGTGGAGTCTTATTGGTAGTTCTAATTCAAAACAACTCTAAAGTGTTTCTATTAAACCACAGTAAACATTTTGATATAAAAACACGTCCGCCTAAACGTTCAAATCTATTTTCAGTTGGCAAACCTATTGCAGGGATCAATATGCTAAGCTTAAAACGGCATTGGATTTATTAGTTGTTAGTAAGAAAGCAAACAAGTCCTGATAATGTTGCTTATGTACCAATCGAAACACACAAATAAAAACGATCTAAAAGCAAACATGATATTCAAATATATACTTCTTCACTTGTATTTTTTGTGCAGATATGAATGATATTTGAAAAAAGCTTAAGGAACAACTATATACCATGCTATGCAAGATCTTTTCAAGCTATCACTACTGAAGAGGGCAGAAAAAAATTACACATTTTGTATTTGGTGTTGTTCAGATGTTTGAGTTGAAGTTTTGTTAGCATATAGATATTGTCAATGACTTTAAATAAAAAGCAGCACTGTTTTGCACGACCCACTGTAAAATTTTAAATGCGAATTTTGAAAATTAGGATTTTTGTTGTTTTTTATTAAAATAGACCCATACTGTTATATGTTTTTGAGAAGCTTGTAAAATGTCAAACTAATTTCTTGACAAATATACAAGGTGTCACATTTTAAAAACCAAGAATTGGTCAATATTTTAAAAACAGTAATGTTTAGAAAAAAAAACTGACTACGCCATTGGATCTTTTTGACAAGTTATCAGACAGTTGAGATAAATATCACGTACCGGAAAATGCAATTTATCAATATCACTCTATAGCTCGGAAACTAAGAGGGCTATGACTATTTTGTTTGCGGCACCTTTCATTTCACAAAAGGTAGCGAAAACAGCAAAGTTCTATCTTTAATAATAAGCGAGATACCTCGCAATTATAACCAAAATGGGACACTCTGTACATATGGTAGCCCTCTATGACATGTCAAAATTTACTACATTACTATAGTTGTATTATTACTATTACTATAGTTGTTCTTCTCTAAATTGTAACTGTAGGCAGGTAATAACTACCCACTGTTGCAAAAAAACTCTTTTATTTGTACCTAAATACGTTAATGTAAATACCTTTTAATATTAATGTAAATTTCAGACAGGGATATTTTTATATGATACACTATACAGTGCAATTTGACAAAACGCATGCGATTTATTGGAAAAGATTTTTAGACAGAAGAACGACAGAACATTTATGTCAGTATCAAAGCGTACGAGAAACATGAAACATACTTCCAGCAAAGTAATTTCTTGGGATTTTAATTTTGTGGGGTCGTATGAAGACGGTGGTGGCAAAATTGTTGACGGAAACAATGTTTACAATAGAATTTTTGCCGGAGCAGACAAAACACTACAGATACTTTCCAAGCAGTATGTGAAAACCTAATTTATATACATTATTTGTGTTAAAATATACATACATTATTTGTAGGTATTAAAATATGAACTAAAAATGAAACAACACCAAATACTGAATAAAATTCTAAGAGGTATGGAATAAAATTCGGTAAAAATAAATAACACACAGTAATATTATTAAATTATACATTAGTGCACACATCACGTATTATCGAAAATGTTTGATGTCACATTAGCCACTCAAGGGTCTCCTACTCACCCAAAGAAAATCACAATTCGTGCAGCAATTAAGGAATGAAGAAAATTATTTTAGTCTTGTAGCGCTTTTCTAAGATTATCCTACAGATAAATCTACAAAACAAATTTATTTACGCTCCTGGACAAACAAATCTGGACAACCGAAAGACATGGCACAAATTAAACGTAGTTAGGTTCCGTGAAACTTTTAATATTCTAGTATGTTGTTGTCGACGCTATAAGAACACATTTTTGCCAGTTTGAAGTATGAAACCCGTAAATTAAGAAATCATAGTTCTTGGGATTAGAACATGTCAAATTGGAATTACTATCCGAAGTTTCCCTATTGAAGTTTTTTATATGTTTAAAATGTTCAATAGATTATCTAATTTTTGGATTATAAAAACCTATAACCGACGCTAGAACATTGGTTTCTTTTACATTTATAATATGAGAAGTGGTTTGCTGGTGTTCAGCTACAGCAGATCGAACAATTTGTTTATTTTAATACATCGTTCATGTTCCTTAAGTCTAGTTGATATTGAGCGTCCTGTTTTCCCACATACACTTCTTCACAGGAGCAAGTGATTTTATATTCTCGTTCTGTTTGAAAAGGTACAATATCTTTCGGGGATCGCAAGCGTTGTCCAATGTTCTTATGTGTATTGAATATTGTACGTATGTTGGACCGCCGAAGTATTTTGTCTGTAGTGCCATGTATGTAGGGAAGAACAACGCTACCTAATGTTGGCTCCTTATCATTTTTCATCATCGGAGTTGGATTACTATATTTTTTAAATGAACGCGTAATATCTTCAGTGCAATAGCCATTTCCTCCCAGCCCTTCGGTCAGCTCCGCTGTTAGCGAATCTTGATCAGAAATTCAAATTAATCTAAATACTAGTGTGTTAATAACCAATTTCTTTTGTGCTGGATGGTGCTAGCACTCAATTTCTTCTAAAAAACTTCTTAAAATCTATGGCAGACACAGATAAACAGTATGGAGGATATAATATAATAGGACTTGCGCCCACCCATTACGCGAATTGCGACACCTGAGTGTCTAAAGTCCTGTCTCTCCCATCTCTCTTTTAAAATCTTTGTTGACTGTTCGTTTATTTTTAGATTGATCGCCTTAGAGGATAGCGGCGCGAAAAGTTCAGGGCCACATGGTTTGCCCTTTGCTCCGTTACGCGCCAACCTATCTGCTTTTTCATTTCCTTCGATTCCACTATGTCCCTTAATCCAAGATACTGTGACCTGATTCCTCTGGGAAACCCTCTCTAGCATCTGGTGACACTCAAGAATCAGTTTGGATGTTATTTTATTCTTTTTTAGAATTTGCAAGACTTGTTTGTTGTCTTTGAGAATAATAACTTTTTTACCTGATATTCCTTCTTTTTCTATTTGTACATCACCTTGCAGAATTCCAAGCAGACGGTCACCCCTTTTGCCAGATTGGTTCTCCGAGCCGCCAGTGTAGATGTGTAGATCTGCCTCTTTTCCTGGTTCTGTTGAGCCATTGATGTCAATTTCAAAGTTTTTATTGAAAATGAAGCGGGGGATCAGGGCATCCGTCCGATTTTTCACTTATGTGTTTACTCCAATTTAGGGTGCTATCCAAGATGACTCCCAGATACTTGACTTCTTTAGACAGACCGAGCTGCGTACCGAACAGAAAAGGTAGCCTTACGTTGACCAGCTTTCTTTTTCTAGTAAAGAGTATCAGTTCGGTTTTTGTAGGGTTCCCAGAGTGTGTGTTATCTGTGCACCATCTTTCTACTAGTCTTAACGCAGCCTGTATGGTTTCACACAGGACGTTTTCAAATTTTCCTGGCAGATTAGTGATTTCGTCTGCATAACCGTTGTTAGGTTGTGTAGAATCCCTGTTCATTAAGATTCTCAATGAGGTTGTTGACTACCATGTTCCAGAGAAGCGGAGATAGCTCGGCACTCTGAGGGCAGCCTCTGCTCACAAGCGCTCTCATCATGGTGTCTCTGCTTTTTAGTTCGACTGTTCTGTTCTTCAGCATACAACCAATCCAGCCAATAATGGTTGGGTCTACGCTTTGCTTGGTCACAGCCAGTTCTACACTTCTGAAGGTCGCTTTGTCGAAGGCGCCTTCTAGAAAAGCTCCTAGAGCCGACTGCTTATAGAAAAGCGACTCCTCTATTCTCTGAACCACACAGTGCAGAGCGGTTTCTGTTGATTTTCCAGGTTGGTAAGCACACAGAGCTACTGTTACAGAGCCTTTCCAGAGTCTTCATAAGAAATGAAGTTAAGCAGATGGGTCTGTAAGATTTTGAGTGGGCCTAGGGATAAAGACGACCCTCACCTTTATCAATTTCATAGGTATATAGCTTGGGGCTAGACATGCCTTGAATATAAATTCTAGGTGTCTGGAAACAACCTCCAGACCCCACGGAAGCATAGCCGGGAAAATGCCGTCAGTTCCCGCGAACTTAAATGGTTTTAAGGTATTGATTGCCCAAGCTATTTTGTTTTTCGTCAGCACTGTGTTTATAACCTCCCAGTATGCTCCTACAGCCACTGGATGATCATCAGGCCATACAGGGCCTGATTGATCATCCAAAAGCCAAAACTTGTATATATTTTCATTTTTAATTTTTTTTAAATAGACATATTTCGGGCACCTGAAGTTTTTAAACCGATGTCAATATGAAATATTTTATTATACAGGGTGTTTGAAGTTGGAGGTTAAAAACATTTTGTCCCTTCTGGTATATTACAGCAACGAAGGATATGTTCTTGAAAACATCCAAATGTGTGATTAAGTCTAATAATTTTCCTAAATTATAACGGAAAAATCCTTAAAATCGGAAGAAAAATGAAAAATTTGTGCAACGTCAAATAGAACCCAGTTTTCGGTTGTCCGGAATGTTTTGTCAGGAGTGTATTCTTTTCTAACAGTTAGCAAAAATAAAGGCTTCCATTAACATAAAAAAACACCAATTACTGATCGTGGTTTACGGTTTGAGTTTTCATTCAACTTTCCTATTTTTTACGTATATTATACGTTTTTGATTAATGTTTTAATTATATAGGTTGGTACCTTGTGGAAACAAAAAAAATATCGAAATTTGTTATATTAACTTATCTAATTTAATTTACATATACAGGAGTAGTTATAATAGCACACCCCAATTCTCAATCTTTTGTATTTTTATGGATGTAAAAAATGGTAAATACAAATGTTTCCTAAAATTGTTGGTTTTATTGCAGATATATAAAGTGATTCACTTCTCTGAAATCAACATAAACTTTGGTTTTTTAAATGTAATACCCTGTATATTATCGGCTAGATTCGGCTGAATGAAGTAGTTCTAGAACCATTTCGATTCAAAATAGGAATATTTAAAAAAATATCGAATGAAATATTATTAAACCTGTTGTAGTTGGGAATGAGGTGAACGCATAGTTTAAAATAAACTTGTTTTTAAACCCTCTGTATTATCGGCTAAAATGAATGATATGTTCGTCCCATTTCCAAGTATAAAAGGTTTCTCTTTGATAGTTTTTAAAATATTTAGATTTTAATTAACATTATTTAACGTAAACAATTAAGCAAATCGTGGTTCTTGGGGTTAGATGTCAAAAATTGACAACTTTGATGTTTTTTATTGGAACACTCTGTATATTATCTCATATTTGGATTCCACGGGGAAATCTAGGCATATTTGGTATAACATACTCCAGGTCTATCTATCTCCGTTTCTGAAATATTGATATTTGAAAAATGGCAGATTTCATCGGCATGCTACAGAACCCAAACGATAAAACACAGAGCAAAACTGTTTGCATGTTCCTATCTCAGTTTTTTATAGGCTATTGAATGACACTAGGGACATACAAATTGTTTTGCTGAAGATTGCATCATTTGGATTCTGTAGCATATGAAAGAGAAAAAAGTGTCATTTTCCAAATGTCAATATTTCAGAAACGGAGATAGATAGACCCGGGGTATGTTATATCAAATATGTCTAGATTTCCCCGTGGAATCCAAATATGAAATAATATACAGGGTGTTCCATTTACGAAAACTAAACTTGTCAATTTTGACAGCTTTGCGACATTAATTTATTTCTATTCTTAGCAAATTCTTAGATTTAGGAGAAACCTTACAACTTTTGTATTTGAACTTATTTCCTATATGTTATAAAACCGCTAGAGCTTGTCAAAATATGAGGAACTACCATGTATAAAATTGGAAACCATAAGAGATATTAAAATTTTGATACCTCAAGAAGGTTATAATGGCACAAACAGATCATTGCTATCGCGACCCGTGACACTCTACGAGGTGGTTTTCAAATTTTGCTACTTTTTTACTAGTCCTTTCGTTTATTTACTATCGGAGAAACATAAAATCTGAAAACTCGTTTTGAAGGCACTTTTTGTATAAAAAAAAGATATTAAAGGCCATGGAATTGTAAATTTAATTTAAAGTAATAAATAAATAAAATATTATTTTGAAATTTAATTTTTTTATTTAGACTTATCCATTTTCATCAGTATACATGTCGCATCGTATTGCAATCAAGGAAAAAAACTTATTTAGTGTGCCATAGACGATAAACAAAATAACGATTTTTATCTGTCAGATAAATTCAGATCGGTGAAATCATTTGTCAGTGCAAAAGTCAAGTTAAAATAATTAGTTTTCAAAAAAGTCTCTTCTTTCTCATATAAAATGCAGAGGTACGAACGTTTTGAAAAATGCAGTATGTTAGAATGCTATATTGAATGTCATAAAGATCGTCGCGTTGTGTCAAAATTATATTTTGAGAGGTATCCAGAACGGCGCCTCAGCCGAGTCTGAAGGACAGTTTGATAATTTTTGGAAATTTTAAAAGAATCAGGGCAAAAAAATATCATAAAGAGAATAATGAAAATACCACAATAAATGTAATTGGATGTGTCACTGCAAATCCGAGCACATCAAGAAAAATCGAAGACATTGGCGTTTTTCGTGCGACATCTTCAACAATTTTAACGAAAAGTAAGTTTAAGTGCTACATGGCAAGAAAAACTCAGCTATTAAACCCGGGAGATGCAGAAAGGAGGATACAATTCTGAGATTGCTACCTAGATAAACTCCATAAGGACAATCTTTTTGGCAATAATATTACAAGGAACGATGAATCACGAATCACAAGTTCGGGAATTTTTAATAGACATATTACTTACCAATGGGCTGACTCAAACCTTCATCAGTAGGCTTAGGATATATATGCAGGATATTTTGGCAATTTTTGTATTTAAATGCATGTTTTGCAGTTATTACAGGAAAAATTGCTTATATTCTAATTTTTTGTGAATATATTTTTATTTCCCAAGAGAAATTTCATGTATTTCAATTATAATCCATAATAATAAAATAATAAAAAATGTCTAGTTGCTAGCAGGCCAAGAGTTTTACCCATCTGTGCTTTAAAAACCACATCTGTGCTTTAAAAACTATGGATTTACCACGGATTTACAATCAAAAATACTCACGTTATAATTTTTCAATTCAGTTTAGTTTAGTAATATGTCTAAAGAAAAGCGTTTATTAAGTGCGGTATTAAATTAATTCGTAAAAGATTTTCCTGATTTTACGACTGAAAAATGTTGCGCCCCACCACTGGATTTTACATCAAAAAGTGCCTTAAAACGTGTTTTTAGATTTTATGTATCTCTGATAGTAAATAAACGAAAGGACTAGTTTAAAAGTAGCAAAATTTGAAAACGACCCTGTAGGTCCGTGATGGATCGCGATAGCCATGATCTGTTTGTGCTATTATAACCTTCTGAAAAAGAGAACTCAATGATGAGGGATCAGAATTCTAATATCTCTTATGGTTTCCAATTTTTCCATTAGGGACAACCAATTTGAGACACTCTGTAATATATTCCTATGTAACACGAATTGGCTACACATTATAAAAGTTCGTTCTTTCTTATTTTTGTCAAGTAGAAATACTGTGTTCCTTGGGCAAATCTGAATAAATGTGCGTATTATATAGTATATTAGTTTCATCTTATTTTTTTGAAACATTTAGAAAAAAAGCTTAGTGTACTTAGCTTACTGTATATGCAGACTATTAATTTTAATATAATGTTCAGAGTGTGCCTTAATAGCAGGGTTTAAAAACAATCATCAAATTGTAACATTTAAGAAACGAGTCAAAGTTGACTTCAGAAAAACTAAGCATTCTGTATATCTGCAAACCACACCACTTTGTACTTAAACTTGGTTTTATAACCAGCTTTGTATTTATGTCTGATATGTCAAAACGGTTTTCAATTTGAGAAGAAACGACAGTTTCTGTGTGCTTATATTTTGCTAAAACTATCAAAAATTTGAGCCTAGTTCTTCTTTTGACATGTAAATGATAGCCTTCATTGTCGCTTGGTAATAAACACATACGTAAATTAAGAGTTCTACTTTTGCATTAATACAGCCTGTGCCTGGATTTAGGTAACTCATGCAAAAGTTTTTAGTTATTGAATTTATCAAAAAAAAAAATATTCTACAGAAAAAGTTTTGCTTATTGAGAAAAAAAAGTTTGGCTGCAAAAAAATTGCCATATAATATATAAGCAGCTCAAAAAACTAAAACTCGTAAAAGTAAGTAAGTAAAACCAAAAAATTTAGAAAATCAAATTTTTTAAGATTTTTTATTATTTGAAAAAAAATTATTAATTTAAAAAAAAATGTAATTTTGTATATAGGGTACAAAAAAAAACAATAGAAGTTTGCAAAACAAAATAATTTTGAAGTTCAATTTTTTGAGACATCCCAATTAAAGACCCTCCAAATACAAGTCAAAAAGCTTGTTTTTTTAAGAAAATTAATGGTGAATTTATAAAAAATGCGTCATTTTTACATAATTTCCACGAAACATAAGCCAACTCTTTACAAGCGTTTTGACTTATATTTGTAGGATCTTTATTTCAACTGTCTCAAAAATGGAATTTGATTTTTTTTTGTTTTGCAAACTTCTATTTTGATATTTACTTCGTACCCTGTGCAATTCTTTTTTAGATGAATCTTATTTTTCAGATAAGCTAATAAACTTTTTATGAAGTATAACTTTTTCGCCTTAAAATCACAAATAAAACATATTGTCCATATGTTACCCAAATCCACACACACGTTGTATAATACATTTAATATACATATATAAAACTAAAAATCACTTCTCAAGAGTTTAAAAAGTTTAGGCATCAGAAACAAATAAATATTAACACTAAAAAACAGTACGAAAGTTGCAACATTAATTAAACTGTGAACGCTTTTATTATCAGTTGAATCAGTATGATGTTTTGAAAGAAATCTAAAACCTCTTAATATTGTTATGAGTACTAATTTTATTTCCTACAAATCCAAACATTTACGATTGTTATGAGATAATATAGAGGGTATAAATTAATTCATGTTATAAGATGATTTGTCTCATAAAAATAAGAAAAAAAATGTCATATTAAACAATTCGTTTACGGAAGAATAGCGGGTTAAAAAATATTTTATTAGTTTTTTGTACAGGGTGATCTCTTATATTTTACACTCCCCCCCCCCGTATCTCGGTTATTTAAGAAGATAGCATACAGAATTTTTATAATATGAACAATTGAACATAAAAAATCAGACACAGTTACCAAACTTTTGTTTTTTCTTATGGTATATTATATGTTTATCAAATGGGTCTCTTCTAGCTGATTATAAATATACTAGGTTTGATACCTTTTCATCTAAAAATACCCGAGAAATTTAAGAAAAAGCTTACTATAAGAGGAAATGTGTATGAGAGAGAGGGAGAAGGCTCCAGTCTATAGAGAGTCAAATGGAATACATTGCCTCTTATGGCAAAGCTTTTTTCAAATTACTCAGACATCTCTACACATAAAGATATTACACCTGCTATATTTATAATCATCTAGAAGAGACCCATTTGATGATCATATAATATACAGGGTATTCCATAAGAAAAAACAAAAGTTTGGTAAATAAGTCCGATTTTTTATGTTCAATTGTTTTTTGTGATATCATGTTACAAATATTCTGTAAAAACCCTAGAACTTTTGTATTTAAAGTTTTTTGTTATCTTCGCAAATAATCGAAATACGGGGTGTTCCTAGATATTTTTAAATAAAATAAAGACTAAATGACACTGACTGACACATGATAAGACATCACTCGTAATTTTTTCTAAATTTTACACTGTTTACAAATTACTTAACAAAATGTGCAGTCATGCGTACTACTAATACTAGGCCAATTGAATTATCATAAATAAAATATAAATAAGTAAACATTTCAACGCCCTGCATTGCGAGATGTGTCTATGAGATGTTATCTTCCAAAAATTTGGACATTAATTAATTTACACTCTTTATATTTAATATACTATGAAAGGACATACCTTATCCGCGTCTTTATCTGCGTCTGCCAAGGGATTGGAAGTTATCGTTATTCTATTTCCCGGTATAGCACAGCCATTAGATCTCGGAATAGTTTTAGGTTCCACTACATAATCATTACCGTCAGATTGAATGTGGTGGTCAACATTTGGTTTATCTCGATTATCTAAATAAAAAAAAAATCTGTATTAAACACAAATATACAGGGTGTCTGATAACCGCATGCTAATATATACAGTGTGTCTCAGATTCGCTTCTCTATACAGGGATCTCGGCTCCTATTATACCTACAGCAAAGGTTAAATGGGGAAAGTTTTAGAGGAAACTTATTAGATTCGATATCCGGCTTCAGATTTACGATCGATCAAATGTTTTTGGAAATATCGCGGAAAAAACGAGAATGGCGGATTTCGTTTTTGGCCAGTATATCCAGAACGGTAAATTTAACAGCTGCCAAAATGTGACATTATTCGGACACATTTTTAAGACAAATAAGATGGCGTATGCGACACGTCTTAATTGTTTTTTGTTAACCCGCAACCCGCCTCAACTTTCATTTTTCTTATGGCCGCCATATTGGATTTTTCGATTTTTGGAAAGAGCCTAAAATTTCCAATCTAGTGATATCTCACAAGTGCATTAAAGATTTTAGTATCATCGAAATATTACACTTCGTAAAGTTAGGTTTCAGTTTTTTCTGAGGAGGCCATGATTTAAAGCAATATTAGCTCTAAATGCTTTTCTAAGGAGGCCATGATTTATCTGGAACAAAATTGGATTTTGACTTTGACGTTAAGTTAAATAGTTGAAAGTATCAAAGCTGTGTTTTAATAAGTGGTAGGTACGCTTTTATCCCAATAAAATCATCAATCTGACACATAAATTATCAAACCAAAATGGCCGGCATTCCGTATTCAAATGAAGAAAAGGTTGACATGTTAGCTCTGTACTTTCAATCATACAGAAACGCCGACGTTACCTCAGCAAGGTATTTGGAGATGTACCCCGAACGACGGCAGCCTCATAAAACCCAATTCAGGAAAATCGTAGTTAATTTAATTAACCATGGTGCCTTCGAACAACAGAGAAGCGGATACAATAATAACAATGAAAATCGAGACAGAAACCTTTTACAAGCTATCAACGAAAACCCTAGTGCATCGGTAAGAACTGTAGAACAGGAAACTAATGTGCCGAAATCAACAGTACAGAGAGTTTTAAAAAAGAATAAGTACCATCCATACAAACCCATAATAGTACAAGGACTTAAGGAAACTGATTTTCCAAGACGACTACAGTTCTGTGAGTGGTATACTAGGAGATGTAATGAAAATCCTGATTTTGTAAATAATGTCTTGTGGTCCGATGAGAGCAGGTTCACGAATTGTGGAGCCTTTAATAAGCACAACCGTCATCATTGGGCTGTGCAAAATCCTCACGAAGTGGCAGAGAGACGTCTACAGATCAGATTTGGAAGTAACGTTTGTTGTGGGATCATTGGTAAGTTAATCAAACCAATCTTTTTTAAATAGGCACCAAATGATGGTCAAATAATTTTTTTTTTCGTTTACTTCTTTAATGATACTAAAAGAGTATAATCTAATAAAAAAAAAGTAAAACGTTCTACTCTAGTCAGTCAACTTACTTTTTTGATATTGTATTACATTTTTATTCAATCATTTTGTATTGTAGTTTCGAAGAATCTATAAAAATAGAATTGGGTTCTATAAATTTATTAACACTATCTAAATTTTCTGCAGATTTAGCTAATTCTCTAAAATTATTTTGATTGTCGGAATTTAATGATTTATTATTACCCGGAAATTAATCAAATATCGAATTATTTTTCGATTTTCATTATGATTTATAGAAAGGCGTTCAACTGTATTTCCGAATAATTTAAATTTTAAAGCGCAAGGGGTTTGTTCTTTTGATATTTTACGTTTTATTAAGGCACGGTGTACTTCTTTAAGATTATTATATCACTGAAATAAATTGATTTAGTATTTCCGAAATTAATATGCAATACCAACAAAATAATTTATTACGGCTATTACTTCCCGATAACCAAATATGTTTTTCCTTTTCATAATAAAGCTGAATAGGTTTCAACTGTATACAAGCTCATTCATTACGGGATGTTTCGATAATTATTTTTGGAAAGAAAATATCTACTTTTTAATAAAGATAATTTTCCCTTTATAATTTATAGTTTCTAGTGCCACCCGGCCGACCCTATAAAATATTAATCATTTCAGGAAATCGACTTATTGAACCATTTTTGTTCGACTACAACCTAAACGGGCAGAGGTACCTACAGCTTTTGCGAAACCACGTTGTACCAGCCTTACGAGCTATTCTAACGAAAGATGAATTAAGAAGAACTTGGTTTTAACAAGACGGATGTCCGTCTCACAATACCATTCAAGTCAGGAACTTCTTAAGAGAGCAATTTGACGAAAGAATAATTTCTTTAATTGGTCCAATATCTTGGCGTCCTAGATCCCCTGACCTGTCGCCCTTGGATTTCTACCTAATCTATGAATTTGATCCCCCCGTGATTATAGAAATCCTGAGACAAAGAGTTCTGGACACATTTAGAAATATTAACCGAAATACACTTACCAGGGTTGTACGAAAAACAGTCACCAATTGTCAAAAATGTCTCGATGCAAATGGACGTCATTTTGCAGATTTGTAAATTAATGTTACCCACTTACAAAGTAGGTAAAGCTCATTTAGATTTTTTAAGTCGTTATTTGCGTTCATGTTGTATTGAAAATTCAATGCGTTCAATACATTACTTATTTATTAACGTAATCTTGTGACAAATAAATCATGGCCTCCTTTAATAACATTGAAACCTAATTTACGAAGTGTGATATTTTGATGACACTAAAATCTTTAATGCACTTGTGAGATATCACTAGACTGGAAATTTTAGGCTCTTTCCAAAAATTCAAAAATCCAATATGGCGGTCATAAGAAAAATGAAAGTTGAGGCGGGTTGCGGGTTAACAAAAAACAATGAAGACGTGTCGTAAACACCATCTTATTTGTCTTAAAAATGTGTCTGAATAATGTCACATTTTGACAGCTGTCAAATTTACCGTTCTGGATATACTGGCGAAAAACGATATCCGCCATTTTCGGTTTTTCGCCGATATTTCCCAAACTTATTGATCGATCGTAAATCTGAGGCCAGATATCGAATGCAATAAGTTTCCTCTAAAACTTTCCCCATTTAACCTTTGCTGTGGGTATAACAGGAGCCGAGATCCCTATATAGAGAAACGAATCTGGGACACACTGTATTTATGTCCAAAAAAGCCTATTTTTCAAAACAAATCACGTTTTCTTGCACAAAATTTGAAATCAATTTAATTAGTAGTTTTTTCCGCTAAACATGTTTTCAGTTCGTTTCCATGTAACACTTGATTTTTGTGTATAATTTGAGGTAAATAGATAATTAGTTTTATCAATACGATCATGTCAGCCGATACTTGGTGGAAATCTATAATATTATGTAAATGTAAAACAACTAATTTTTACAAACACTTCCACTTTATAAAGATGATGATTTTAAATAATATAATTAGCTGTATAGTAATAATTTTTTCTTAACATTTCACTAGGTCACCATTTTGTTCCGCCATATTCGATTTTTACCAAAATGTTATAAGACAGACTGATTGAGAATTTTTTTTTTCACATCTATTTCAGTGGCGGCTCGTGGTGAATTATATTGGGAGGTCAATAACAAATTTTGAAATAGACATACTTAAAATAAAAATAAATATCTTTAAACTGAGCTTTAAATTCTCTTGAAGTTCAGCTCTACTCTTCTTTCTTTAGAATTAGAAAAATACTGAATGACACGTTCGTTAAAATTGCACGCACATTCCTTTTATAAACGATTTCTCGTTACTTAACATTGCTAAAGTGGATAGTCTATTTTGGCCCAACTCCTCAACAAAATTTATAAGCCCTCGAAAAATCCCTGGATTTTCAGACGAATCCGTTTCATCAGGACCACAATCTATAATTTTGTTTAAAATATAACGATTTTTGGATACATTTTCATTAAAATTTCTAAGGAATTTTCTATAAGCTGAGTGCGAATATCAACACTTCCGACCGTAGCATAGTAGTTCACCGAACATTTCATGTGATCTGCAGAAAACGCATGTTTTTTTATTTTTTCTTTTAAGTGTTTTATTAAGTCTTTAACACCGGTTTTGCACCATAATGAGTCCGACGAGTCCTTAGAAAACAACAAACAAACATAACAGTAAAACGAGTTAGAGACTTCACAACCACATATCCAGTTAGCTAAATCGTCCATACTTTTGCGAAAGTTTCAATGAACCTCTTTATTTTTGTCTTTACTAGTTTTTCATATACTAAGTTCTGGCAAATTGCAACCACTTACCTTGAATTCGGTTATTTTCACAAAATTAAGTTCGTTAGCACTCTTTAGTTGTTTAATTTTTTGCACTACCGACATTTTATTTCATCTACATTCACAACTCAAACACAGACCACGTTGAAATGAATTATTTTTGCAAAATTAAGTTCGTAAACACTTTTTAGTTGCTTATTTTTTTGCATTAGTCACTACCAACATATTATTTCCTGTATATTTCTAACTCACACATGGATTATGAAAATAAAAAAATTTATATGACAAAAAACAGTATATAAATCAATTTTCATCGATTAAAAACGTCCGAAACAATATCGAGTTAGAATATCGACCGCGCGACCTCTGAACAATTGAACTTCCGCATGCCGGCGTGATGCCACGACCGATCGATCGAATTATGAGAAAAGACCGGCTGATGACCCAAATCGCGATTTCATATTCCATTTGCTATCACGTTCGGCTGCCGCTTGGTAGCTGTGAAATCTTCGGGTACTTTCGTCAAGCTTTAAGGTAATCAGGGCAATTCGGACTGCCCAGCCTAGCGTGCCTAAGGAACGCAACGGGACCATTCGAACCCCCGCGCCCGGCTAATAGTGTAGCGTATTTAACTTTTCCCAAGGTTCGCGGTTTATTACAACTTTTAGGAGGGACGGTCAAACGAATAATTTATTTTCTGAAATATTTTTTGGGGGGTCACTGACCAAATGAACCTATGGAAGAGCCGCCACTGATCTATATACAGGGTGAGTCATTATATTTTGATTCCCACATACAGGGTTTAGTGATAGAGGAATAGAGGTAGGGGAGTGTAAAGTCTAAATGTAAAAGTTTTAGGGTTTTTTCTGAATCGCCAGAATTCGTACAAAATAAAACAAATTACTATAGCAAAACAGTTAAAAAATGGCAGTTATTTGTTTATAGAACACCCTATATATTATTGCATATTTGAATTCCTTACAAAATTCACTATATAAGATCTTTAAGTTCTGAAACATTTTGCGGCGTTGCCAAATATTTACGTTACAACAATAAAATCGTACAAATAAGTATTAACTGTCGTTTCTCGTATGTCTTAATTTATAATTATTATTGTTTGGTATTTTTCTTCAAGAGAAATAAAACCACTTTATTAAAAACCGTACTAGTTTAGAGTAAAAAAGCATACCAAAAGTAAAATAAGCAAATAAGATTAGAAAACAACTCTTATAGTTGCTAATAAGAACATCTTACAATCCAAGGAAGTGTGGAATGTTGAGTAACATAATATTCGGACCAAATATTCATAATCAAAATTTAAACGGAGATTTGTATTTAAATGTTTTGGAATTTGTCCGAGGAATTGCCAACAAGGCAGTATAGAACTTTAATGCAGTAACAAAATGGAGCACCACCACGCAATGTTACCCCGGTAACAGATTTTTTAAATATCAAATATGACTTGTGTATTGGCAGATTTGGAAATACCATATGGCCTGCAAACAACCCCGATTTAAACGCACTGGATATTTTTTTTGGGAATTGTTAAAAAAAAGAGTATATTACAATAGGACGAGATATATTGCCATTTTGTACGAGAAACTTAGGAATAAAATAGAAAATATTAACTTATAGGTAATCCGTGACGTCTGCTATAAATCATTATTTTATTATTATTATTATAGCTATTAGAAAATATTCGAAGTTGTTTAAGTAATAACGGGTGTCACATTGAAAAATAATATGTTGTTATTAGTAATTTTAAAAATTTGTTTTCTGACCTTGTTTGCTTATTGGCTTCTAGTATGCTTTTTTTAATGTATAAAGAATTAAATGGTTCTTAATAAAGTGGTTTATGAAAATATGAAATAATAATTATAATATAAAACATAAGGGAAATGTCAGTTAAATACTTAATGTTTATATTGTTGCAAAGTAAATGTTTGACAACTCCGCAAAATATTGTTAAACTTAACATGGTTTCATATACAGAATTTTGCGAGGAATTCAAATATTAAATATACAGGGTGTTCCAATTTAAAAAATTTACTTTCACATTTTTTAACTCTTTTGCGATAGTCATTTGTTTTCTTTTATAATAGATTCTGGCAGTTCAAAATAAACCCTAAAACTTTTATATTCACTTTTTTTCTCTATCTCTGTTAATAAACCCTGTAGCTTGGACAGAGACAAACCATGTTGAGACGAGTATCCACGCTGAAAAATTTGTCTGATATAACTTCTCTTTTCATCTCGCATAATTAACTGATCTTCGTCCTTGGCTCTCATCGTGGGAAGCTAACATAGATGTATTGGATATTTGACAATGGCCGCCTTACGCCTTCTTTGGATTGCGTTATTTTACGTTTCGTTATGTGTTTTATTCAGTTTTTCCTGGACTATTTTATTTGACTTTGTCTAGTGAGCTGCAGATATGTACAATTTTGTAAATATTATTTTATAATTATATTCCTGGAAGTAAATGATTTCCCGATAGCATGACGGAATTTTCAAACTTTATTATTTTTTACCGGCACATTTTCAGCGTTTAAGTGCCTAGCACTGCGATTTCCCAGTAAATATTATAACAGATTACGCCTTTGCTTTATCGAATTAAGTGCAGAACATTTTAGAATAGAGAAAAAAAGGGTTTTGAATTTCGCGGGCAAATGGCAGCATCAAAGATACGGCGCCAACTGCTTTCAATTTCCGTGGCGATAGAGGGAGAACGCGAAGTAGCTATCTCTCTCTTTCGGATGATTTGTTTACATTGACCCGCGCGTCTCAAGTTGGTTGTCTCTGGCTGGGTGTCAAAATTTAATGACTCACCCTGTACAAAAGTACAATTATATTCATATACCTAACAACTAATAATTTTGTTATATTTGTTTAATATTATAAAAAGCTCGGTAACTAGCCATATAATTTGTTTTTTTGAATGATTTTAATATCTTGAAAAATAAGAAAATTATAGTACCATCGTCACCAAAAATAACTGGGACAAAAATTAGCCATTTAACTCTCCTGAACTATTATTCCAAGTTAACCTAGAATGGCAATGCCAAACTTAACCTAGGATAGGAATGTCAGTCATTTCTTTTTTATTTTGACACTGTCTTTTGCTTTTGATTTGAAAGCAATATTTATCTTTGTTTGAAAGCAAATACCTTATTTGTCCACATTTTATACATCATGCCGAAGCTAAAGGATGAACAAAAGTCAATAATTTTTACTCAACTTCGAGATGGAAAAAAAAGAAAGATTGCAGCAGAAGTGCATGTAAGCAAAAACACCGTTTTGTTAGCCAAGCAAAAAATGCAGAATATGGTGGTATCATTGACAGACGAAATGCGGGACGTCCAAAAGTTTCAACACCGAATCAAGACCATGAATTGGTGCAGTTCCTTAGAAACAATCCTTTTTCAAACAGCAGTAAAGGCTAAAGAAGAAATCAATTTCCCAGGTTCTGCATATACTGCAAGAAAAGAATACGGTTATCAAACCTAAGGGATCGTGCTGTTTTTAATAAAATATTCCTTACAGAATTTAATAAGCAAAGGAGGTTGGAATTTGCAAGGGAATATGAAAATCGAGATAATTTCTAGGAGAATATGGTATTTTCTGACGAGAAAACTTTTCAATCATGCCATAATGGAACACTGCGAGTGTATAGACCTGTTGGGATGAGGTATGATGAGAGATATATTCGGAAAATAAACAAGAGTGGTCGTTTTTCTCTACACGTTTGGGGTTGGATCAAGGGTCCAGGAGTATGTGAAGTGATTGAAGAAAGGCTTAATGCAGATGTTTACTGCAATATACTAGAAAATATTATGTTACCTTCTGTGAGGCCAGTTTTTGGAGACAACTTTGTATTTCAACGTGATAATTGCCCTATACGTAGAGCTAGAGTAACGCAAAATATATTGCGAAATCATAATATTGAAAACGACTGGGGGCAAATGACCAAATGATCTTCGACAATCAATCATTCGAGCTTGGAACGAAATAACACCTGAATATACAAGAGACTTGGTCTTAAGCATGCCTCAAAGATTTGCGCAACGTTATCAAACATAATGGTTCCATGACAAAATATGAAGTTATTTATTTAAGTTTTATGGTTATTAGTTAAAAATTAAAAAGAACTAGGTCTAATTTTTTATGAAAGTTTATGGTTAGGTTATATTTGTGAAATATATTTCTTAACTTTACTGCAAAAATATTGGTTTCATCATGAGTTTTATTTCAATTATAATTTTAAAAATCTTGGTGGGAAAACATGTAAATGTGTGATCGGATTACTTTTCATGAGTGATACTAAAGGTGAATTTATACAGCAGGTACAATAAAATAAAAATTAAATTAAATTGAGGATTCGGAGGTGGTTTATACAGAGAATTTAAATTAAATAAGAAATAAGAACAACTGCTGCTGCCAAACATACTTTTGCCAGTTTCAATACTACAACACACTTTAACCTAAAATTCATAATTTGACAAATATTTGTACTGTCCTAGTTACATTTGGAGACGATGGTACATTGACATGTGGACGAATTAAAATGACCACATTGTACCTCTTAGTCATATAATTTCTGATTATATATATATATATATATATATATATATATATATATATATATATATATATTTACAAACCTGACATTTTTTTCCTCTGCCATTTCTTGCAAACGAAGAGCAGTATTAGTCCAGTGATCACAAGTGCGCATCCTATCACTCCTCCTGCTATTATAATATAGATGTTGGTATCACTTGCACTCGGCTCTCTGTTTGACTTGTTAGTGTTACTGACTGTTGGGATGGTTGTAGGAGGCATGGTGACTGGGTTTTCTACAATGTAAACTACAAATGAGTCATAATGTGAAGTGGAATAATGTATTTATAATATATTTATTATTCCGTGTAGCCAGTTATCGCACACCTATTTTCTGAACGCTCCCTTTATTTAGAACACACCTTATAGGCAACAACACACAGTTTAAGTTGGTATATGGAGTCGTTGGCCAAATATATTTTTTTTGTTTGAATCTACCCAATTTCGCTTGAGACGGTAAAATAATAAGTTGCGAGATGTTTATATAAATTAAAATTTGTTTTTTTCAGAAAATGTATACATGGTATCTTAAAAGATTCTGAACACTTTGATTTAATTATTTATAAAGATATACCTATACGTTTACCCAAATTGGGATATTCTAAAAGATTCCTCCTTAATAATAAGCATTTTGAAAATAATACAGGGTACCATTAAAAATATTTTTTTGACACCTTTAGATGTCAAGATACCATTGCATTGGTGCAAAATATTAATTATTTTAAACAATATAAGTAACAGTTATTTTAAATTATACAGGGAATCGTCAAAACTACGATATGAATACTTTAAATATAATCTATACTGAAAATGCCAAAATACTGAATAACTATAAATTTAAAACGTTTAAGTAAATCTAAAAATCGCCAGAAATACACAGCTGTTCTATGACAAAGAGGGGTTTTTGCAAATTTTTTAATCTCGTTGAATTGTTGTGAAAAATATTTAATCTTGACAGAAATATCATGCAGTTACTTATACTAGTATTATTACAACCCAGGTAGCATATGACGACCAAATGACGTCCAGGAGACTGCATGACTTTCGCTCAAAAGATTTTTTTTGACGTTCCATATGGACGTCCAAATGATGTAAGTCACAGCCAAATGACGTCAACGTTTATACGTCTAATGGACGTCAATATTACACGTCCACTAGCCGTCAGTTTTAACGTCCTCAGGACGTCATTTATACGCCATTAAAAATGACATTCGCATTTTTTTTAAATGCAGTTTCTGCACTTTCAGAGTATTTTAGTTACCTATTGGATGGGCTAATGTGGCATTTTAATACCAAATTTTTTTTAAATTGCATAATAAAACTTTTTTTTTTGGAAATAAAATGCTACTTTAGTCTAAACTAGAGACTAAAATAATCTAAAAGTGCAAAAACTGTAGTTCAAAAAAATAGCGTGGATCATTTTTTGGCTTTAGTGCTCTTCAACTAGTGTACACATTAAAACTAAACTTATAGTAAAAAAAATCAAAAGCTTATATTTAAGGCATCACATTATTAGAGCATTTTTAAAAACTGGATCGATTCGGCCGATACTTGGTGGAAATCCATAACTTAGATTTATGGTACTAAGTGAAAACAAAATGACATGTTTCGCCAACACTGTGGCTTCTTCAGATGATACAAATATTACAATGGTTTTTTCCACGTTTACCTAAATCTATTTCAACAAAACATATTGAATAGAGGCGAATTGCTCAGGTCAGTTTGATCGTTAAGTCATAAACCTGTGTGTTTAAGTTTATTAAGATTCTAGAAAATTCAATTTTATGCCTTTCTTTTCTGTATGTAAACTTTAAAATTGTTATTAAAATGATGATTACAATTAATTAGGTGAGAAGCATAATTAGAACTTATAATTCTCATTTATCCTCTTCTCGACACTTTTACCTGTCTGACCTATATAGACGCCTGATTTTTTACTTAAATGTGTTTTTGATTTGTTATTTTTTATAAATTTGCTTATGGAATTCTTGGTCTTATATGCAACATTTATATATAGTTTTTTTAAATGGTTGCCCATTTCAATACTGGATTTTCCATAGTACGTATTGCATTTATAGTTAGCAGAAGGATCTTTTGAACTGGGTTAAACCGAACAAATAGGTTTTTTTCCTTAAAATATCAACCATATTTGAACTATAAACATTATTTATTTCAATTTGTATGATTAAGTTAAGTTCATTTTGAAATTCATGTTTATTTAGGGGTAACGTGATTTATCTATGGATCATACGATGAAAGGCTGCTAAATTATGTTGCATTCCTAAGAGGAGTTTAAAAGTAATTGAAGCCAATGCATGTCCAACTAAATACTAATTTGTTAAAATGTTGATTCAGAAATACGTTTCCAACTAATTTGCCGCTTAAAAATGTAGTGTTCTAATGAATAAATAATTTTTTGAAGTTAGTAAGGTTATGTAATGCGATAATGATAAATAGGCACCCGAAAATAGCAAAATGATTATAATATTCAGAATATCTGAAACCAATTTTTTACTAGAAACGGTTCAGATTATATATATATATATATATATATATATATATATATATATATATATATATATATATAGAATTTAAATTTTACCTAAAAACTAAACCTTTGAGTGGGGTTTAGAGCCTGGCAATTTTCAAGTACCCCGAACTGAGCTGGCAAGTTGCCTATGAGCAGCGCCAAAACATAACAAGTGCTACTTGTTTAAATACGAAATCCGTCCTAAACTAAACCGATCAATCGCGTTTAAATAGACTTTAGAAAAAGGATATAATTATCTGGGGTATTCTAGAAGAATCTGGCATACAAATAAGGGGAAATAGGAAACCACGTTTACCAAAACACATTTTCTAATTTTACTTCACCTACCTCCCGTTCTGCCCTTCATCAAAGGACTAAACTCGCTGGCCAACTTTTGATTAAAGCTCTGCAACTTGATGTCGTAGCTTGTTTCCGGCTGCAGATAGTTCACTACGAAACTTCTGACCTCTCCTCCCTCCACAGTGCTTATCATGTAGTCATCACCCGCTCTCGTTGCGATGATGTAGTTGATGTAGAATCCATCAATTGTCACATTATAGTCGGGGCACTGTAAATGAAACAATAATAATTCATTATTCATAAGACGACACACACAATACACACGAGGGGTCTAGGATCAAAAGTCACATACTCCTATAATTTTTGGCAAATCACAAAAAACGTTTATGATCCTACCCAAGTAAATAAAACAGTTTGTTTTGTTTTACGTTTTGAGATAAGTATGTAAATAATATTTTATGAACAAAATTATTATCCATAGTGTGATATTTTTTTCCTAACTTCATATTTTATGCTGGGGAATGTGAGGTTTGAAACTAACTTTTGAAAAATGTGAGTTTTGAAACGGAACATATTGAGCAATTACCTAAAATGCCAGAAATTTTTTTGTTTCATATGTAATTTTGTTAGATTTTGAGTGAGACTATTCGTTTGAGGTTTCATGGGTGTGTACTTTTTGTCAGTATATAAAACAAAGTGTGCACTGATTTTGTAGAGAATAAAAATTATTTCAAAATTTGACAAACATTTTACAAAAATACAGAACAACGTTTAAATAAGACTTAAGTTCTAGGGTCCAACACTTCTGGGCTGACATAAATTACACTCCTCCTGTTCATCTTCCCCATCATCAAGAATATGTTTGTAGAAATCAAGATTTAATTCTGTGTCTTCAATTCCTTCCATTCCTGACCGTAATGCTTACACAAAAGTGCATTTATGTCGACTTTTTTTGCGGGTTTTAGAATATTTTCTCCTTTTATTATAATTTTTTTTGATCAAGATGATACGCCGTCTTTTCTTTCTTGCAAGGCTCCACCAACGGTTCTCCTATAAAAAGGCCCCCCTTGAACAAGTACATTAGTATTTTGAGCTTTTCGTGTGTGTCACAACCAATCTTTAACATTGAGTGATTTGAAAATCCAGGTAGTTTCAAAACATCCTTTTTTGCCTCTTTCCAACCGAAGTTCTGAGAATCTTTGAGTTGATATTCTTTAGGTTGCAGTATTATCTTCACACAATGTATATTTTGAGGTGCAGAAAGAAGCCATGCTGAGACCATTGCCACAATGGTGGAGTTTTTGCTTTGGCCTCCGCAGCCATCAGAAATCAATCGCACATTTTTAATACCAGCCAAAATTTCTTTTTGAAGTGACTCGTAAACAGTGACTGAATCAGAAACAAGAATATCAGTCCATTAAATACCGCCACAATCCATACGTGAAATCTAAGGAAAATGTTAGTTTTAGTTAGAAAAATCAATATGCGTATTTGTAAGTATGTCTGCATTGGAGAATACAAGTTTTGTATTTGATATGTGGCGCGCCGTTATATTAGTTTTTCTTTGTGGATAATGTGAGTTTGCAATCAACCCAATATTTCCATATGAATTTATAGGGGAAAATGTAAGTTTTGTGGTCGTTTTATAGTTTAAATATATAGATAAATCCTTTGTACACGAGATGTCACGCCTAACTCGATTTCCCAAAAAACTGGAGATTGTGAGTTTTGATCCTAGATCCCTTCACACTTTACATATAGAAAAAATCGGTCATTTCTTTTACCGGAAACTTTCCTTTTTATGAATCTCTCCTTTTATTTGGGATGGTGCAGTTCGACCCAAATTTGGTCACTTAGTAAAAAATATATATGTACTGTCTTTTCAAACATTTTTATTGGACACCATTTTGTTCCATTATATTGGATTACCAATATTTTACCAATTTTTATCTATGTCACAGATTTTTTCCACTAACCACCAGTCTCAAATGTCTAACATTAGTCAGATAAAGACGTCTTGATTGAGTCATGTGTAGAACATGGTGAAAACGTTTGCTTACCGATTTCAAGTGACAGCTAAAGCAAATGGCGATTAAATGTGTTTCGATTGTGCAAAAAATTAATAACAAATATGGAAAAACAATTAGCAATTTATGTGCAAAAGTTCATTTTTTAATAGCAATATTGTGCTTGTTATAACAAATTTATCATTTTTCATTAAACTTTAAACACCAACCTTAAAATATGCAAAAATCCAAATAATGTCAAACACATAACCAGAAACAACAATAGAACACTATAAAAATCATATATTTAATGTTAAAAATAAATAATTTCCGTTTCCATTTTGTAAACAAACCTCCATATTTTGTTTGTTTCTGGAACCGCGATCGGGATTATATCCCCGACATGGTTAGCAATTTGACAGACAAGTTATCGAGCCATTAAGCCAGTGACATCACTACTTGCGTCGTGAATTCTTGCGGTTTGAAACGGTCGGCCGAACCGGAGCATGGTGAAAACTTCTTTTATTTCTATAACATTTAATTTTTGCACAAAATTTGAAATCATACTAAATAGTAGTTTTTCAGGGCTAATCAAAACGCAATCCGATTATTAAAACACAACTACATACAAAATTATGTTTTGTTAAAAAAAAACTAATAAAAGTAATTGCCCGAACCGATATTAGAACACGTATCCCTTGCAATGCAACTGCAGAGCCCTACCACTGAGCCACTAGGCTTATACCGAAAATTTAATGAAACTTGTCTATACTCCACCGAATGACGTTCTTTAAGCAACCGGCTCCTTTAGAAAGAAACATAGAAAGTGCCTTTTAGAGAATCAGTGATCATATTAAGTCCTTATGAAAACTTGAACAATTATTTATGAATAAGAACATGTTACTCTTAAACTAAGAAGTGGATATTCCGCCTTAAAAACAATATTTTTGCAAAGGCACTTTTTGAGCTAGAGCATTAAGACAAAGCTTTGTGATACACTAGTGATATCACCATTAAACTTCTGTGACACCATCTATGGACCTTGTCTTGATAATGCCGATGCTAATAGAATACAAAAACTCCAAAATTCGTGTCTAAGGCTTATTTTTGGTATAAAAAGACGTGAATACATGTCTTATAAGTTAAAAGAAGCAAATTGGTAAATTAGGCACAATAGATGAGTCTTAAGTCTTAAGTTTAAGACTCCACCATATTTACACAAAAAAATAACTTATCGTACTGATGTACACAATCTTAATATAAGACGAAAAAATCTATTAACTGTACCGTCACACAACAAAGAATTTTTTTAAAAGGTTTTTTTCTTATTTAATTGCACATTTAATAAACAAATTTAAAATAAACGAGTTTAAGTTTTTAAGAGAAAAACCAAACTACTTCTTCTAAACCAAATTTAATTGATTGCCTATGCCACAAAAAGCTAAATTTGAAACTTAATTCTTTTATTTTTCCCTATCCTTATCCATCTTCTTTTTTCCTTTAAGTGAGTGCTTTTTTGCTTTTATGTTTTTTTTTTCAAATTTTTTAAAAGAATTTAACTGCTAGCTGCTTAATAATTTCTTTTTCATTTCTTAAATATTTTTGGCCTCAACAAAATTTAGTTACCATGATTATTATTATAATAATTAATATTATTTTAAGTTAATGACTGTATTTATTGGTAACTAACAAACGTCTTATTATTATTATTATTATTATTATTTTTCAAATATGGCCGACTCGCGCGGCCTAGTTTTTTCGATATATTATTAAATTTTTTACAATATGTAATGTAACATGGAGGACCCCAGTATAATATCAAAATGACAATCTATGTACAACAGAGTAAAAGTAAAACTCACCTCCCAATAAATTTTAATGGCAGTATGATTCAGTGTCTCCACTTGCGTTATAAGGCAGACAGGTAAAGGATTTTTCTCGTCAAAATCTAATCTTCGCAAATGGAACTTCTTTGACGTTGGACTCATTTTAGAATCGTTATTAGTATACACGGCTGCTACTCTGAACTTATAGATGTGGTCTGATTTTAGTCCGGAGATTTCATAGGCAGTAATCGTCGGTGCAATATCCGTATTGGCGGTGTTCCAACCTAAAACAAAACACGGCGTTTTTAAATTTAATAAATGGTTTTTCCATAGGGATGAACTGTTTTTAAAATATCATGGCACATAAAATGTAAGTTAATATAATTTTCACTGTCATTTGTGTTTAGTATACTTTTACGATTCATTAAGGTAAGAAAGACGCTTCAAGAACTATTCGTAATTATTAACTTAGAGTGTGGCCGCCGCGCCGCACAAATAATTTAAACATTTAGTCAATTTTGTTTATTAAGTCAGCCAAATGTTATTTTATAGGGATATAAAATGTATCTCTTAAACATTTCAATTTAAATGCATTTTTTGACTACAATATTCAGGTCAAAATTATAAAACGACAGACATGCTAAAAAATACGCTAGGGTATATTTTACCAACCCTCGGCCCCTCCCATTTAAATATATCAGACGGGAAAGAGATTCAAGTGATACCTGATTTGAAAGGTTTTTAATAACTCTGCATAGAAATTAGGATTGCTAATGTAAAACTAATATTTAAGTCAGGAGATAATCAGAAACCTTCTAATCACAGGCCAATATCGGTTTTACCTTTATTATGTAAATTTTTTGAAAAAATCGTTAAAGAATAACTTTTATTACATTTAGAAAATATTGGTTTTTTTTATGTAAAGGGCAATACGGTTTTCGAAGATCAAGTGATACTAGTTCGGCAGCTGTTGCTTTAGTATCAGAAATTCAGATGGCCTATGATAAAGGTAAAAAATGAGCACTGGTAACAAGCATTTTGATATGCTCGTTACAATTTTGTAAATTTTGTTAATTTATCTATTAAGAGTCATAAACAGTCAATTTTCAAAAAGATTTCTCTTCTACAATATGAAGTTTTACTTTTATTCATATGAATTAAAATATTAAATTGCAATTTACTACATCACTGGAAAATTGATTTGAAGACAAACTTAATGCTGCTGCCTTGCTGCTGGCTAGTCATATAGGCAACCACGTATTCAATCTCGAGCAAGGTGGGTTATATTTCATTATAAATTGTATGTTTCTGGTTTGTGTCGCACAAGTTTTTATGAAAGTGAGTCAATAAAACTGACTGAAGGAAGCGGAGTTCAGCTGTTCCCAAAATGAGCTGTCGTAAGGCAAACGTTTGAGAGTAATGTGAATCTTTTTCATAAAACATGTGCTGGATTTAAATTTCAAAGTTTTGCATACCTTAAGTGGGATTTTAGCAGCAAGGGACCGACTGATAAGGAAGCCAGACCAACAGGTAAATAAAAAACTGATAAATTCTCAAAACTCTTAGGTTGCACATGGCCGCCATTACAGGATGTTTTTTTCTTTCTTTTAGGCTTTCTTTTCCATGTTTTTTTTGATGAATTTCTACGATCAACAACTTCGAAATTTCTCTTTTAAAAATGTAAAATGTGGATTCCCGAGAAAAGCAGCACTAAGGAAGCTTAGCAGTTTCTGGTGGAGACTCCTGGTCTATTCCTTGAATCTGACTGTCCATTTTGCGGTAGAGGATCTGCCTGCAGATATAAGTGCCGGATTGGGAATTTTTTGGTTGGGGGTACTCCGTGGTTGTTAACCACTCTGCTGTTTGATGCATTTGGAGGCCTGACCTTGGACACAGTTGGGATATCCACTTATGAATAATTGCATGTTAAGTACCTTATTATTATCTGCCTTTTGTTGTGACTTTTAATACGTTAAAATTCCAACATTTTTCTCTTTTGTAATATGTTTTTTGGCCTATATCTTTAAATAACATTTGTATATATATTTTGCATTTATCTTCTAAATTTAAGTAATTAAATAAAACTACCTTTTGTAGAATATTGTGAATTTACCTTATGGGAAAATAAGCAAATTTCCAGATTTTGTAAAGTTCTCTTTTAGTATCTAAATTAACATATAATATATATTTTGCATGTATCTTCCAAATTTAAGTAAAGTTACAGCTATTAAAATTACTTTTTGTAGAATATTATGAATTTACCTTCTGGGAAAGTAAGTAATTTAATTACGAACATGAATCAAACAGTAACCAATGCAAAATCCACTTATTCAGGGAATCAAAAGAAAATTATCTTCTTCAATAAAAGTATGAAAGTATTATAAATGAATGCACGACCAATGAAAAATAAAATGGATGATATTGAAATATTAATCAATGCAGAAAAGGCAGATGTAGTTGTTATATCAGAAACTTGGATGAAGAAATATGAAGAAAAGTATTACAATTTTATAAATTACAATTCAGTTTTTGCATCAAGAGAAAAGTGGGGTGGTGGAGTAGCCATGTTTATTAGCGAAAAGTTAAAATTTGATGTAATAGAGAAGACAGAACAATTATATACACATATTTCTTTGAAACTAAGTATATTTAATATTATTAATTGTGGTTTTTACAAGCCTCCAGTTGTTAAAAATGGCATATTATTCTTTAGTATTCTCAGAATATTTGGAAGAAAAACTTCAACATTTTAATGAAATTGCGTGCAGTGTTTGTTTATGTGGAGATATGAACATTAACATTCCTCAAAAAAATAACATTACAACTAAACTTTTTGAGATATTTTTAACAAATAATTTCAAATTATGTAACGTGAATAACCCAACACCTGAAGTGGGTAAAACTAACAGTTTAATAGATCACATTATAACTAATCTGGGAGATAATATAAATTTAAAGTTAATTCCCAGTCCACTAAGTGATCATGTTATTCAAGTTATTGACATTGCTCTAGAACAAAAAGAAATTTCTAGTAAATTCGAACATACAAATATATATAAATTTGAAGTAGAACAATTAAAGACCAAGTTAACCAAAACCTTGGTTTACTCCACAACCAATATTATTTAAACAAAAAAAAGTTTCCGGAAAACTTACACCAGTCACAAATTTACAATACAATAATAGGTAAAGAAAATGATTAGGTCAATGAAACAAAAAATTTTTAAAGAACAATTTAATTCCTTTGACCAGAAAATTAAATGGAAAAATATTAACTATCTATTAACAAACACTCACAGGAAAGAAGCAAAACAAAATAATATTGAATATGTTTTAACTGACGGAAACAAAATAACAGAAGAAAATGGGATTTGTGAAGAAATGAATAACCATTTTATTAAAATTGCACAAGATTTATGTAACAAATTAAAAGACTACGAATTAGAAGCAGAGCCAATGCAAGAAAATTGTATGTTTATGGATGAGACGAGCATAGCTAATATGGCTATAGAAGAAATTACTGATAACCTGAATCCAAGAAAATCTAGTGGTCATGATAATATTTCTATAAAAATTATTAAAACAGTCAAAATTCAACTAATTCCAATTTTAAAACATCTAATTCAGTTATCTTTTAAAACAGGTATTATTTCTAAAAAATGAAAATATCTAGAGTTTCGCCAGTATATAAAGGAGAAAATAATATTAATTCAAATAATTATAGACCGATATCTGTATTACCAGTTCTATCAAAAATTCTAGTAATAATGCACAATAAATTATCAAATTATTTAGAAATTAAAAAAATTTATTATTCAGTGCAGTTATTGATTGGTTCTATCAAAAATTCTAGTAATAATGCACAATAAATTATCAAATTATTTAGAAATTAAAAATTTATTATTCAGTGGTCAATAGGGATACAAAGACTGCAGTTATTGATATTATTACTGATATTCAGTTAAAAATTGATCAAAATAAAAAATGTTGTATCTTATCCTTAGACTTACGCAAAGCTTTTGACAGAATTAAGCATAATATTTTATTAAAAAAATTATACAATTTTGGAATTCGAGGAAATATCTATTATTAGGTTCAAAATTACTTAAATAGTAGGCAGCAATATGTCCAAATTGGAAATAATATTAGTTCTAGGAAAGAAATATCATGTGGCGTACCTCAGGGTTCGATATTAGGACGTATTTTATTTTTAATATACATAAATTCAATTTCCAAATTAAATTTTAATGGAACTATAAAACTATTTGCGGATGATACAACTATTTTTTATTTTGGAATTAGATACTCCATTGCAGAAAATTTAACAATTATATCCAATTGGCTACAATCTCATAAACTAACTTTAAATTTTGAAAAATCTTTTATATTTATTTGCAAAAATCACATAAGTAATCAAATGGAACCAATTAAATTCAACCAAAAAAATATTAATTATAGTAGATGCATTCAATTTTTGGGACTATACATGGATGAAAATTTAAGTTGGTGGAATCATATAGAATACCTTAAAAAAGCATATCTATAATATACCATTAAAATTTATGAAAAATATTTATTTTGCATTAATATATTCAAAATTGCAATATTTGATTTCAGTTTGGGGATCTGCTAATTTGAAACCTTTATGTTGTTTACAAAATAAAATTATTAAATGTATACATAAACTTCCTTTTCTAGAACCAACAATAAATTTATACACAAAATTTGGCTATTTAAATACTAACCATATTTATAAGTTAAAAACAAGCATTTTCATCCATTCAATATTTACAAAAGATAAATTATCCAATATAGATTTAGAAAAAAGACATACTATACAGAATCATGACACACGACAAACAGATTTATTAAATACAACTGATATTCCAAGCAATTTTGCAAAAAAATCTTTATTATATGGTGGTATATTAATATATAATCAATTACCAACACATTTACGCAGAATAAAAACTTTAATAAAATTTAAAAAGGAAGTACAAAAACATTTTTTATCGAAACGTGATTTATAGAAAAAATAAACTGTTAATATTTTTATTTTGTTCTTTAATTATTATTTATTTTGTTATTTAATATTATTCTTAATTGTTAGTTTGTTATAATATTAGTATTGTTAGAATTCCCTGTAATGAACTTATACAGTTGGTTGGGAATGTTGAAAATAAATAAATAAATAAATAAAACATTTCCAGATTTTTTAAAGCTCTCTTTGGTTTCCAAATTAATAATATCTTTATTACCTTTAGTAAAATTTAAATACTTTTGTAAATTTTGTATACTTCACATTACTTCTTACGGTTTGATTTTCGTATATCTTTAGAAATTAGCTACCTACTTATTAACTATAAAATTTTATATTATATCGGTCCCTTGTAAATTTAAATATCAGAAAAAAATTAAATTCATCATTTTGGTAAAAAACTTAATATTTAGTTAAACATAACTTCAAGTATTGTAATAATACACTCTCGAATTTAAACTTTTTCTCTCTTCAGCTGGCTAAACCACTAGGATTTAATACTTTTTTGGTATAATATCACAACTATCTTATTTCGTTATCTTGCCGTTGAATAACAAGCTTGATTAATGTAACTCTCTTAAATTGCATAAAATGTCTCATACATACTATAATTTTTTTATGTTGCTTGGTAGTCGATATTAAGCTATTTTTAAATCACTTTAAATTTCAGTAATTACCGTTGTTCGTATATGCAACTATTTTTTTTTACCTTTGAAAAACAAGATCTTTCAATATTATATAAAAGTGTATAATAAAATTTCTCTAGTGCCTTGATTTGATAACTGTATGTATTAACTAATAGAAATTGGTGTTCTTATATTGAGATTTCTAGACCATTTATTCTTAAATTTGATTACGTACTTAAAATGTATTTATTTAAGGTTTAAAAAAAAATTTCTAGAGCTCCTTGACATATCGGTGACTGTGGCTTATCAACTAATAGAAATTGTTGTTCCTATATTAAAATTTCCATATATGACTGATTGTATTTGCGAGCTTACAGGCAATGTTTGGCACACGAATCTGAAGCTATGAAAAGAATGCAAGTATCTATGGAAACGGTGCATTACTCATTGGTGATTGGCTAAAACTCTGAGTGTTCTTGCAGATTACAAATTTTAGTGGCATTATAGGCATCCCAATTTCCTAAATTTAATTTTGAATATTAGTACTAAAATCTTGATGAATTTTTATTTTAAAATACATTAATTACAGTTCTTATATCTCAATTAACATTCATACATACCTTTTGGGTCTCCATTTAAATTAAAAGTACATATATTCATAATTGCCTATTGCCTTTGGACATATATCAAGTAACTGATTTTCTTATATAGTCGCTTATTGTGTTCCAGGCTTATGAATTTATTAGTAACACTGATCGTTTACGTAGCTCTCTTTCAATTATTATGTCACTTTTGATTGTTACGACTGGTAAATGCAGAGTTTGCGTGCGTGATTTTCATCTTTTATATATTGAATTATGTTGACTTAAAATTACATTTTTTAAGTGTTAAATTTGAAATATCACACTGACTACCAAGTGTTCGTATTTTTAACTTTTGTGTCTTTCGAGACATTTTTGTTGAAAATGAGAATTTAAAATAAATTCTTGAAGCAAATTTCTTTTGTTTTTGTTGTGTAGATATTTAGCGAGATTAAGTTTTGTATATATATATTATCGTATCTCTTATCTTTTATCTTTTGGTCATCTAGACCTAGCGCCCATTTTTTAAAAAGCTGATATTTGACAAATATCGAACTCACCCCCCTTGTGTCTCCGTATTAGAATTATACTGAGCAGCTCGAGGGCAACCCAAGAAATAAAACAATTAATGTTTATAGATCTTGAACAACTTTTTAAATAAAAATAAATGACAAACAATAAACAAATAAAAGTATTTGATACAGTGAGCTTTTCGATTCTTTTGAAAAAATATATATTTTTCTTACTTATACAAATTCTTTATTTAATTTAAAAATAATAGGTGAAACTAGGTTATATGCGTATTATACGACTATTTTATATATAAGCAATTCATGTAAAAAAATAAAAAATAATATCAATTTGTGATTGCTATGTGAACATAATAGATTTATGGATGTGTCAGCATAAATTAACACCCTTGGGTATTTTGAGAACAAATAGTTACTTATTCAAACAATATTTTAAAGCAATAAAAAAATATGTATTCTTTGGATAGACTATATCCAAAGGAAAGGTTTTAAAGGTATATAATATTATGTATTTAAAGGATATCCATTTTTGGCAAAGTACAAGTTTAACTCATAATGTTATATTAAAAAATAAACATTCAAATATTACTATTAACACGTTGACGGACAATAGGAAAATGTGGTCGGTGTCAAAAATGACATTAGTACTTTTTAAGGAATTAGGAACCAGATTGCTTTCAAAAGTATAGCAAACATCTCAGAATTTGAAAAAAAGTTAGAATTTTTGTTTTAGAGAAATTTGAAAATTGACGCCGATAGACGTCCTGCCACATTTGAAAAAGAAAAATTGCTGTGACGCCGATAGACATCTAGTTAAAAATGTTATATAATTCAAGGGCGTAGCCAGAGGGGAAACAGCGGCTCCCTAAAAATCCCAAAAAGTTAAGGTAGATGTTTTTAGGACTCTTTATTTTATTTTTTATTTAATCTATTGAGAAATATAAAAAAAAAATATATATATATATATATATATATATATATATATATATATATCGATATATCGAAAAAAGGAACTCCTTCTTCCATTCTGGCTACGACACTGAATAAAACAACAATTATTATCAATCAAAAACGGTTTTATTCTCAACTAAGAGGAACACAAAAACAAACACAAAAAATTTGAAAAAAGAACACAAAAATTCTATTGTTTCTGGGTATGCCATTCCTCAAAGCATAATGCGCATAGAGGAGGTTTCTCAGGACAACCTTTACACCTGAAGCTTGTTTCTCTTCTGATTTTCTTTTTTGAACACATCCTGCACTTTAGAAAAACAGATTTTTTTGTCGATTTTTCTCCAGGAGTGCCCGGAACTTTTTCGGGCCAATGTCCTTCTTGGGTCTCGGCAACATTTTGATTTTCATTTTGTTCAGGCTGACGATAGCGACTATGATGTATCTTTTTTTTGCGAAGGACATCTGCATCTTGGGGTAATTTTATTAAAGATTTAATTGTCTCTAAATTCCAAAAAATTTTTGTGAGCCCCCTTTGCAATTTTTGTATAAATAAAACGAGTTCCATGTAGTTAAATCTAGGAGGTATAAGATAATCTTTTTATACCATCTGATGGTTTTCCTTGTTGTGTTATAAGTTGCCGTCATCTGATCCCCTCGATCAACACCTGACATATGGTCGTTGTAAGAAGCAACTTCTCTGGGCTTAAGTTTTTCTTGGCCATATTTGTTTCTTACTGTAATAATCCTGGGATGATTTCTCGTTGTAAGCATCAAAACATCACGTTTGTCTTTCCACTTGGATACATAAACGTTCTTCTTGCGTGTCCAAAAATGTTGACCGCGCTTCAATTTTTTTTTCCTAAGTCTTTGGGATTTCCCCGACGGTTAGACCTAAGAGTACCATTGGAATACGTCTTTCGTTCCAATAATTTTTCAGACAAAGTAACGCTGTTATAATAATTGTCCATAAATAACTCGTAGCCCTTGTCTAGGTAAGGTTTCATTAGGCGAAGAACTAAGTTTTCTGTTGTAGAGTTGCCACCACCTTGATTACCATCATTATGTTTAGCATCTTGTCCACTGTACATTTCCAAATTCAACACATACCCATCAGATGTCGCTAACTGATAAAACTTTATTCCGTATCTGTCTTTTTTGTTCTTTATATAAACTCTAAATCCAAGACGTCCTCGAAAATGTAGTAAAGATTCATCCAAGGACAGTTCTTTAGTAGGTACGTAAGCAGCTTGGAACTTAAATCTAAACATATCAATCAGTGTTTCTACTTTCTTCTTTCCTTTTAAATTTGGCGCCGAACAACACAAAATCCGTAGTATTTGCTCGAATCTCCTTGCCGACATCACAAAAGGAAATACAGGATGATAATAAAGAACATCTTTTGAAGAAAAAAATCGGCGAACGTTGCAGGTTGAAACTTGACCTTGAAGCAGACAAAGACCAAAAAATGCCTTTAGCTCGTCGACTGTTATTTGTCGTATAGTTGCTGTTCTACAGTTCCTTGTCTTTGGCCGATTTGTATTGGTTAGGACAACAGCATAATTGTTTGAGCACTGCACTAAATACTCCCATATTTGCGGCGTAAACAATGACTGGAAAACATCCAGGGGCGAGGAGTTTTCGTCAATATTTATTTTCACTCCAACACTGTGTTCATCAAAATCGAAAATGGGAATTGGTTTTGTTGTTTCTTCCCATAAATCAGGTTCTTCTGGTATAGTGCGGTCCCCATCACCATTAGGCTGTAGGTCAAGGTCCTCCGGTTCAGCGAGACGAGAAATGACTATCAAAGCCCCCAGATACCTGGGGGCTTTGATAGTCATTTTCCAGATCTGATGATGAAAGATTTATGAGAAATTCTTCACTCGGAAATCTCCTTAAACCAACTGCGGGTTCATCGATGTCTGAAGTTTCGCTGGGAACAAAATCTGGATCTGACCCATCAACGCTGTCGTGATATGGATCTTGTTCTTCTTCATCATCAGACAAATCGTCATAGAGTTGCATTAGTCTTCTTTGTTCTTTTTCATAAGGGTCATTGGGGCCACTCATCTGTAATAAACGTAGCCTTAAGTACGCAAAATATACACCCAATTTACTACGTCCCTCTAAATATGTCCCTAATGAGCTTAGTAACGCCATAATACAGCATTTATTGACGATGTTTGCAAAATATCCGTTAAACTGAAAACTGCAAAGTGACTCAAATGTAACTTTTAAAATTTGTGCCGCCCCTGAATACGCCACTGATCAGTTCACTAAGGCCATTCCCATTCATACTGTAACACTATCCGACTTACATAATTATTCAAATTGTCACATCAATTACATGTAGATCAAACTTATGTTCTAAAAGAGTCTAATCCGTCCTCCTAAATACGTCCCTGTCAAGCTCGGTGAGCCATTCATGATACTGCGTTGTTAAGCCTATTGTCCTGTCAATATATAAAAACATTTATTTGAATCGACAACCGGGATGCGATTCAAATGTAATTTTTTAAATCCCCCCCCCCCCCCCCCCCACTCTACGCTATTGACCAGCTCCCGTGTATCATACTTCAAAATCTATTCTATCTCTATCTATTTTACACAAATTCAAAGCATAAACTCAATTGATTGCCAACTAGAAACTAAAATTTGTCATGCTACATATTTTTCTTCCTTCCTAGGTATGCATTTGAGCACCATACGGCATTTTTTCTTTAGGTTTAAAGTGAATTTAAAGTAAAACAGCATAAAATATTGAAAAAGTACTTACATTGCACAAATGTAATGCTCCACAAATTTCCCGCCAAAACTTTAACACTCATCGGCACTGTAAGCGCAACAATCGACAGTCAAAATGCGACTAATTGATTTTACATGGATCGCAGGACGTCTAACGGCGTACTGCAGAATTTGTCAATTTCTTTCTGAGTGGGGGATGATACCACGTGTCACAAAATTATGAAGCATTAAAAGCGGCAGTAACATAATGTAATCGGTCTCAAATGTGGCAGAAACCATGTCCCCTTAGCATTTTATATGGGAATTGGGACGCCGATAGACGTTCCTCCGTTTATACGCGATATTATTTCGGATGCCGAACAGCGTCCTGTCACATTTGCCACGCCAGCGAAGACGCCGATCGGCGTCATTGTCCATCAACGTGTTAATTAGAGAAATAATATACATAATTATTCCACTAGATTTATTGATGACATTGATTTGCCTTTTGTAAAAACTAGAATCGGTAAGAGTTCCATTTATTACCAAGGAATGCATTTTTATAATAAGGCACCACATCATATTAAAAGATTAAATGCAAAAAAATTTAAATAATTATGATTTTCTTTATATACTTTAATGAATTATTGTTATTTTGATATTTTATATTGTTGTTATAAGTAGAGTACCCCTCTGTAAAGTTATATTTAGTTTTTTGATATGTAAAAGTTTAAATAAATAAAAAAAAATAAAATAAAATTTTATTATCAAAATCATCAAATTATATAAAAACTAAAAACCTTTATCACTTGATCTGCCTTGGTGTTTGACTTTTGTAACGAGTGTCGAGGAGTGTACCTAAGACTTCTTATAAAATATGCATATTTTAGAATTAAGAAAAACAAAATAACTTCTACGGTTTTTCTATCATTTTAGGCTTAGTTGAAATGACAGATGAAAATTTCCACTTTATCACTGTCACTTTCTGTCTCCTCTACAAATTGGAGAGGTTAGTTTTTCAATCCGAAAGATTCCGGCGACCATCAACAACTTTTTTAATTTAAATACGGACCTGGATTTTTTATTTCACTATTCGATACCTTTATGACAAGAAGTCTTATTAATTAAAAATTTAATAAATTATTAAAATTTGGATTATTTGTAGAATTACCAAAAAACGCCATCTAATGACCACTAATAGAATCATTACAGTATAGTTATTAGCTCTACGTGAAGAGCAAAAAAGCGCTTTTTCTGACACCAAGTTCAATGTAATCGGTTCATCCGATACAGATTATTTATTATTGAAAATTAAAAAAAAAATGGTAAATTGTAAAAAGTTGCATAATTGTCTGAAGAATACAATGCTTATATTTTCAACAAACCTCAATTAGCAAAATTCAAGAGAAAATAGTCATATTTATATATTTAATATTTATCTGTTCCCAAATTTTAAGCTGCTTATGAATCATGTTTTGCAAACATCATTATGTAGACAACCTCGCTGAGGTTACGCTTAAGCCACAATGTATTTGCTACAGGAGTTATGTATCTTCCTGGATACATAGTGTATAGTCTAGAAGCAGGTTTATGTTAATCATTATTTTTTATCATTCATCAGAATGCAATAAATTTCAGGTAGAAACTAACCTTTCCCGCTCCCGTAATCCTTATGATTACCAGATCCAACTTCCTTGTATTGTACTTTAAAAAAAAGAATCGACAAGCCGTTATTGTTAGAAACATTCCACCGCACCACGACGGTCTCATCATCCACTCTCGAAATGACAGGTCTGCTGGGTGGAATCATCTTCGGAGCTTTGTGTTTGGTCGGCCGCCTGGTATTCTGAGATTTCCTAAAAGAAAACGAAAAACATCTAGAATGTTCAAAACGTTGCAACGTCCACTTTGTATTCAATAAATTGGTGATAGAACTTAACAGCTTATTTGGACATAAATATTTTGCATTTTTGGTCTGTTTCAGAAATTTATAGGGTAATAAAACGGGAAATTCCGTCCAGTTTGGTTCTCCATAGGCATAGGTAAACTTTGTTTATAGAAATAATAATAACGATCCTTTTAACTCCCTGTCTTTTTGCCCTGTCCTTATCAGGTTTTATTACTGAAATAGATTACATTTATTACTTAATGCATACATAATAAGCTAGTACTTAATGGAGGCAGGTAATAAAACACAGACTCTAAATACTTCTTAATTGTCTTTTAAACTTGTTAGTATTAACAGTATTATAAGAATATTATGAATGAATTCAGTGTTCCGATCTCGTTAAGTGAAGATCCCTGAAGATGCCTCGTGCAATCGAAGGAAAAACGTCGGAAAGTGATTCCATTTTGACACGGTCTAATCCCAAGAACCATGATTTCTTAATTGACCACAGGCGTAAAAGCTTTCGTTCTATGTTAGATGATTTGCTAACTTTTCAGTCGTGCCGCACGGGAGATTATCATGAGGACATGAATTCGGGTGTTTTCAAAGTTGGTGAGATGATAAAATATCTTCCGGCTGATTTAGTAATGGTTATGGATAACACAGGCTATCATTCACGGTTCATAGAGAAGACACCAACTTCATCTTGGAGAAAACAAGAAATTATCGACCGGCTAACTACCAAAGGTATTCAGTTTGAACCCAATTTAATAAAGAAAGAACTACTATCCATAACAAATTTAAACAACAATCGTTTGATGAAATATGCCGGGGAAGATACAGCAGAAAAATATAATGTAACTGTAATCCTATAGAAGTTATATGGGCGCAAGTGAAGGGATTTGTAGGAGGACAACTGTTTGATCAAATCATTAAGGAAGTGCCACCAGAGGACTGGCGAAAAGCAGTCCAGCATGTAATTAAACAGGAGAAGAAAATGTACTTGATGAAAAGAAAGAATTTCGCAATGAGATCAATGCCAAACTATGGAAGTGGCATAAATTATTGGTCACCCTGTAGTCCGTTTGCATACCTAATGAGGTTTTATTACTCGATACATTTCTGAAACAGACCATAATTAAATCAATTGCCGACATTTCGACCACTCTGTGTCATCTTCAGGTCTAGATCGTTGACATTATTTAGTTTTTTATTTTTACTTCCCTTTTAAGAAGAAAATATTATTGTAATCGTGAAAAAAATCACCCGAGATTTTTGGAGGATCTTTGTGTTTTCGGCTCAAACTACAAAAAACAAGTTCTCACATTTCCGTCATTTAAATTTCGGTCAAAAATCAAGGATGGGGAAGAAATAGTTACATTTTAGTAAAAATCCAATATGATGGAACAAAATGACAGTCCCACCCAAATGTAAAAAAAATCATTATTAAGAAACTACTTATCAAATGGATTTTAAAATTTGCGCAAAAATAAATGATACAGGGATCAACTGGTACATTTTAATGTAAATCCGTGATGACGGAATAAAGCCTTCTTTTTATGGAGGAAAATAAAAAAGGACATAATTTCTTGAAAACTATATAAATAATGTTATGAACAATACTAATAATAGTAATAACAATAATAATAAGCTCTACTAGGATATTGACATCCACACAGATAAAACAATCCCCGGAAACAGACCCGATATCACCTTTGTTTACCCGGATCCGGTTATTAGTTAAATATTGTTTGTGCGTGACATTTAAAGATTTTGATTTATCAACTGGAAATATTTACATAATATTTACATAAAATCTATCTACATCTTTTTTTTTTTAATTTTCACTTTTTTTGATCCTTTGAAAATTTTAATTTTTTTATTTATTTATAAAATGGCTGAATTTAAGTGCGATTCTTGCCAAAAAATCGTTTCGGAAAAAGACTGTTACAAAATTCGCTGTAGTGGGGAGTGCCGAAGAGATTTTTGTATGGTCTGTACAGGACTGGATAAATCCACGACAAAAGTGCTCTACAAACAAAAATTCAACAACATAAGATTTTTTTGCACTGTTTGCGACTCTCCAACTCTGAAATATTTGCATGATAAAATATCAGATCTCCAAAAGACTCAAATCTCTTCAGAATATCTCGAAGCCCTGGGTTCCTGCTTAAAGAAAAACAACGACATCCTTCCGATCATTGGCGAAATTTACGACATCTTACTCAGTCATGACTCCAAATGGAAGATACTGCTAGAAACAATTGAGGATATTCACAGCCTCCATTCTGGAATATCTGACAGTATACAAGAATCCTTATTTAAATCCATTAAAGAAATTAGGCAGGATACTTTCAATCTATCATCTATTTTAATGGAATCTCAAAATGAATCTGTCAAAGTCCTGGTGCATGATTCATCGAAGGGGCAGTTGACTAAAGAGATGGTTGAGCTGAGGCATAGTGTAAAACAAATGGCACTTACCCTGGAGAAGCTTGCTGATAAGCCTAAACAACAATCAACAAAGAAGATATACACCACCGCAATATCAACCCAAACCGATACAACGGATGTCCAAATGCCTGTCAATAAGTCTCCAAAAAAAGCTGTTTCCTTCCAGCCCAACAAAACACCCATTATAGAGAAATGGCATTATGTAGTGGTATCCAAAATTCCGTCCACGTATAAATCAAATCAGCTTGTACACTACATCAAAGAAAAATTAGGAACCACGAATTTTGTGCGGTGTTTTCCTATGCTCAAGAATGCAGACACTTTGCACTCCGATTTTAAAATTGGGGTGCAAAATAAAGATCACTTAATTCAGCTTAAGAACGCTAGTCTGTGGCCACCTGGTACCATAATTGATCCTACCAATGATTCAGTTTCACCAATCCTTATCCAAACGCCGCCCACTTCCACAGCCCATAATGTCTCATTTTCTAGTCATCAAGATGTCAATATAGATATCCCAAAGAGCCGGGGGCTGTCTCCACCAAAGCCTCAATTATTGGAATCACCAGTGACATTTGTGCCTGAAGAGGATAAGTCAGTCATAATTGGCTCTGACAGGGAGGCCATAGCAGCTTGTAGGTCATTGGCACTGGAGGGCTCTAAATTAAGCATGGAGAAAACTGCAAGGAAAGATGATTTTTTGCAGTTTGATCCAATGACTCCACCAAGAGTGCGGCTGTCCCAAGATTCGGATAAAGCAAATGGTCGCTATATATTAGCCAGATTAAGGGATCCTTCCTTACTAAAGACCTTAAGGCTATTTCTTGCTTATCTACACGACCAGCCATCTAGTGTGTGTTTTGAGGGGCATACAAGTACTAGCATTAAATTATTGCTAGCTTCGGAAGGCCTTCCCAGTGACAAGGACACCCTGCGCAAGCTGTATTATCGCCTCCACGATGCCTATGGGATTGGTTCATCTGAAGTGGACTCAGACCTTGCAGCGTATAGATCTTTCTACTCCTCGGAAAAAATTTTACGGCTCCAAAAAATTCGTGAAAGTACTGGTAAATATTATTCTAGTGGTTCACCATCAAAAATCACTGAGCACTGGCTAAATATCAATCAACCTGTTTTTATTAAAAACTATACCACAATTGCCAGATTTAATAGAACTAATTTAACTCATGGAGGCACCATGATAATGTCTTCAAACAACGATTTTTCCGAAATATCAAAGTATAATCATTTATTATCTGAAAAAGTATTTGAATTTTCTATCGTTTATCACAATACTTATGACCTTTATATTATTTGTATTTATAGAACACCTGATGCTGATGTGCAATTATTCTGCCATAACCTTCTAAGTTTGCTCGAGTCCCTTCCTGTAAAAAGCAAATTAATCTTATGTGGCGATTTCAATATTGACTTTTCCAGTGTGTGTGCTGCTCAGGAATGTCTTCAGTCCATCTTTGAGTCATTAGGAATTGCCATGCACGTCAGCTCACCAACCAGAATTACTAAGACAAGTGCCAGTACTATAGATTACGTTGTGTCTTCTTTCGATCCTAGCTCCGTCGAATGTAATGTCTTAAGTCCAGGTTTCTCCGATCATGAAGCAATTTTCACAAAATTTTCAATTACATCCAAAGCCAAAAATTCCTCTAGACAAGTAGGCCGTATTTTTTCGGTTAGAAATTTCATTAATTTCAAACACCTATGTCAAATAACTGACTGGGACTCTCACACTTATGATGTCGACAGAATTTTCTCGTTTTATAAAAACTCTAACTAATATAGCTTCTGAATCTTTTCCTCTTAGGCCTATCAAAAATAAAAGAAGTAAACCCTGGTCCATTAAAGGTTTACGTATATCTTCTAAGAATATGCGGTCACTATCTCATTTAAAGAAATTTTCGGACAGTGTCTTTTTTCATAATTATGTAAAATCATACAGAAAAATTTATCATAAGACTATTAAAGCCGCCAAAGATATTTATTACAATAATAGACTTTCTAACGCCAAAAATGTAGCTAAAGAAACCTGGTCTATCGTAAATGATTTAAGAAACAAAACTCCTTTATCCAGCACTATCCTTACCTCTCCTGAGGACCTAAACAATTATTTTGTAAATGTAGCCAAAGATTTGACTAAATCCGTATCTCAATCTAATGACCCAATTTCATATCTCTCTAATCATAGGGTAAACCTGCACAGTTTCTTCTTTTCACCAGTAGTTTTATCAGAACTTCGTAGTACAATTAATGATATCAAAAATAAATCTTCCTCGGGAACTGATGGGCTTACTTTAAAAATGTATTCAAGTCTGCCGGAATGCACACTAGAGCATCTGACTACTTTGATAAATATGTCTTTCCAATATGGTACTTTTCCAAGCTGCCTTAAAACTGCAATAATCATACCTCTTCACAAAGGAGGTGTTTCAGAAGAAGCTTCGAACTATCGCCCAATTGCACTTCTCCCTACGCTATCTAAGATCATCGAAAGACTGGTTAAAAAAAGGCTTTTATCATTTCTGTCTAGATATGAGATACTTACAAAACATCAATTTGGATTTTTAAGTAACAAATGCACAAGCGATGCCATGTTTTCCCTTCTTAATAGAGTTTACTCCAGCCTAAACAACCATCACGCTACAGCAACAATTTTCTGTGATTTTTCCAAAGCTTTCGATTGTGTGAATCATAATATATTAACTAACAAGCTGCAGTACTATGGATTTAGGGGGCTCCTCTCAATTGGTTTAAGTCATACCTTAGCAACAGAAATCAAGTTGTGAAAGTTGACAACAGGATGTCTTCTTGTAGGCCAATGGAATATGGAGTGCCTCAAGGCTCGGTACTAGGCCCTATCTTGTTTCTTCTGTTCATAAACGACATGGCTAATTTAAACATTAGTGGAAAAATATGTCTCTTTGCGGACGATACCAGCTTTACGTGGAGCCACCCAGATGTCACGGACCTACATAGGATTGTATCTAATGACCTAATCACCATTAAATCCTGGTGCGATTCTAATCTCCTATGTTTGAACATCTCTAAAACGAAAGTCTTGTCTTATAAAAACACGCTGCAACCTTTTGACCTTAATGGCACCACTATTGATGTCGTAAACTCTGTAAAATTTCTAGGGCTTCTTGTAGATGATTCTTTAAAATGGGATCCACATATCGACGCTTTATCGGGGAAGTTAGGTTCTGCTTGCTTTGCGTTAAGATCTGTTTCCGAGGAGCTTAGCTTTTCTACCTCTAGAACTGTTTATTTTGCTCTTGTTGAGTCGCACCTCAGATATGCTATTCCATTCTGGGGTACATGTGCGACTCAATTTGATCGAATTTTTATACTACAAAAAAGAGCTGTTGTTACCTCTGAGACTTAACAGTAGAACTCACTGCCGAGATTTCTTTAAAAGATATAAAATACTAACCCTTCCTTGCTTATTCATTTTGGAATCGGTTTGCTTAATTCGTAAGCACGCACCTGCTCTATTAGAGAGACCTTCTCACAACTACCCTCTCAGAAATACTGAGCACGATCTCTATCTTCCAACCCCACACTCAGAGTTAATTAAAAGATCAGTAATCTACAATGCAAAAAAAATGCATAATCACCTGCCATTTAACATCAAATCCATAATATCTCTGACTTCATTTCGCAAGGCTTTGAAATCATTCTTACTGGAAAGTGCCTTCTACACCGTGAACGAGTTTTACAACACATAATTTTATCCTTATGAACCCCTAGTGTGATAGTTGCCATTACCAACCATTTTTACCGAACTTTGTATATGTATTTTTTTAATTGTTTCGTACTTTTTTATTTTTTACTTTGCTTTTTTATTTCTTTTTACATTATATTTATGAAAATGTTTATAACATAGTACGACTGACAAAGTACATTTCTAATGTACTTCTTTTAGGATTCTATAATATTAATATTCTAAATTCTTGATTTAAATATTATTTTTCTATAATATTTATGATGTGTTTTTGTTTTGTTTTGTTTGCTAATTTTTGATGTTTGTAAACTATTTTTTTACAACAGCTTTGTCCACAAAATTGTAAAATTTTTTTTGACAATAAAGCATTTATTTATTTATTTATTTTATTTATTTATTTCAATCCAAAAAATCAGTAATCAGTAACAGATCTCACCCAACAACATTTACACCGCATTTGGCTCAATTAGGACTTAATACACACATTGACAGGAACATCCAGAAGTCGGTCATTTTGAAAACATGTACCATCGTTAGATCATTTCTTAATACACAATAGTTGTTTTTTTTTTCCTTTTCCTTTTTTTTGCTTTTTTTATTTTTTGACTCGGTATAATCCCAGAAATGGGATTTTAAATGACATCTTATGGTGTACAGACTAGATTTAAAGTAAAAACTCGTAACATTTCCCACTTTTTCCCCGAAAAAAAAATCGAAAAGTTCGCAAATTTCACTACTTTCCTTTGCAAAAACTCTCTATTATGATAATTTGGACAAAATCAAGAAACAATATAGGCAGACTCACCTGATTTTCTGGAAATATATACCGCAGGCTTTAATGATGGTTTTATTGACGAACCTGGGGCTAATCTAATGATAACGAGACAGATTCACCTAACAATATAGGTTTGTTTAAAAAAATCCTGATTTTAATATGAACCCGAAATTTACTTGGCGCGCTACTGCGCGCTTTTTTTTACAACGAACCTAACCAATCCTAACCTTACCAAAATAAACAGTTTGAAAATCTGCTCGCAACGTGGCAACACTGTCCACATATGCAGGATTTGACATTTAAGACATGACAATTCTCTTCTATATGTGAAATAAATTGTTATTTTTAAAAATCATTTAAGAAATATAAAAACAAAGTATATAGGTTATTTATGATTTATTAACCCTACAGTTTTGATTATTGTAATAATCCTATGAAGTACCTTACCACCTTCTTATTAGTTCATTACTCAACACAAAATAAACCACACGTTATCAAAACAATATAACATAATAAAATTAACCACATTTCTGCATCTGAAGTCGGAACTATGGCACATTATATTTAGTTTAAAAAGAAATGTTCCATGAAACCGTTATCGCTAACACTTAAATCTGTCTGTGTATAATACTTAGTACAATTTGTTTGCACAAATGAAAACATATCTACTCAAAACTTAATTTATTCCTTACTGCCGGTAAAAACCGCCATTTCCAAACACAAAAGCATCTTTGCCGGATTTACTAATTCGTGGCCTGTTCTGAAGTCGGCCGTGGAAATCGTATAAATATAAATTGTTTTAAAGCTATTTTAAAAAAACCCAGATAAGTAAATTGAATAATAGTTATTTGAAAATGATTCTTCATCATATCTTCCTAAAAACTAAAATACTTACTTATAATTGTGGCGAGGATGAGTATGCATAGGAGTGGACATTTCATCCATACTGCTCGTCAATGGTATCACCCTGATACTTACACTACTATATACAGTCTTTACAATATTTCGGGCGAATATTTGAAGGTTGCCCGCGTGCCTTTTTTCTATCGGCCTAAAATAAATCTTGTTGCCGATGGCCTCTATCCCAGAGTCATTCAGTACTGAGAAGCCGTTTAGGAACCAAGCAACTTGAGGTTCAGGGGTACCTAAAATCATGACACAAACAAAATTGGTTAAATATTAAACTTAATAATATGCAAAAATCAATACTGACTTCAAAAATTAAAGAAAAAATAATGCATAATAGACAGTCAAATTATTTAGAAATTAAAAGTGTTCTATTCACTGGTAATATCAATTGTATTTAATAAATCTGTTTGTCATGTGTCATGACCATATATATTATGAAATACTTTTTTCTAGAAATCTATATAAGGATAATCTATCTTTTGTAAGTATTACTGAATGAAAATTTTGCATGTTTCTAATTTTATAAATATGGTTAGTATTCATTATATATTAAATAGCCAAATTTTTTTTTGCATATAAATTTATTATTTATTGTTGATTTTCTAGAAAAGGAGATTTATGTAAATATTTTATAATTTTATTTTGTAAACAACATTAAGGTTTATTTACAATGTTTTTAAATTCCCAAACTGAAATCAGATATTGAAAATTTGATATATTAATGCAAAATAAATATTTTTCATAAATTTTAATGGTATATTACAACGAATTTTATATAGAATTCCTATTAGAGGAGATATACTTTTTCTATATGATTTCGCCAACTTAAATTTTCATTCATATTTCAAAATTTTAATTTAATTTAAAATTGAATGCACCTACTATAATTGATATTTATTTGGTTAAAATTAATTGGTTCCATTTGATTACTTCCATAACTTCTGCTTATAAACATATTTTTTCAAAATTTAAAGTTAGTTTATGAGATTGTAGCCAATTGGATATAATTGTAAAAATCTTCTGCAATGTAGTATCTGATTTATAAAAAAAATTGTATTATCCGTAAATAGTTTTATAGTTCAATTAGGTTTTAATTTTGAAATAGAATATATGTATATTAAAAATAAAATGGATCTAATGTTATTTCCAAGTTGGACATATTGCTGTCTATCATTTAAGTAACTCTGAAAACGATAACAAATATTTCCTGAAATTCCAATATTGTATAATTTTTTAATAAAATATTATGGTTAATTGTGTCAAAAGCTTTGCATAAATCTAAGGATAAGATACAATTTTTTTATTTTGATCAGTTTTTAACTGAATATCAGTGATAGTATCAATAACTGCAGTATCTGTATCCCCCGACTTTCGAAACCCATACTGACAACTGAAGAGTAAATTTTTAATTTTTAAATAATTTGATAATAATAGACTTGTGCAAAGCTTTCGATACAGCTAATCATAATATTTTACTAAACAAATTAAACAATATGGGAATCCGAAAAAAATTTACAAAAACAAACACACGTTAATTCTAGACAAGAAATATATTATGATGTACCAGTTCAACGTGCAATATTGGGATCTATTTTACTTTTAATATATTTCAAAGTTTTAAAACTATTTGTTTTGCAGATGGTACGATTTTTTATTCTGAAAATAACTTTTCAGCCATCATACACTACATTACAAAAGAAGTGAAATTAATTATCTATGTTAATAATTTGAATTAAGTCATTAAGCGTAGAAAAACATGTACCTATTTGTAATTTCTTTAAGAACATAAATTATCATTTCTCTAATACTGTATATTGTCTGTTAACTTGTATAAACTCTTTAAATTTATAAAACATACATATGTGTCGGTACTATTGGATTTCTGTCTCAAAAATGCTAGTAAATGAGAAATTTTTGAGAGAAACAGATTTTCAAATAAAAAAGTAGGCGTACACAAAATGGACTGTTTAGGAAGGGTCTTGGAATATATACAAGGGTTACAAATACGAGGTGAAGTTTTCACAGAAAAACTGTTATTTTCCTTAACTTTTATACTGCTTACATTTTTTAAATACGGTTTTTAAAATTCGATGTAACTTTTAGGGGAGTAATTTGTTTTGAAAAAAAATTTGCGACAGCTCTCAAAATACATTGTTTTTTCCTGTAACTTCTGAACTACTTATAATTTTGATATATGGTTTTCGCAGTTCCATGTAACTTTTAGGAGCATCATTTATTTGAAATATTTTTTGATATCTGTCAAAAAAAATTTCGAGGTAATTTCATTTTAAAATATGCTAAATACGTTTTACTGAGGTAATTAAGAAAAAATGACATATCAAAAAAATTATTTTCCCCATAACTTCTGAACTGCTTAAAATTTTTAGATACTGGTTTCACAGTTTCTTACAACTAATGTCGTAATTTATTTTATAGAAATATTTTTGCAGCTGTCCAAAAAAAAAACGTCTAGTATTCCTAACTTTTAAAGAGGTAATTTTTTTTAAAATGAGCTTTTTTCCAGTCAAATATATAACATATATATCCGTAACCGGATGTATCGGACTAGCGGACTTTGTTAATCAAAAATAGCCGTCAAGATTATGATATTAGTAAAACAGGATCGAAAATAAGACACCCAGAGTCCACAGAAACAGTCTGACATATTACTTACATAAAAGAAACATAAAAGATGTGAGCAAAAACCACTTTTGTGCCCTATTTCTATATAACATTTTACCTTTAACTTCACACTCGAGATCCATATTTTCTCCCTGCTTAATATCAGTGGTATTCATGAAACAATCTACACTAGGTTCTTCATTGTACTTTACAGTGATTTGGTGCGAGATGGTGCCATAAGGGTTCGTGTGGTTGCATATATACACTCCGTCATCTTTTGAGGTTATGTCTTTTATGACGAGACCACCGGGGATCATTTCTATACGGTTGGAAGGTAGCTGCGACTGTTTCTTGAACCAGGTTACTTTCGGTACCGGTTTGCCTACTGCTGAGCATTCAAGAAATAGTGTTGATCCTAAAAAAATGGTAATTGAATTGATAAATTGGCAATAAGGAACCGGAAAGGCCAGTACTGAGTTTTAATTATTTTACTGATTCGCTATTTACATCTGCCATATTGAATTCCCGTTAATTCACCAGTTTCTTTCTTTATCTTAAGTTAACAATAATTAGTAAATAATCAGATACTCAGGTGTGGCGTCAACATTTTGTCAAAATATTGATTTACACAAAGCAAGTAAATTAGTTTCGGGTACTAAAAGAAAGTTGTAATTTTTTTTCACTTCTCGTTTAATCAAAAGAGCATTTTACTCCAATATTTTCAATGGCACTTTGTATGTTATTATTACAGTCTTTTTCGCCATAAAAATATCTTTTTTTTTTTGGTTAATAATAAAATAAATATTTTTAATATCAACAGTAAAATATAATTAGTAATCAAGGGCGTGCAGTCCATGGAAGCAAGGGAAGCAGTGCTTCCCCAAAAAAAAATTACAAAACATCTTCTAAAATGTAATTTTTGAAATAGGAAACCATTAATTTAGTTTATATTAAAAATGCTATCATATTATCTTAATTATCAAGCCCATAATAAATGCGGCCTTGACTCCGACCCAGCGACAATAGAAAATGGAATAGAACCTATGCGGGCCGCTAGCTACATACTCTGCAGCCAATTCCTGTATGCTTGATTTCCTGTGAATCGAGCCGGAGGTTATTGAACTTTCCACCAGCTGTTTGCAATTTTTGCATTTCAGTCGCGTGCTTTAAGTGGGGGCGGAAGCTATCGTTGAAGTAGGTTCTTTGTTTGAACGGCTATCCGTGTGTTGTGTGATACGTACGTCGCGTCGTGCATGGTGGATATGCAAATACCGTCAACTTCGGCTGTCGGTGATAACGTTGAAAATGTTGGAGAATTTAGTAAAAAGAGTGTGTATGAATGTGTGGTGTGTGTCTTAATAATAAAGGGATTTTCAACATTAAACTTTGCTGATAAGCTCCAAATAATTTCCAAAGGAAGGGCAAAACCGCCTATGAAAAATTTAACCACAAAAATGAAAAACTGAAACTAACTGTATTAGACATTTTCATCCGGAAAAACAATACGAACAATTTAAATGGCTAACAGGGTGTGAAAATATAAGTAAATTATTTTGTTAGCCATGTTTACTTTTTGAAAATGAAAAAGGTCTCTAGAATAAAACTGGTTTTTCCGATTTAAACAATTTCCATAAAGCTGTAAAAAGACACATTATGTCCAAAGCGCATTTGCAGGCCGTCATAAAAGAAAAAGTCTTCGGCAAAACCAGAATTGAACACGCCCTTATTAAGCAGTTGGAAATTGGTCACCGCCAACACAATGAACTAGTCGATAAAAATAGGCAAATATTAAGAAGACTTATCGATGTTTGTTTTCTCGGACAGCACGAATTGGGATTTAGAGGTCATGACGAAACAAGAGTTTCTTCAAATAGAGGAAATTTTCAAGATTTACTTAGTTTAATTGCCAAATATGCTTAAAAAATCATTTAGAGCAGTCTGGCGGTTTTCGCGGAACGTCGAATCGAATCCAGAATGATTTAATTTCCGCTGTTGCAACCATTATTCTAAAAAGAATTAAGCAGGAGATTGGCGAGGCGCGGTTCATTGCTATTGTTCTGGACGAAACAACTGATATCACTAATTTTAGCCAATTATCTATAGTAATACGCTACGTTAAAACAGATGCATTATATACCCTAGTTTATAACGTTACTAAAGAAATTAATGGAGAGAAAAAATTAGTTGCTCAAAGCTATGATGGAGCTGCAGTGATGGCAGGACAATTAGGGGGTTTGCAAGCTAAAGTTCGAGAAACTTTGCCAAGTGCTTGTCCATTGTTTTGCTCATAAATTAAATTTAGTTTTATCCCAGTCCATCAATCACATTAAAGAATGTAAAGCACTTTTCGTTACTTTAAGTGGCATGGCTGCTTTTTTTCCAAGTCAAAAAAACGTACACAAACTTTGGACTCCATTGTCCACAAACGATTGCCCAAAGTAGCTCCTACTAGGTGGAACTATAATGGAAGACTTGTGTTAACAGTATCTGAAAATCGTGAATCACTGATTCTATTTGAACGATTTGAGAATATAATAGAAAATAATGAAACGTGGGACTCAGAAGCAATAAATAGTTCGAGGGGGTTTTTGGATTGTTTGAAACGAGATTTTAATTTTAATTATTTGTTGAACATATTTTCAGAAATATTTCCATTCTCGGACAATGTTTTTAATATATTACAAACTAAAACAAATGATATTGCTTTTTGCCCAAAAAAAGTAGATGACTTTATGTCCACGTTAGGCCAAAAAATGACTGACCTATTTTGGGAGAAAACGATAACGTTAAATGTAGAGCCACAAGCTAAGCGTCTTCGAACAGACAAGGTGGGAGATGTTCAAACATCATACAGACGCCTCTTTTATGAAATAATCAATCAAATTCAGCAACAAATAAACTATAGATTTAACGGTTTAAATGATTTTCAATTCCTCGAGCTCTGCAATTTTGATGCATTTAAAGGAAGAACTTTTCAAGAAGATGCTTTTAACTCTCTTCTTCTTCATTATGGCAAGTTCTTCGACCGAGTGTTACTGCGATCTGAACTAAAAGTGATTTACGAAACTGATGACATTAGGGCAAAAAATAACGCTAAGGAACTAATGCAATTTTTAAAAGACAAGGAGCTGGAAGATGCCTACACCGAAGTGTCGAAATTGTGCGCATTAGTATTGACAATACCTGCCACAAGTTCATCAGTAGAACGCAATTTTTTAACACTTAAACGTATACAAAATTTCGTGAGGAATTCAACGGGACAGGAGAGGCTTTCGCATACATCGCTGTTGTCCCTTGAAAATAAATTTCTCCAAAATATGTCGGAGTATCGACGTTTTTATGATGACGTCATTGACGAATTTACAAAAAATGATCGAAGAATCGAATTACATTACAAATAGGTAGGGTTCTAAAAATTGCTTTCCCTTCTTTTTCACCGCACGCCCCTGTTAGTAATCATTAATTAATAAGGAAAAATAATAAATATGAACTTCCCTCCAAACACTGAATTTTGAGAATGTTCGGTAATTTATGGTACCTACCTTGAAAAGATATAACTGGTTATCAATTAATAATCATAAAATATTTTCAATAAAAGTGTAGATAATTTCATTACTTCTTAAATACATAATAATGTTTATCATAGGACCAATAAAAATAGAGACAAAAACAAATGTTTTCATGGTTAATTTGATTTACATTACACTAACATCATAACAAGGATACCATGACTTGTCGGGAACGACGATCACGATGTGGAGGGCAAAGCCACAAAATGGAATCACAGAAACAACTACTTCGCGGGCTAATTCCAAAATCGGCATTGAATTAACACTGTTGTTTCCTGACTTTATATTTTGAGCTTTTGCCCTACATGGTGGTCGCCAGTCTATAGTCGAAACATTTACATTTACCTTTTGTAGCCGTATATTCATCAATAGGTTTGACTATAAAACTTGGGGCTTTCGTAGGACCATTTCGAAGTACTTCCAAGTTTAAAATTGCATCTAATTCTTTTCTCTCAAATGTATTTGTTGTAGCACACCTGAAAATAAAAAAAAACGTTGCGTCATGTAATATTATTTAATAGAATTATATTTAGGGACTAAATATAGACTTTCAGAAAAGCAAAGTCACTGTAGTATAGTCGAATGCGGTCTTATCGTGCGGGTCCAAAGGTCACCAACAATATGAATCAAATCGGAAAACACAGTGAATACCAAAATGTTGTGTGATTGTTTTATCGAGCTATTAAATCTCGATGGGCTATTTACAAATATACAGTGAGAAAGAAAATAGTTTTTTTTTTATATTAAGCAATATTATTAAGATAGGCACTTAATATTATTTTATATATTAAATGCCGAGGGACTAAATAAGAAAATTTGCTAAATATGTATTTGGTTGAAATTTTTTGGTGGGCAAAAACGAAAATACACAAAATGGCAAGCGCCTTAATAAAGTCGAAAGGCGGTTGGAATCAGTGGAACAATCGGGATTTGTTCTGTTTATACAGCCACTTAATGAAAGTGAGATTTTTTTATCAATCACCAAAAATTATGAGCCCCGCTTGACCTAAAAATCTAACCACTTATACAGTACCGTTTATTTAAATGCGGGCCACCCCGCATTTAAATAATGACAAATGAATTGTGAAATTTTATTTTGCAAAAATATTATACACTTTTGTTAAAAACACAAGATAATTAGTTATTACTTCCCTCGTGAGATTTTTTCAGATATTTACGTTTAAGGGCCCCTAGATGCCGGAAAACATGTTTTCTCAATTCCGTCTGTCTGTAGGTATGTCTGTCCGTTCGCGGCATAGCTAAAAAAACTACTTATCCGATTTCTTCAAATTTCAGTCTAAAATTAAGGGCCATGCATGCGAAAAATACAAGCTATATATATATATATATATATATATATATATATATATATATATATATATATATATATATATATATATATATATATATATATATATATATATTTTGAGTTAGTTTTTCTTGAACATCCGTGTATATATAGTTACTAGATTTTTCTTGGGTTATAAGTTCATAGCATTAAAACAATTCTCAAAAATTATTAGTCATCTATTCATTTTAAAATTTGACGTTTCGGCAGGTGGCTCCGTGCCTTTCTCAAAAATACTTTCTAAAATAATTTAAATTAGAGAACCTACACACTTTAGTAAAACAAGACAGACTTACCATGAAACGTAATTAAATTATCCATAGGTGTTTAAAATCACAAAAGACACGACGCTGATCGCGTTATTTGGACAAACATTTTTACAATAAACATATGAAGGACGACGAACAGTTATTGACTGAAGAGCAGATACGTATGATAGGTAGGATGTTATGTTTTTTTTGTTTTTTGACATTTTTTAAGTTTTTACCGGGCGGTTCAGAAAGTAATTTTATTTTGTCTAAGATTATTATTTTTAAGTTTTTCAAATGTATGTGAGAAAATAATTAAATAATGTCAAAATAAATTTTGCTTACAAGGTTGATATCTTTTTTGTCGTTTACTGAGTTTTTATTTTTCTTAATTTCAATAGACTCGTAAACTTCCCGCTTGCGTTTGTTGTTTTCGGTTTTTAGAATTTTAGTTTCACTAAAACTAAATTTATGTTTTTTTTGGATTTCGTGTTTAGAAAGGGCAGTGGGATTCCTTTTATCATATTTATGAGAGTTAATTCTCGAGCCTAAATATTGGCTGGTTTGTCCAATATAAACTCCAGCGCAATCTCCACACGGGATCTCATATATAACATTGCTTTTTTTCATTTTGGGTGTCTTGGTTTTTAGAGAAGTGAAATTTTGATTTAATAAATGGAAGCCTTTGTGTGCAACATTTATATTATATTTGTTAAATAGATGTTTAAGTTGCTCAGATAAGCCTTTTATGTATGGTAGTGTTAAATAGTTATTAGTTTTGTTTGTGTTGGCTTTTGAGTTGTTCGTTTTATTGTAAAATTTATTAATTCTTTGTTTAAATACTTTATTTACTAATTGTTGGGGATATTTATTTTCGAAAAGAACTTGTTTGGCTTTATTAATTGAGTTTTCCCTAAACTCGACATCTGATAGCTGAATTGCCCTATCGGCTAATGCTATAATAACTGATTTTTTTTGAGAAAGTGGATGTTGGGAATTATAGTTGGTGTACCTTGAGGACCAAGTCTTTTTTGTGTACCATTCTGTTCTGATAGTATCCTTTGTTTTATGTAAGGTGACATCTAAAAAGTTTATTTGATTTTGTTTTTCGACTTCGATGGTGAATTGCAATTTATGGTGTTAGCTATTATGCAGATCAAAATCTAAATAAATTTAATATCTATCAAGATAAATTTCAATTCACCATCGAAGTCGAAAAACAAAATCAAATAAACTTTTTAGATGTCACCTTACATAAAACAAAGGATACTATCAGAACAGAATGGTACACAAAAAAGACTTGGTCCTCAAGGTATACCAACTATAATTCCCAACATCCACTTTCTCAAAAAAAATCAGTTATTATAGCATTAGCCGATAGGGCAATTCAGCTATCAGATGTCGAGTTTAGGGAAAACTCAATTAATAAAGCCAAACAAGTTCGTTTCGAAAATAAATATCCCCAACAATTAGTAAATAAAGTATTTAAACAAAGAATTAATAAATTTTACAATAAAACGAACAACTCAAAAGCCAACACAAACAAAACTAATAACTATTTAACACTACCATACATAAAAGGCTTATCTGAGCAACTTAAACATCTATTTAACAAATATAATATAAATGTTGCACACAAAGGCTTCCATTTATTAAATCAAAATTTCACTTCTCTAAAAACCAAGACACCTAAAATGAAAAAAAGCAATGTTATATATGAGATCCCGTGTGGAGATTGCGCTGGAGTTTATATTGGACAAACCAGCCAATATTTAGGCTCGAGAATTAACTCTCATAAATATGATAAAAGGAATCCCACTGCCCTTTCTAAACACGAAATCCAAAAAAAACATAAATTTAGTTTTAGTGAAACTAAAATTCTAAAAACCGAAAACAACAAACGCAAGCGGGAAGTTTACGAGTCTATTGAAATTAAGAAAAATAAAAACTCAGTAAACGACAAAAAAGATATCAACCTTGTAAGCAAAATTTATTTTGACATTATTTAATTATTTTCTCACATACATTTGAAAAACTTAAAAATAATAATCTTAGACAAAATAAAATTACTTTCTGAACCGCCCGGTAAAAACTTAAAAAATGTCAAAAAACAAAAAAAAACATAACATCCTACCTATCATACGTATCTGCTCTTCAGTCAATAACTGTTCGTCGTCCTTCATATGTTTATTGTAAAAATGTTTGTCCAAATAACGCGATCAGCGTCGTGTCTTTTGTGATTTTAAACACCTTTGGATAATTTAATTACGTTTCATGGTAAGTCTGTCTTGTTTTACTAAAGTGTGTAGGTTCTCTAATTTAAATTATTTTAGAAAGTATTTTTGAGAAAGGCACGGAGCCACCTGCCGAAACGTCAAATTTTAAAATGAATAGATGACTAATAATTTTTGAGAATTGTTTTAATGCTATGAACTTATAACCCAAGAAAAATCTAGTAACTATATATATATATATATATATATATATATATATATATATATATATATATATATATATATATAGCCTGTATTTTTCGTTAGCCCCGAGTTTCTGGTAAAGCGATTTTCATATATCAAATTTTGTCTTATAATTAATAAAAAAATTCACTTACTTTAAACACGCTTTAAAATTGGAACAAGTATTTTATAATTATTTATTTATTGCCTACAAAATTACAAATGTACTAAAAAAGTAAGTAAAAAAATGATGTTAAATCTAATAAAAAAATTTTAAATTAAAATTCGCTGGCTAATATCCACGAGCCAGTGGCAAAAACTCTGAGAATCGGTATAAGGAATGTACAGAAACTTGTGCATGAAAAAAAAACATAATTTACTTCCGAAGAAGATTAAGAAATGCACACGAAAAAATCCTAAGACAAAAGACTTAAGTTACAATGCAAAAATTCATTGCATTATTCATAATGCAATTTATGATTTATACACGTCAAAGACTAATATAATCCTTCAGAAACTTTTTAGTATTATAGACTAAAAAATATTATCATCACTTAAAAAGTCCTTATCTTCTGAGTCGTCCTCAAATGGCGCAATGATCATTGGTGCTATTTCGACATCTAGAACTCGTTCTCGATTCCACCAATCCCATATTAATTTCTCCGTATGTTCCATAGATTTCTTCCAGTACTCCGGCGTAATATAATTTAATGAATCTTGCCAAACAATTTGCACTTGATCTGATGTAAGACCATCGTTCACGTGTTTTTCGTAATATGATTTTGCCCCAGCCCATATTAATTCTATTGCGTTAAACTGACAATGGTATGGCGGCAGTCGTAAAACCTCATGTCCATTTTCCCGTAATATTTCATCTACGGCAAATATTGTTGGCTTTTTAATAGATTTTGCCATTAAAAGAAGTTCTAGTTTCAGCATATTGGGTAAAGGATTTTGTTTTTGTTTTATTAGCCAGTTTATTTAAGATTCTTGAATAATAAGATGCATTGTCCAGAATGATTAAAGATGGAGCATCTAAATTGGAATCAGTTGTTCTTTTAACCACTTTTCAAACAGTTCACAGTTCATATTATCATAGTAGTCCATACTTTTGGATGTTGAAGAAAACAGTAAACTTGCACCTGGGAGAAATCCTGTTGAAGAACCCGCATGCAAAATGATGAACCGTTTTCCCGTCCTACATCCCTTTTTTCTCTTGACACTTTTACTCGTCCTGCCAAGATTTCGAACCACTTCCATTAGAAAATATCCAAGTCTCGTCTAAAAATACCACTTTTCTAAATTTTGAATTAACATTTTCCGTGTATTTCTTTAAAAAGTGGATACGCTGACTTGCTATATGTGGCAACTCGCATAAAAATCTTCGATTACAATCCTTTTTATATCGAAAACCCAACATTTTTATTAATTTTGACAACGATTTTACTCCAATTTCCAATATGCCTCGATTTTTTAAAGCTTCTTTTAAAACTTGAAGGGTTATATTAGTTTTTGATGTGTATAAATCGTAAATTGCATTACGAACATCCATTTTTACATTGTCACTTAAGTCTTTTGCCTTTGGATTTTTTCGTGTACATTTCTTAATCTTCTTCGGTTGTAAATTATGCTTTTTTTCATGCACAATTTTCTGCATAGTCCTTATACCAATTCCCAGAGCTTTTGCTACTGTCTCCTGGGTATTGGCCGGTGAATTTTCATTTTCGTAATATTTTATTAGATCTAATAACATTTTTTTCGCTTGTGGATGCAAAAAACCCGAAAATGGTTTTCTATTACTTATTTTGTCACTGACTTGTCAATCTGAATTGAAGTGACATCGCTCAAAGATTTTTGCAACTGCTGGTATTTATATGTTTATCCCCTTTTTTCGTATGAAAATATCATAGGTCTATCTAATTCATCTTCCGGATTTTATGCGGAGGATATGATTACACGTAATAAAAGAGAAACAAACTTAAAAAGTTTGTCGTTGATAAATCGTATGACCCGCACGATAACACTGCTTTGGTCTTTTTAAGTATAGTAAGGTATATTTTTAATATTAAACATAAGAGAGGGTTTAGAGAAGTTTAGTGAGTATCCTCTACCGGTCGCAGGTTTTATTATATGGACTAGAATTAAACCTCGAAATCTATCTACTGAGTGAAACGGCAAGTTTGTTAGTTAATGCTTCAAATCTGACTTGATCGAAAGCCTTAAACCAGTCAATTAAAAATTATCTCGGTTTCGCCATAAAATTCGATCGATATTTTTAAGTTAATTAAGACCTACAAGGGACCTTTAGTGGTAAGCCAACTCAACCAACGTATCGATCAAATTCTATGGCGAAATGATGTAATTTAGGTATACAATGAGTCCCCGGATGGATAAAATAAATAAATAAGGCCTTTAATAAACATACAAAAACAAACAAGAAAATTACTGCACTAGCGAAGTCTAGCAAATAAATGCTACTCTACTTAACAATCAGAGGGTTTATCCTGTGCTACGGAATGCGTAGGCAAATAAAATACATAATTATTATTAGTTGACAAAACATGGCAAAATAAATTGACAAACAAAAATCTTTTCTGGCTTTTTCGCAACATTTAAAAACAAATTGACACAGAAAAAAATTGTTAAATTCTTAGGTCACAAAAATATGTGTGAATAATAATATTCAAGGTTACAAAGTGTGCGAGGGCGACGAAATTAAAATTAAAGAAGTACGTTTAAGTTTCTTTGGGAAGATCCATGCCCACAGATTAAAATGAGCTTAAGCTATGACAGAAAAGTCCTGCAAGCCTTCTGCCTATCTAAAATAAAGCGTTTAAATTTAAACTTTTTAAAATTAAAAAGTCTAAATTCTCTAGGCAATAAATTCAAAAGGGAAATTGAAATGTACGAAAAAGATCTTTCAAACAACGTAGTACGAAAATGAGGCATTGTGTATTTATCCTTGAATCTTACATTAACGGAATGCTGTGATTCACGAATTTGAAATATGTTATTCAAAGAACCAGATTTGGGATCGTTAATAAGTTTAAAAACAAAATTTCCCAGATGATGTATCCATCGATTTTCAATACGTAACCAATTTAATTCATTTATTCTATGAGAAATATGTTCCCTTCTAGACATATCAAAAATTAAATGACCACATGAATTTTGTATGACCTATTGTATTTTATTTTTGTCCAAAGAATTTAGACATGGAAAATAAATAAAATTACCATAATTAAATTGTGAAAGAATTAGATTCTGTGAGCAATTTTCGTAGATGAAAATTAAGAATATGACGATTGGCAAATAATATTTTTAATTTAAAAAACGCTTTTCGTCTAACTGCACGTAACTGCTGAAACGCAAATTAGAGTCCAAAATTTTACCCAAATTCCGAGCCTCTTCAACAAAATTTAATACATTATTATCGATGGAGATATTCAGGTTTGAAGTTAAAAAGTTGCGTTTGTCCCTATTACCAAATATCATCAAATTAGATTTTTTTAAATTTAAGTTTAGGTTATGTTCTTTAGACAAAGTATTAATTACATTTAAATCATTATTTATTATATTATTAGCCACTTCAAACTCTTCCTGTCTAAAGGAAAAATAAATCTGGGTATCATCAGCGTATGCTATTATCTTACAATTATTAAGGGACCTTAAAATGTCAGAAGTATAAATGCTGAAAAAAAGAGGTCCCAGGACAGACCCTAGAGGTACACCAGACAATATAGAAAGTTCTTGTGATTCACAGTTATTATAAGAGATTTTCTGCGATCTGCATGATAGATAGGATTTAATTAATTTTACTGAGACATTATCAAAGCCGAAGTATTTCAATTTGGCTAAGAGCAAGTTATGGCTGATAGTGTCAAAGGCTTTTGAATAGTCAAGTAACACGAGCACAGTGACAAGACCCTGACCAGTATTTACAAAAATGTTATTGGTAATAGTTGCAAGAGCAGTAGAAGTACTAAACCTGGATCTAAAGCCACACCATTTTTAAAAATGGCAAAATCAAAAATTTGTTTACATAATATTTCTAAGACTTTAGAAGCCACAGGCAATATGCTTATGATTCTTAAATCAGAAAAGGTTTGAAGGTCCTTATTTTTCGGAAGTGGCACACGTATTGCATTTTTCCATATATCAGGAAAATAAGAGTTTTCTATGCAACAGTTAATAATATGAAGAAATATAATATCAATAATGTGGACTACAATATCTCAACATTCTACGTGAAATATTATCAGAACCAATGCTATCTTTTTTTAGAGAATGTAGGATTTTATTAACTTCTTCAACATTACTTAATTTGAACGAAAACTGAGTACTTGTTGAGGAGTAACTATTACTATAAAAAATTATTGTATTATCACAATTATTGGATACATGTTGAAAAAATTTGAAATTTGAATTGAAAAAATAAGAATTAATAGAATTGGGGTCTGAGAGGTTAGCTGGCAACTCTGCCCGACCTTGTTAACACTGTTCTACGATTCTCACGCCTAGCAGCAACTGAATTAAGATAGTTTTGCTTTTCTCCTCATCGTTATCATAGACACGGTAAGATTTCTTAGTTGTTAATAATTATTCCAATCGACTTGAGAATGAGATGTTTTATATTTATGTAAAGCTTTATTTTTATCTTTAATTAACATTTTTAAATTAAGACTTAACCACTCTGCCTTTGGTTTTGTAATTTTGCGACTTACTATCGGAGCGTGTTTATCAAATAAGAATATAATAAAATCATTAAAAATAGTAATTTTTTCATTTATGTTACTATTGTTAAAAATAGAGTATCAGTCAAGAGCTGCAAAGTCGGAGATGAAACCATCATAATTAAAACGATCAGTTACGATAAGAATTAACCTTTGGAATTACTTTATTCTAAATCACAGAGAGATCACAATACGGTACTCTGTGATCGGAGGTCGTAATCTGCATTAATTGTACCACATACGTTTATTGCAAGTGACGTGGAAATAAAAATTGGGTCAATCAGGATGCTCGTGCTAGCTGAAATTCTGGAAGACAATAATACGGACGTAGATATGCAAATACCGTCAACTTCGGCGGTCAGTAATAACGTTGTAAATGTTTGAGAATTTAGTAGGAAGAATGTGTGTGAATGGGTGGTGTGTGTCTTAATAATAAAGGGATTTTCAATATTAAACTTCGCTGATAAGCTTCAAATAATTTCCAAAGGAAGGGCAAAACCCCCTATGAAAAATTTAACCACAAAAATGAAAAACTGTATTAGACATTTTTATCCGGAAAAACAATACGAACCATTTAAATGGCTAACAGGCTGTGAAAATATAACTAAATTATTTTGTTGGCCATGTTTACTTTTTGAAAATGAAAAAGGTCTCTGGAATAAAACTGGTTTTTCCAATTTAAACAATTTCCTATTAAGCTGTAAAAAGATACATTATGTCCTAACACTGGAACCTGTGGTGGAAGATAGATCAAAATACAAGAGTTCTAACCACACTACACCACACTTTTACGTTCTGGACGCGCCGTAACCAAGTTAGCATCATCAGCAGATGATATAAACTGAGTTTATATCATCTGCTGATGATGCTAACTTGGTTAGCGAAACGCGCGTCCAGAACGTAACAAGTTGTGGTGTAGTGTGGTTAGAACTCTTGTATTTTGAAGATACATTATGTCCAAAGCGCATTTGCAGGCCGTCATAAAAGAAAAAACTTCGACAAAACCAGAATTGAACACGCCCTTAATAAACAGTTGGAAATTAGTCACCGCCAACACAATGAACTAGTCGATAAAAATGGGCAAATATTAAGAAGACTTATCGATGTTGTTTGTTTTCTCGGACAGCACGAATTGGGATTTAGAGGTCATGAAGAAACAAGGGTTTCTTCAAATAGAGGAAATTTTCAAGATTTACTTAGTTTAACGGGTAAATATGATGATTGCTTAAAAAATCATTTAGACCAGTCTAGCGTTTTTCGCGGAACGTCGAATCGAATCCAGAATGATTTAATTTCCGCTGTTGCAACCATTATTCTAAAAAGAATTAAGCAGGAGATTGGCGAGGCGCGGTTCATTGTTATTGTTCTGGACGAAACAACTACTATCACTAATTTTAGCCAATTATCTATAAATCTATAAATAATAAAACGTGGGACTCAGAAGCAATAAATAGTTCGAGGGGGTTTTTGTACTGTTTGAAACGAGTTTTTAATTTTAATTATTTGTTGAACATATTTTCACAAATATTTCCATTCTCAGACAATGTTTTTAGTATACTAGAAACTAAAACAAATGATATTGCTTTTTGCTTAAAAAAAGTGAATGATTTTAAGTCCATGTTAAGCCAAAAAAGAGATGACTTTGACCTATTTTGGGAGAAAACGATGACGTTAAATGTAGAGCCACAAGCCCAGCGTCTTCGAACAGACAAGGTGGGAGATGTTCAAACATCATATAGACGCCTCTTTTATGAAATAATCGATCAAATTCAGCAACAAATAAACTTTAGATTTAATGGTTTAAATGATTTTAAATTCCTCGAGCTCTGCAATTTTGATGCATTTAAAGGAAAAACTTTTCCAGAAGATGCGTTTAAATCTCTTCTTCTTCATTATGGCCAGTTCTTCGACCGAGTGTTACTGCGATCTGAACTAAAAGTGATTTACGAAACTGATGACACTAGCGCAAAAAATAACGCTAAGGAATTAATGCAATTTTTAAAAGACAAAAAGCTGGAAGATGCCTACACCGAAGTGTCGAAATTGTGTGAATTAATATTGACAATACCTGCCACAAGTTCATCAGTAGAACGCAATTTTTTAACACTTAAACGTATAAAAAAATTTCTCAAACTTCTCAACTTCTCCAAAATATGCCGGAGCATCGACGTTTTTATGATAACGTCATTGACGAATTTGCAAAAAATGATCGAAGAATCGAATTACATTACAAATAGGTAAGTTTCTAAAAATTGTTTCCCTTTCTTAAAATTTCACCGCACGCCCCTGCTTATTAAAACAAAATTCATACAACACTTAAAAAAACAATAAAACAAAATAGTATCATTTTTTTAGGCAAAAAAAAACTGTCGAAGAGAGCTAGAAACACTGCGAACCCACAAAAAACTTAATATGCTTAAGAGCAATATTCTGTTGACGCTTATTATTTACGAAAAAAAATTACATTTTTTTTTCGAAAATCATTTCCTAAAAAAATCATAGTTTCCTTTTAATCGTAATATTTGTCATAAAATGGTGTTGTAGTGTAAAATATATTCCAACATCCATTTCAAACAAAAAGCAATTTTTCCTAAAGCTTATACAATTTCCAATCAAACGAAAGACAAATATACAGAGGTGTCCTGTTAAAAGAACATAAGTTTTATTTATAGATAAAAATTGACAGCTCACAACAAAAATCTGACTAATCGCCACTAGGTTCTGCGTAAAAAAAACCGTAAAAGAGAAAGTTTTTAGTTTTGCGACATATTAAAGGATGAGGTCCGAAAATGCAATATTTTCAATTTCGCCCTATATCTCAGAAACGAAGCGGGCTATGAAAATTTCTTCCACTTTACAAAAAAGTAGTACAGTATTGCGAAAACCGCAACTCTCTATCTTCACCCGTTAGTATTATCGAAGATTATAGGTACGAAGATGGATTTTATTTTATATAAATAAAATAATTACTTACTTGTACGTTCCAGAATCCGTAACACTGACATTTGTAAGTATCATGCTTCTCACACGAACATCCACAAAAGGCGACGCTACATATTTGTCGCCCTTACTGTAGTCAACAAACGCGACGGGATTCGAGTCAGGAACGTCGCACCGCCAACTGACAGTGTTGCCGGCTTGCACGGAAACGTCAACACTCCGCTGAGAGGGAAGTTTACCCATTCTTGCCAAAGTGACACGCCACGGGACCGAAGCTACTACCGATGCGCCGTAGTAGGCCAAGCACTGGTAGTCGCCTGCAACATCCTCGTCCCTAACCTGAAAATAAAAATTATCAGCAATTGTGCAAAATATATCATATCCATAACATATTCAGAAAGATCTTTACATTATAACAAAGACTGATTATACTTCGAATAGACATCCCATCAGGTATAAATAAATTAACCACATCAACTGTTCATGCTGAAGTTTAATTAGAACGCACGCAACAATATGTGGTTCAATGTTGACAGAAGCGTCTACTTGCTTAGACATACAATACAATCATTATGGTGGCAACCCTGTGCGTCCTGCTACGGGAGAAACTCTCGGGAGTATTTTATTTTACATTAGATGAATTGCCTATCCAGATATCTGTCTTTGATTATATATATACAGGGTCTCCCAATAGTGCGTTCTCGGTTGATATCTTGATAACGGATAGCGATATAAAAAAAGTTCAAATACAAGAGTTGTAGAACAATACGGGCTACATAACCTAAAATTATTTTCAATAATACAGGGTGTCTCAAAAATCTGTAGCGAAGCAAAATTGTTTTTTCTTATGGGACACCCTGTATATTTTTGCATATTTAGATTCTGCTCGTGATTCTACACATTTTTTGTATAACATGTGCTATGTCTAAATCTGATAGTTTTTCTAATATCCACCATTTTCTAAAAAAATATGGATTGCAGTGCCTTTTTTCAAACGACGTGGGCCGTTGGCTTTTTGATATAGGATTATGATTTTTGGCAGGAACATTAACAAAAGTATGGGTTGACTTTCAACGTGAACAAAATTTGTCGGCGTTGTACAGGGGGTCCTAGATAAGTAGGAGAAATTAAAAAAATTATATCTTCATTTTTTTAAATGGAATGTATAGTATTTTAATATTTTAGACTATTCGTGGCCCAAAACCCTATCTTTCGTTATAAATATGTCCTATACCTATTTGTCATAGTTTCCGAGATTTTGACATTTTTGTATTTATTATTTGGTTTTCAATGGCAATCGCCTTAGAATTTGCTTTATTATCGAATTTTCTAATTATAATACACTACAAGTGACGGAAAATTAAAAATTCAGCTCATAATATTGTGCTAAGAATCGCGACCTAAAGACTTAGAATAGATATTTTACCAACTATTCTTAAATATTTACTATTTTGGCTATTATAAAAGCGTAGGTAGTGTCAGCATATAGTTAGAACTTAATGTACGAAGATGCCTTAGACAATCCTAAAGTAAAACAAATGAAAACGGGGAAAATGTTGTCATGGCGAAATGTCAAACTCTTGTATTTGTGTAGTAACGGTGTTCAAATTGATTCAAAATGAATTTTTCTAGAGAAGAATTGATTAACATGATTTATGTTTTGGGCGCAAAAGATCAAAATTGTTTTTTAGCAAGTAGAGTTTATGCGCAACGGTTTAGCAATGCCGAACGTCATCCTCATGAGGTATCATTTGTCAGACTCAAGAACGATTTGAAAGAACTGGATGTGTCGATTACGAAAAAAAATTGGAAAGGCAGAAAAGAGCCGCAAATGAAGAAACTGAATATCTTGTTATGCAAACTTTAATTGAAAATCCTCATATTTGATGTAGGCAGTTAGAAAAGGAGAGAGGTCTAAATCTACGGCAAATAGAGTAATTAGAAAACATAAATTTCACCCATACCATATTCAACTGGTACAAGAGCTGGATCAAGACGATTTCAATCGAAGACTTGAATTTTGTACTTGGGCATTAGCAAAAAATAGAGAAGAACATGATTTTTCCAATAACATTTTATTTACTGACGAAGCGACATTCCATAAAAATTGATACGTCAACCGACATAATTTCCACTATTATAGTTCTGAAAACCCCAGATTCATTATCCCCTTGGATCACCAGCATAGATGGTCTCTTAATGTATGAGCTGATATAATCGGTAACCGTATCATTGGACCTTATTTTTTCTAAAATAGAGTTAATGGAGGCACTTTCCTAAATTTACTGCAAAACAGTTTGCAGGAGTGGATTGACGAATTACCTTTGAATTTGAATCTAGTGAGGCGGATGTGGTTCCAACTAGATGGCGCTCCGGCACATTTTAGCAGGCATGTGAGGCAATTTTTAGACGCGAATTATGAAAATAAATGGATTGGTAGAGGAGGTCCAGTATCATGGCCGGCAAGGTCTCCGGACCTCACAAAACTAGATTTTTTCTTGTGGGGTTTTGTTAAAGAGCAAGTTTACCGAACGCCACCCACTACCATAGAGAATATGAAAATGAGAATTAGAAATGCATGTACAAATATCAGTGCCGCGATGCAGAATAGAGTTAACAATTCCTTTGTGAATCGGCTACAAGTGTGTTGAAAGAAATGGTGGTCATATTGATCATTTAATCAAGTGATTGAAGGGCTTCTTTTTTTGTTGTGTCTCTTTAATTAAAATATTTATTTGCCTTTTTACATAAAGAAAAATAGTAAACTGAATTTTGCATTTTTTACTGTGTATTAATGTACAGGGTGATTCACCGAGATTTGCCACCCCCTTAATTCCTTTATTTTTAATAACAGAGAAAAAATTGAAATACAAAAGTGTCCCTCGTATATCAACTTTGTTATTTTAAATGGAACACCCTGTATATTATTACATTTTTGGATTCCTCGGAAAAATCTATAAATTCGATAATAAAGCAAATTCTAAGGCGATTGCCATTGAAAACCAAATAACAAATACAAAAATGTCAAAATCTCGGAAACTGTGACAAATATGTATAGGACATATTTATAACGAAAGATAGGGTTTTGGGTCACGAATAGTCTAAAATATTAAAATACTATACATTCCATTTAAAAAAATGAAGATATGATGTTTTTAATCCTTTTAATTTCTCCTACTTATCTAGGACCCCCTGTACAACGCCGACAAATTTTGTTCACGTTGAAAGTCAATACTTTTGTTAGTGATCCTGCCAAAAATCATAATCCTATATCAAAAAGCCAACGGCCCATGTCGTATTAGAAAAACTATCAGATTTAGACATAGGACATGTTATATAAAAAATGTGTAGAATAACGAGCAGAATCTAAATACGTAAAAATATACAGGGTGTCCCATAAGAAAAAACACAACTTTGCTTCGCTACAGATTTTTGAGACACCCTATATATATATATATATATATATATATATATATATATATATATATATATATATATATATATATATATATATATATATATATATATATATATATATATATATATATATATATATATATATATATATATATATATATATATATAAATGTAAATGAAATGGAAATTACTACAAATGTTTTAAAAACGGTAAATTCAGAGGTCATTTTACTTGTAATTTAAGCAAATTATTATATTTTATTCATGGAATTCTTCAAGACTATTAGCACCATCAGTAACTAAAGTTTTTGCCTAAAAATTTGGCTTTCAAAATTGGTTATTACACACACACACCTATATATATATATATAATTATTCAATTTGTTTCTTAGACCCGTTATATATTAATTGGACTTCTTTCTTGGGTATAGGTTTATTTGTAAAATCAAACAATGGGATTAATTTGACGTTTCACCTATCATAGTAGGCTTTCTCAAAAATTGCTCATTCCTTTTTTTTTGTGGTATATAAGGCTCTCCTTTCCTATCTGTGAACGCAATGTGGGAAACATTGAAATTTAAAAAATTTGGCGAGACGCCTGTGTGTTTGCTTCTTAAAAGGAAAATTCTTCTATTTTTTTGCTTTGCTAATTTCGTGTTTGTGGTAGATATTTCTTTAAGTATATCGGCACATAAAAATCCATAAGTTGTTTCAATTTCTTGAAGGAACGTCATATCAGTGAAATACAGTTCGGCACCCTTGTATATATATTATTATTCAATTTGGCGTTTCGCCTATCATAGTTATGGATTTTTATGTGCCGATATACTTAAAGAAATATCTACCACAAACACGAAATAAGCAAAGCAAAAAAATAGAAGAATTTTCCTATTAAGAAAGAAAGGAAGGATAGGAAAGGAAAGCTTTATATACCACAAAAAAAAATAAAGGAATGAGCAATTTTTGAGAAAGCCTACTATGATAGTTTGTTTGTTTGTTTATTTGTTTTGTTATTTAACTGCTTAAAACAAAATAACACAGGAAGTAACAAAAATATGATTTTACTGCTCTTCAAGATAATTTTTCTAAATTTCGCCCTTTTTTTAGTGCAAGGGTCAAAAATCGATTTCACATCGTCCGAAGGGCCACAATGGTCCACGTCACTGTACCACCATATCAATAAAATAAAAAACTGGTTTTCCTTTGGTTTCCATGAACGAGGCGATTTCCTTCTTGAGTTCAAAAAGGCGTTTTAGCATTTTTCCTCTGCTCAGCCAACGAACATATGTTACATCACCATACTCGGCATTAATTTCGTGTAAAAAATTTTGGAATTCTCTGTGGTTAAGGACGCGTGATTTAATGAAGTTCACAGTTTTTACGACCACTTTCATCATCTCATCAATATTTGTGGATTTTGCACAAAGATTTTGTTGATGAACGATACAATGGTAATGCGTCAAAGGAAGATTTTTCTCCTGTTTTTTTTATCAAACACGCGAGCCTTTCATTTTTTCCTACCATGGATGGTGTACCGTCTGTTGCAACTGCATAAAAGTGGCAATTTTAAATTATAGAGCTAATTGAGCGGTATCGGTTAAATCGTTCTTTTAGAGAATTTTCAATGTCTGCCGTTAACTCTTCGATTCTTCTAGCGACAGTAACACCGGACAAACCAACTTTAGAAAAAAGTTGTTTTTGGGACGGACACAATATTTCAGCGGCGGCCTCCATATATTCCTTGATAAATTCACCATCAGTAAAAGGTTTTGATTTCAAAGCAATTTTTTTGGATATAATGTAGCTAACCTTCACGCTTGCTTCATTTTCAATGTTCTGCTTTTGAAAACTATCTTGCTGTCGTTGAAGATGACTTTTTAGAGCTCTCACTTTATCTTGTCGTAATTGTCTTTTGAATGTCTCAAGCTTTGACACACCAAACAGACGGGTTTTTGATTAACACTAACGAACAAGTACAACTCAGTCCACTTTTCTAGAAATATGCGCTTCTCTTCACTAATTTTTCGTATTTTACCTGAAGTAGAAGAGATTTTTAATGTCAAGGTAGAAGAAACGAGTTTAATTCTCCGATAAAAATGTCCACGATTCCTTATAGGCCGATAAACAGAGATTTTTGCGTGATAAAAATAATAACCGCAAACGCAGTACGCTATCACACTCAAGATAGTCCATAGTAATATGTTTTCCACTCGCAACTATCATTTGTTTATATTATTTATATTAACAATTTAATGCAAAAAAAACGAGTATTCTTTCGTTTTTAGCTTATAAAATTGAAACTAATAAAGCAATATCGCTATTTGCCACGACAGGTTAGCAGTCTTCTCGTAAATTTTGCATGCAAAAGTTGGTTTTCGATAATTTGCATCTAATTTTTGTGAAAATTCAGGTAAGTGTCTTAAAATATGTATATCTTTTGCGTGTCTAGTTATTGCATGATATGATTCTATATAGTAACAACTCTATTTTGACTAATTTGTAGAACGTCAAAGTTTTTCTTTTTGTGTGGAACCGAAGTTAGGTTTCGCCAAGTTGTCTGAGGGAATGCCGCGCGGTAGTTAAGGGGCAATACAGTGTGTGCGCGGATTAGCATTTATGTTAACAAATAATTTTCATTTTGTTACAGATAACACGACGAGAACATATCAGCGTAAGTTCCAGAAGTGCAAATGCTCTCCAAAACAGTTAAAGGCGGCAATTGACGCTATAAAAACTGGGCGAGCTATCCGGGAAGTAGGATTCGGGCGTCCACATTACGTGACCGACTAAAATCTAACATACCGCGAAACTGGGATGAAATCCTGTATTCAGTAAAATACAAGAAGAAGCTTTAACAAAACATGTTCACAAATTGGCAAAGGTTTTTTTTTGGTATTACTCGGATTGAACTGCGACGACTGGCATACTAATATTAGACACCCCTTTGATTCCGAAAAAAAATAGCTGGAGAAGAATGGTTAAATCTTTTTTTAATGCGTAATACTACCATTAGCCTTAGATAACCGGAAGTTACGAGTCTGAATCGGATCTCTGCGTTTAATGAGGTTGAAGTCGATCGCTTTTTTCAAAATCTAATATCAGTTATGGATAAATGAAAATGAGAAAAGAGGAACATAAAAGTCCAATCAGCCTTCTTGTGGTAAAATTTTTATTTATCTAATTCCTACGCGTTTCGATCTTGATGTATATAAAATAAAAAATTATATAAATTGAAAAATTGAAACAGTACTTCCAGGAAGCAGGACAAAAAACTTTTCACATAAGATAATCGTTTACACATAACAGTCCCACAGATATTTAAATAAAACTATAACAAAGGACATAAGAAAAATATGAAAAAATACGTTGTACTACTTATTCTTATTTGTTCAAAACACATGTTAATATCTACTGTCATCAGAGGAAACGGATTTAGGTACTAATCTAAAAATTAAGAATGTCTAAAATTATGAATGAAAATTTAGTTAATTTAATATTTTTATGTTGGCCAAATCGGGTCAGAGTCAAGGACGAGCAGGTAAAATAAAACTAACGAAAGAAGAATAGTTGGAGTGTTCAGTTCAAAAGGGATAAAAATGTAATTAATTATTCAAATAGTTTTAGGGCACTGATGTATTGGCGATATGAGTTGCCTAATTGATCATTTAAATTAAGAAGAGAGCGATCTTGTGTAAGTGTTATCTCGATAATTTCAAGAATATCCAGCTTTTTTCCCTTATATGGAATGTAATAATTTTGAGTTTTTTCCTTTTCGATATTATGTTTATTAGTTTTTAGATCTGTACCAAAGGGAGACTTATTATCACTTTCTATTCTGTTAGACCAGAGATGTTCTTTGATACGTACTTGTAGGGACCTACCAGTTTCTCCGACATATTCAGCAGGACAAGAATCGCAAGAAAGTAAATAAACCCCGCTTTTATTTAGGGGAGGTATTTTGTCTTTTAAAGATGAGAAAAAACTGGCAATAGTGTTTACTGATTTGTAGCAGACGAAAATATAGTTACAAAGTTGTTTTAGAGATCTTCCCATAATAGTGGAGATCTTGCCTAGAAATGGTATGGAAACGAAGCGTTTCGCGGTTAGTTTTTCTTGACGAATAAATTGTATATAAGAGTTATGATAAAGATTTTGTCTTTGTTTCCTTTTAAATATATTGTTGACTATGTGTGTTGGAAAACCATTGTTTGCAGCCATTTGGTGGATTATGTTTTTTTCCAAAATGAAATTCTCTCCTTTTAGGGGAATTGAGAAAAGCCGATTAAACATACTGTTGAGTGCAGCTAGTTTATGTGATATATGACGACATGAATCCCAGGGTATCATGTGATCTGTTTGTGTGGACTTTCTATATATTTTAAAATCGATATTTTGAGGCATTCTTTTTAGAGTAAGGTCTAGGAAATTAATTTTTTGTTGCTGTTCTACCTCCATGGAGAATTTGATGCTAGGGTGGAGTCCGTTGAGGTATTCTAAAAAGGAATTTAGCTCGGACATGCTTCAGCACCATCCAACCAATGTATCGTCCACGTACCTAAACCAAAAGCCTACCTTCTTGACAAGAGGGTGACTGGAATTGAATAATTTGTTTTCTAGGAAATTCATAAAGACTTCTGCAACTAGGGGTGATAGTGAAGATCCTATCGGAAGACTATCCACTTGTTTGTATAGTTTGTCGTGGAATTAACAGAAGTCTGAATCCATACATTTCTTTAAGAGGAGAGAGAGACAAGAAGTTTGCTCTTTTGTCAGATTAGGAGAGTTTTTTAACAAATGTTCGGCAATGTCGAGGCTTTGAATTCTAGGGATGCTTGGAAAGAGATTAACTACATCAAATGGAACTAGAATATAGTTGGAAGGCAGTGTTAACCGTTTTAATCTATTGACAAGTTCTACTGAATTTTTGATGCTATATTTAAAGTCTACATGCAACACGGTTTTCAGAACATTATTCTACCAATTCGCAAGGAAATAGGCTGGTGAATTGATAAACGAGACAACAGGGCGAATGGGGTACTTTGTCTTGTGAATTTTGATCATTCCATAAAGGAAACGGGTAAGTGGGTTCATAGGGATAATTGGTTTGCCTTGGTTAATAGATTTTATAATTAGTTCATTTTCTGTTAAAAGTGTTTTTAAATTACTGTTAAAGGATACACACGGGTCTTTATTTAAAGTAATAAAGCTATCATGATTCAAAAAACTCTCTACTTTATCGATATAGTCCTGTTTGTTTAAGATAACTTTTTGTTTCAAAAATGAAACATTTTAACCTAGTTTTGGGTAAGGCAGATAAGGGAAACTGTCTAGTTATCTTAAACAAACAGGACTATATCGATAAAGTAGAGTTTTTTGAATCATGATAGCTTTATTACTTTAAATAAAGACCCATGTGTATCCTTTAACAGTAATTTAAAAACATTTTTAACAGAAAATGAACTAATTATAAAATCTTTTAACCAAGGCAAACCAATTATCCCTATGAACCCACTTACCCCTTTCCTTTATGGAATGATCAAAATTCACAAGACAAACCATCCCATTCGCCCTGTTGTCTCGTTTATCAATTCACCAGCCTATTTCCTTGCGAATTGATTGAATAATGTTCTGAAAACATTGGTTGCATGTAGACTTTAAATATAGCATCAAAAATTCAGTAGAACTTGTCAATAGATTAAAACGGTTAACACTGCCTTCCAACTATATTCTAATTTCATTTGATGTAGTTAATCTCTTTCCAAGCATCCTTAGACTTCAAAGCCTCAACATTGTCGAACATTTCTTAAAAAACTCTCCTAATCTGACAAAAGAGCAAACTTCTTGTTTCTCTCCTCTTTAAGAAATGTATGTATTCAGACTTCTGTAAATTCAACAACAAACTATACAAACAAGTGCATGGTCTCCCGATGGGATCTTCACTATCACCCCTAGTTGCAGTTGAATTTCCTAGAAAACAAATTATTCAATTCCAGTCACCCTCTTGTCAAGAAGGTAGGCTTTTGGTTTAGGTACGTGGACGATACATTGGTTGGATGGTGCGGAAACATGTCCGAGCTAAATTCCTTTTTAGAATACCTCAACGGACTCCACCCTAGCATCAAATTCACCATGGAGGTAGAACAGCAACAAAAAATTAATTTCCTAGACCTTACTCTAGAAAGAATGCCTCAAAATATCGATTTTAAAATATATAGAAAGTCCACACAAACAGATCACATGATACCCTGGGATTCATGTCATCATATATCACATAAACAAGCTGCACTCAACAGTATGTTTCATCGGCTTTTCTCAATTCCCCTAAAAGAAGAGAATTTCATTTTGGAAAAAAACATAATCCACCAAATGGCTGCAAACAATGGTTTTCCAACACACATAGTCAACAAAATATTTAAAAAGAAACAAAGACAAAATCTTTGTCATAACTCTTATATAAAATTTATTCGTCAAGAAAAACTAACCGCGAAAGGCTTCGTTTCCATACCATTTCTAGGCAAGATCTCCACTATTATGGGAAGATCTCTAAAACAACTTTGTAAGCATATTTTCGTCTACTACAAATCAGTAAACACTATTGCCAGTTTTTTCTCATCTTTAAAAGACAAAATACCTCCCCTAAATAAAAGCCGGGTTTATTTACTTTCTTGCGATTCTTGTCCTGCTGAATATGTCGGCCAAACTGGTAGGTCCCTACAAGTACGTATCAAAGAACATCTCAGGTCTAACAGAATAGAAAGTAATAATAAGTCTCCCTTTGGTACACATCTAAAAACTAATAAACATAATATCGAAATGGAAAAAAACTCAAAATTATTACATTCCATAGATAAGGGAAAAAAACTGGATTTTCTTGAAAATATCGAGATAACACTTACACAAGATCGCTCTCCTCTTAATTTAAATGATCAATTAGGCAACTCATATCGCCAATACATCAGTGCCCTAAAACTATTTGAATAATTAATTACATTTTTATCCCTTTTGAACTGAACACTCCAACTATTCTTCTTTCGTTAGTTTTATTTTACCTGCTCGTCCTTGACTCTGACCCGATTTGGCCAACATAAAAATATTAAATTAACTAAATTTTCATTCATAATTTTAGACATTCTTAATTTTTAGATTGGTACCTAAATCCGTTTCCTCTGATGACAGTAGATATTAACACGTGTTTTGAACAAATAAGAATAAGTAGTACAACGTATTTTTACATATTTTTCTTATGTCCTTTGTTATAGTTTTATTTAAATATCTGTGGGACTGTTGTGTGTAAACGATTATCACATGTGAAAAGTTTTTTGTCCTGCTTCCTGTAAGTACTGTTTCAATTTTTCAATTTATATAATTTTTTATTTTATATACATCTTAAGTAGAATTTTTCCACACTATTTCGAATTATTTTGTACTTGCAGACAATCAGTTGTCCCCTAATGATGATCCGCTAGGATCGAAACGCGTAGGAATTAGATAAATAAAAATTTTACCACAAGAAGGCTGATTTGACTTTTACGTTCCTCTTTCCTCATTTTCATTTATAATGTCCCTTCTGGGGAGCAGATTTGATTTTACTAGTTATGGATAAATTTAAGTTTTCGGAAGATCGCATATACAACGTGGATGAAACAGGTATTTCAACGGTTCAGAAACGAGCTAAAATTTTTGCACCTAAGGGACTTAATCAAGTGGGCTCTGCTAGATCTTGAGAACGAGAAAAAACTGTAACAGTTGTTTGTGCCATGAGTGCTCTGTGTCAGTTCCTTCCTCCGATGTTTATATTTTCTCGACAAAGAATAAATTCGCATTTGCAAAAAAATGGCCCTCCTGGAGCAATTTATAACTGCTCAAAAAGTGGCTGGATTAACGAAGGCTTATTCTTGTTATGGATATGACATTTTAATAGCCACGTTAAAGCAAGCATGGAAGATCCAATACTCTTGATCCTCGACAATCATTCAAGTCACACTTCACTAGAAGTTTATAATTACTGCAAAAACCATGGAATTGTGATGTTGTCTATCCCACCCCATACGTCTCACAAGATGCAGCCGCTCGATTTGACTTTATATGGGCCCTTAAAAAATGCCTTTAACCGGGAATGCGATTCATATTTAAGAACAAATGCATACACAAAAATAACGCATTACGACTTGACATCCATTTTTAACAAGGCGTATATAAAGGTTACCACCATGAATAAGGGCAAATCTGGGTTTCAAGCTGCTGGTATTTGGCCAATAAATCCAGAAAATTTTTGAGGATTATTTCTGCCCAACTCCCGAGAATAGCATGGCGCTTGGCCATTCACAAGTGGACTTATCTGAGACACTAGATAATCAGAGAGAAGAAAATGACAAAATTGATGCGAATTTTAATTCCGACCTGTTTTTAAAATGTCTAGACAGAAAAGAGCGAAAAAGACATGAAAATCTTACTCCAAATTAGCAGTCAAGCTAAAGACGGAAATTTAAAAGTAGTCATTGGAACACAAAAAATTGAAAACAGTGAACCACAACCAGGACCGTCGAGAGACTATGTTGTTAATAAGGGCTCCACACTACGTAATCAACCTGTTTTTAAAATGTCTAGACAGAAAAGAGCGAAAAAACATTCTGAAAATCTTACTCCAATAAAAGAACAGCTGAAAGCGGCTAAAGAAAAAAAGTTGCAAAAAGAAATAAAGGCAGTATGGATTCATTTTACGCTGTACGAGGAACTTTAAAAACATCAGTGTACTAAAGCTATTGTACAATTCTTACGTCCGCTCAAAACTGGAATACGCGATTTTAATCTTGCTAGCCACTTGTTGAGCAAGGATCTTATTTAGTCGAGAAACCCAAGTTTGGAGAAATACATGGAGTAATGGAAATTAATAATCAAACATTTTACCGGCTAGAGTTCAAGGACCCCAAAGAACAACCCTAGGAGAATATTACTAAAAGATAAGTTTTTACATAAATACATTTTTAAAAAGCTAAACGCACAATTGGCGTAATTTTTAGATATATTTTATTTAAAAGAGCAGCGCAACCCATTGTGTAAATAATTGTACAATTATAAAAGGGTATTTTACAATTATCTAACTTTTGATTAAAGTTTACAGGTCAATCTCAATGCAATCGTATTATATTAAACATCTTTAACATCTGATTTTAGAGTTTTATTAAATATTTCAGACTGTATCATATTTAGGGTTATTCATGGGACCTTAGTTGTCAGTTGAATCCAGTAAGTTTTTTTTAATAGACCATGAATGGCGCCCAAATTATAACATTTTAGTGATTTGGATTAACTGACAAGTAACTGCAAACAACACATAAAGGAAAAAGGGTAAGAAAAAGAACCACCCCTATAAGTAGCCACGACAAAGAGCAGCTGAGGCATACATCTTTTTTTAGGTCTAATTTTAATATCAACAATAAAAGATGTCATAGGACGTTTTGCTAAATGATAAATAAATAAATAGAGCATATAGTTATTATTCTTATTAAACACTTACATTTATTAGGAAATATGCAATAGTTAAGCATATACCTATGATCTAGCTAATAATTAAATAAATACTAATAACAAAATATTGAAATAAACTCGTGAAGGCACGTGAAGCTCGTAAGCAGCTTACAGCAAGCTGAATGCTTTCTGTGTGATGGATGTCATCGCTACTTGTTAAACTGTCCGCAACATACAAAGGCGGCAAACATAGTAATCGGCATAGATCAAAGGACGCAACGCAGTGATACCAAATGATTTATACTTGGCCAACATGCTAAATTTTGAAGTTAAAAAGTCAGCGTCCCCTAGTAATTATTTATCTAGTAGGCATGTCTGAGCGTTACTTAGCAACGAAAAAAAAAACAACTGAAAGTGGGTTGTTTAGTCTACAGATCTCTCTGATCTAAAATTAATTTTAAAAAAAAGTATTTATTCAATACTTTAGTGATTATAGAGTGTAATTTTCAACAGTATTGGCAATTTTGGGGTTTAAAATAGGACCTGCCTGCAGTAATCCTTATAGGCAAAAGCAGCATTCCCGTTAATTCTTCGTGAAATCTGAGTAAAGAATCTTTTTTTTCTCGGGATAAGTTACCTGATATCAAAAAATATATATATATATCAAATAGCTTCTGCAATTGCTGAGATAATTAAAATCATAGATTAATACTTGCGTGCGGAGCGTATATCTATTACCCCTCGGCTGCCTTCGTTGCTACCATGCTATTCGGCTACTTTCCAGTGGCGGTTCCTCCATTGGGTCATACGGTCAATGACCCCCCAATAAATATTTCCAAACAGAAAATTATAAATAATTTATATTTTTTTAATTTATTTAAATTTGGAAATTCCTTCTATTATTCTAAGAGTGTCACGTCGTTGAATGTTCATGTTGATTCCGCAGCAGTAGCACTATCGATGCCTCGCACAGCGATCTCCGAAGATTTCGTTTTGTTGGACCACGAGGCTGGCGGCCCGCGATGTCCTGGTGGTTATAAATGGAGGCGAGCTTTTCCCGAGTGTTCCCGATTGACTTCGCATAGAGGCGCATAAGTAATACACGGCTCATGTTGGCAAATTTTGGGTCAACAGCCGCGCCGAGGAAACTTAAAGATTTTTGATGCGTTTAATGTAAATCGTGTGATGGGTTGTGGTTACGATTGCGTATTTTTATAGAATTTATTTTATTTTCAAGACTTGTTTGTTGATTTTGTGGTTTAAATTAATTGAAAAAATGAATGTTTTAAATAATGGTAGTAGTGGTTTAGAATCTTAAGACTTCAAAAGCCGCTAGTGAGCTGAACTTTGAGAAATGTCTCGAATTTAAGTCCAGATGTTGACCTTGGCCGCAACTTAAAATTCGGCAGACAAGACAAAAACAAAAAAGTAAATTGTTATTTTAGTAAAAATATGTACGATTATGTGATTGCGAAGGGATAAGGGCATTTTATTGTTTCGTGTCTTTGATTTTTTGAGATGAATCAGGTGTAAAACATAATAATTAGGAAATTAGGTGTATATATATATATATATATATATATATATATATATATATACATATATATATATATATATATATATATATATATATATATATATATATATATATATATACAGGGTGTCCCAATAGTGCGTTTTCGGTTGATATCTTGATAACGGATAGTGATATAAAAAAAGTTCAGATACAAAAGTTGTAGAACAATACGGGCTACATAACCTAAAATTATTTTCATTTATACAGGGTGTCTCAAAAATCTGTAGCGAAGAAAAGTTGTGTTTTTTCTTATGGGACACCCTGCATATTTTTGCATTTTAGATTCTGCTCGTGATTCTACACATTTTTTGTATAACATGTCCTATGTCTACTGATAGTTTTTGTAATATCCGACATTTTGTAAAAAATTATGAATTGCAGTGCCTTTTTTCAAACGACGTGGGCCGTTGGCTTTTTGAAATAGGATTATAATTTTTGGCAGGAACATTAACAAAAGTATGAGTTGACTTTCAACGTGAACAAAATTGGTCGGCGTTGTACAGGGGGTCCTAGATAAGTAGGAGAAATTAAAAAAATTAAAAACATCATATCTTCATTTTTTTAAATGGAAAAACAAATGAAAACGGGGAAAATGTTGTCATGGCGAAATGTCAAACTCTTGTATTTGTGTAGTAACGGTGTTCAAATTGATTCAAAATTAATTTTTCTAGAGAAGAATTGATTAACATGATTTATGTTTTGGGCGCAAGTGATCAAAATTGTTTTTTAGCAAGTAGAGTTTATGCGCAACGGTTTAGCAATGCCGAACGTCATCCTCATGAGGTATCATTTGTCAGACTCAAAGAACGATTTTAAAGAACTAGATGTGTCGATTAACAAAAATTGGAAAGGCAGAAAAGAGCCGCAAATGAAGAAACTGAATATCTTGTAATGCAAACTTTAATTGAAAATCCTCATATTTCATGTAGGCATTTAGAAAAGGAGAGAGGTGTTGCTACATCTACGGTAAATAGAATAATTAGAAAACATAAATTTCACCCATACCATATTCAACTGGTACAAGAGCTGGATCAAGACGATTTCAATCGAAGACTTGAATTTTGTACTTGGGCATTAGCAAAAAATAGAGAAGAACATGATTTTTTCAATAACATCATATTTTCATCACACGAAGTGACATTTCATAAAAATGGATACGTCAACCGACATAATTTCCACTATTATAGTTCTGAAAACCCCAAATTCATTATCCCCTTGGATCACCAGCATAGATGGTCTCTTAATGTATGGGCTGGTATAATAAGTAACCGTATGATTGGACCTTATTTTTTCGAAAATAGAGTTAATGGAGACACTTTCCTAAATTTACTGCAAAACAGTTTGCAGGAGTGGATTGACGAATTACCTTTGAATCTAGTGAGGCGGATGTGGTTCCAACTATATGGCGCTCCGGCACATTTTAGCAGGCAGGCAATTTTTAGACGCGAATTATGAAAATAAATGGATTGGTACGGGAGGTCCAGTATCATGGCCGGCAAGGTCTCCGGACCTCACAAAACTAGATTTTTTCTTGTGGGGTTTTGTTAAAGAGCAAGTTTACCAAACGCCACCCACTACCATAGAGAATATGAAAATGAGAATTAGAAATGCATGTACAAATATCAATGCCGCGATGCTCAGTAGAGTTAACAATTCTTTTGTGAATCGGGTACAAGTGTGTTGAAAGAAATGGTGGTCATATTGAACATTTAATCAAGTGATTGTAGGACTTCTTTTTCTGTTGTGTCTCTTTAATTAAAATATTTATTTACCTTTTTACATAAAGAAAAATAGTAGAATTGAATTTTTAATGTTGCATTTTTTACTGTGTATTAATGTACAGGGTGATTCACCGAGATTTGCCACCCCCCTTAATTCCTTAACTTTTAATATCAGAGAAAAAGTTGAAATACAAAAGTGTCCCTCGGATATCAACTTTGTTATTTTAAATGGAACACCCTGTATATTATTACATTTTTGGATTCCTCGGAAAATTCTATAAATTCGATAATAAAGCAAATTCTAAGGCGATTGCCATTGAAAACCAAATAATAAATACAAAAATGTCAAAATCTCGGAAACTATGACAAATAGGTATAGGACATATTTATAACGCAAGATAGGGTTTTGGGTCACAAATAGTCTAAAATATTAAAATACTATACATTCCATTTCAAAAAAATGAAGATATGTTTTTAATTTTTTTAATTTCTCCTACTTATCTAGGACCCCCTGTACAACGCCGACAAATTTTGTTCACGTTGAAAGTCAACCCATACTTTTGTTAATGTTTCTGCCAAAAATCATAATCCTATATCAAAAAGCCAACGTCCCACGTCGTTTGAAAAAAGAACCTGCAATTCATAATTTTTCACAAAATGGCGGATATTAGAAAAACTATCAGATTTAGACATAGGACACGTTATACAAAAAATGTGTAGAATCACGAGCAGAATCTAAATATGTAAAAATATACAGGGTGTCCCCTAAGAAAAAACCCAACTTTGCTTCGCGACGGATTTTTGAGACACCCTGTATAAATGAAAATAATTTTAGGTTATGTAGCCCGTATTGTTCTACAACTTTTGCATTTGAACTTTTTTTATATCGCTATCCTTTATCAAGATATCAACCGATATATATATATATATATATATATATATATATATATATATATATATATATATATATATATATATATATATACACATATATATATATATATATATATATATATATATATATATATATTGACCCCCCTGAAGAAAAGTTAACCATGAGCCGCCACTGCTACCTTCACGCGTTCGGGCGTTTCTGGTCATATTTGGAATCATTTTTCGCGAATTTCACAGAATTTTAGCGCGATATGAGAATATACGTTTGGTAGTATGATACTTCTACTTTCGATATGATTTCGCAGAATTTAAATCGGATCATCCACGACGCTTCCAGACACGCTGAAAAATAGTGCAATAAAAAATTTGAATCAACTGTGCAAAAACTAATAATCCCACAGAGTGTGGGTTTGGTATGCATAAAATACATATCAGTAACTATTACTGCGCAAAGGGCCTCGCTATAACTTTAGAAACAATGAAGATATGAATTGTTTGATCATATTTGTTTGTAATTTTATTCTCTACAATTCATCTCTTTACACTATTAAGATTGCTTCATTAGTTTCGATTTTATAAGCCAAAAATTAAATAAAATGCGATTTTTTGCATTGAATTGTTTATAACAAATAAACAAATGATAGCGAGTGGAAAATATAATGGAATATTATTATTATGATTGATTTTTCTGATACTACGACAATTATCCAAAAACCCTTCAAATTAGTTTTTAATTTAGACCTACTAATTCCCTCACAATCAATAAAAATCAGAAAAAATCTTTTTTTTTTAAATGGGGCAGACATGAAGTTTGAAAAAAAAATGCACTTTGTTTACCACCCTAAACCTAAATCGAAATCAAATTCAAAGCACTTTAAGGCCATAAAATGATCTCTCATTTGTCGAAAACCGCACTTAAATATCGTCTAAATTTTTCGAGTTTAAAAATAGCCCAAAAAATTTCATTATGTGTTTCAAAGTTCCAGCACTAATTTCAAAATCCAATACAATGATCTGATGTAACTAGCGTTCAAAATAACGATTCATACCAACGAGGCAGCAGCGCTAAAAATATATTGCAATGTGGCTTCTGTATTTAAAATTCGTTCATTTTTAATGACTATAAGTCCAGTGCCCCTGAGTGTTCACCACTGATATACAGAGTTGACCAATCAAAACGAAACAATTATATTTCACATACCGTCCGTTTAAAAAAAAAATCAATCGGACCCGTCGATTTTTATTTCCCGGGGAAAAGATTTTCCCCATACCACCAACCTTGTTACTTCCACCCCCTCGCAGAGGTGAGCTCCATTCCAAAAATCTTAAATGGGAATAGGGGTCGAGTGATACCTTATTTTAAAGGCAATCAATCAAAGGTAGAGCAATAAAAAGAAAAAATCTGAGAGACAGAAAAGATCTGTAGAGTTTTGTATCGAGAAAAAAATTTTTTTTGCTTATTTCTAACTCTGTCCCTTTAACCTCCAGCAGGGGTAAGCTGCAACCCTTAAAATATTAAATTCAAAGGTCATTAAATTCTCTTTTCAAGGCCTAGCCCTAAAATTAAACAGTTAGTTATGTAGTATGATAAAAGTATAAATTTGTATAGATCTTTACGTTAATTTTATGTAATGCCATTGTTTTTCTGGCCAAAATAATTCTTTTTGAGCTTAGCTTTACGGTATGGATATGGTTTAGATTTACAAAGAAAGATGAGACACAAGATTTAAATTCTGTTTATTCATTGTTCATAATAATAAGTGCTGAAAGTGTTGGCCTCATGCATCCATACAATAATAGAGATTTTGTTCGTTTATTTGTCGTACAAGATGCATTTTTATCTGCGTATTCTGCGAATAATGGCACGAGATATGCCAAACACTAAAGCTAGTTGCCTGGTACTTAAAAGTAGGATCCATATTGACGTGGTCCAAAACAGCAAGTTGCACTACCTCGTTTCCTACTATCATTCGATTTGGAGCGATTGGTTTTCGGTTTGCCACTGATCCCGACTCCGTAAACTTTGCTACCAGTTCAATTATGTATTTTCGGTGAATATGTTTATCTGGATTCATTTGATTAAATACCAGTGCTGCAATATTAGTAAATCTACTAATTTCATAATAGAGTTCAATCAGCGATACTCTTTCTGCAGTAAAGTAGATTAAAATAAACTTATAGTCACAGACAAAACCCTACGAGGTACTGAATTAATAAATTAAATGTAAATACTCTTAAGCCTCCACTTCTAAGGAAGATAAACAACTGCAATATCTATATTTTTTTTACACGAAAAGACTAGTACTTCTACTTTTTTGTTCAAACGATAAAATTGGAATTTAGATTAACTCTTTTGAGTAATAAATGTAATGAAAATTGAGTAATAAAAAAATGAAATATTTATGTTGGATCTATTGAAAAGAGAATTTGATGACCATTGAAATGAGGTATCACATGAAGTTTATTCCCATTCAATTTAAGGGTTGATGTGACAGAGTTGAAAATATGCATAAAAGACTTCTTCTTCGAGATAAAAATCAGCGGGTTACAAGGTTTTCTTCATCGAGCAATAACAACGAAAAATCATATTTTTTTCTGTTTTTTTTTTTCCTTTTTCTCAAAAACGGCTGCTTCAAATTTGATAAACTAAGATGCGTTGAAAAGAGAATTTAATTAGCTTTAACATAGAGTACCAGTCGACCACTATTCCTATTTAAAATTTTGGGGTTGGAGCTTGGAGCTCACCTCCGCGAGTTGGTTGAAGTAACAAGGCTGGTGATATACGCAAAAACTCTTCCCCGGGAAATAAAAATCGACGGGTCTGAGCAATTTTTGTAAAACCATCGGTACATGAAATATCCGCCTTGATTCGTTTTGACTGGCCCACCCTGCATAATATTTTTTGCACTGAATTACCTGTATTTTACCTGTTTCGTAGTAACTTACTTTTCACTTTGTAGGTATAACAAAAGTAGGTAATCGAGGCTAAAAGGTATACTTACCTGGACGGACAATTCTGATTTCTTCCTATTGACCCGATACTCAACCTCGGGAATTAATTGAAACGTCCCATTGCTTAATAAAATATTAGCTTTGCTGTCAAAAGGATCGTCCAATGGATAAAACTTCCATTGAAACCTATCGGGCTCGATGTTCATTTCACAAGACAAAAGGGTCTCGTATCCCCGTGGTAGAGTCATGGATTCAGGCTTGCTCACCAAATGTTCGAAATCTGAAATTAAAACATTAGGGTTTATTTGGTATATTTCTCCCGTGAAAAGGAAAAACATAGTAATGACATTTTTACGGGAAAGCAAATAATAAACCGCTCAAAAATTAGTCGGCAAAGCAATTTTTTTCGTCATTTTTAGGAAACCGTATCTCGGATACGCCTTAGACGATTTTTAAAAATTAAAAAGATTCTGAAAGGCCATTATTTGTTTAATCAATAGCCTGGTGTGGACTTTGACAAAAATATTTTTTTTTTGCGTTATACAGGGTGTGAAAGAATATAATGTAAAAAAGAAAAATTTTAACTTTCTGCAACTTTTTGCAATAGTTATTCTAGAACTTTCATAGTATTCACTTTTAGAAGCTTTCTTCCATATCTCAGGCCGTATTTGGTGGGTTTTTATTTTTTAGAAAAAAGTTACAGGGTATTTCCAATAAGTCTGCATTTTTTAAATTATAATATTTAAAATTTCAGAGGGTTCTTTTATTTATTGTGGAAATTCCGGAACTTTTTTATCCTAGTTTCTCTTTACCCAGAAGTATAGAGGCTTTGTATTTTTTTTGTTTAGAAAAAAAAAGTTACAAGGTCTGGATTTTTTAAATTAAAAAATTACAAATTTCTATGAGTTGTTACATTTGATATAAAACCTTCGGGACTCTATTATCCCAGCGTTTCTTTACACAGAAGTATAGCGGTTTTGCATTTCTTTGTTAAAAAAAAAGTTACAGGGTATTCTCAAAAAGTCTGTATTGTAGAAATGACAAAAATTACGAATTTCTACGTGCTCTTTATATTAACGTTGAGCTTTTGGGACTTTATTATCCCAGTTCTTCTGTACACAAAAGTATGGTGGTTTCGTATTTTTGGTTTACGAAAAAAATTGAGTACAGGGTGATCCACTATAAATGTCTAACCCATTTAACTTTTTTGCTTTACACAAGGCTTGACATTTTGGAAAAAAAAAGTTAAGTACAAAAGTTGTAGGTTTTAATAAGTAGTTTTTAGCGCATATATTTCTTTGTATGCAGGGTGTCCCATAAAAGGCTGACTGACAAAAGTTGCATTTTTTTTTAAATAGAACACTCCATATTTGACTTGATATTTGGACTCTACTAGAGAAACTAATAATTTTGATACCACCCACCATATGCCCAAATTCAATAATTATTTTTAAATTATTGATAATTAATTGTGTTTTACTGAGGCTCTAAACTCGATAGTGGAGTCAAACAACTTACAAATCTTGTTTGGTTTTGAAATGAAAATTTCTAGAACTGTCGTAAAATGTCTCTTCTGAGGTCTTCTTGAGGCCCGAAACTTTATATATCCAAATTATACACATGCTAATTAGTTTAGAAGCAGAACTTTCTTGAAAATGTCTCTAGTAAGTCTCTTCTTGGGGTATAAAACACGATAGCAAAGTCAAACATTTGAGGACTATCTAATAAGTAGTTTTTCAGCTATGCCGCGAACTGACAGGTAGGCAGACAGACAATCTGACAGACGGACCAACGGAATTGATAAAATAAATTTATTGGCATTTAAGGACGCTAAAACGTGACGATATGTAAAACCTGAGAGAGTCATTTTTTTCACAATTACATTTGATTTGACAGCCATTTTGTTCCGCCATCTTGAATTAGTATTACAGTTTTACTAATATATATATATATATATATATATATATATATATATATATATATATTTACATGGAAAAATGCTCGAACACGTTGATGTAGTATTTTAGTTTGTCACATTCTGATAACATTTATTTGTTTTTTTATTGACATCTGTCAAAAACATGACGTAATCGACATTTTTTTTAAATGGTAACATATGGCATGTGATACATCATTTAAAAGCTCTTGTTTCACTCAGTGTGATCGTAGATTTTAGTGCGATTCTATTGTGCCATTTCAAAATGGCAACCGTATAATTTTGCGTGGAAGAAAAGTATGGACTACTCCTAATAATTTGGCAGTCTTCAGGTTTTATGGAAAATGCTCGAACACGGTAATTTTTTTAAGTTTTTTAGTTTCCCACATTCTGACAAAATTTATTAGTTTTTTTTATTCACATCTGTCAAAAATATGACGTAATCGACATTTTTTTAACTGCAACATATGGCACGTGATACATCATTTGAAAGCTCTGGTTTCACTCAGTATGTTCCTAGATTTTAGTCCCATTGGGTCGTGCCGTTTAAAAATGGCGCTTGCTCAATTATGTGACATTTGTCATATTTTTGACAGAGGTCAATAAAAAAACGAATACATTTTATCAAAATGTGGGAAACTAAAAAACTAAATTGTTGTATCCGAGCATTTTCAATAAAACCTGAAGTCTACCAAATTATTAGGGGTTGTCCATACTTTTTTTTCCATGTACAATTAAACGGTCGCCATTTTAAAATGGCACAACAGAATCGCACTAAAATCTAGGAACATACTGAGCGAAACAGGAGCTTTCAAATGATGTTTCGCATGCCATATGTTGCAATTTAAAATAAAAGTCGATTACGTCATATTTTTGACAGATGTTAATAGAAAAACAAATCAATTTTATCAGGATGTGGGAAACTAAAAAACTAAAGTAACGTGTTCGAGCATTTTCCATAAAACCTACAGACTACCAAATTATTAGGGGTAGTCCATACTTTTTTCTACACTATATAAATATATATATATATATATATATATATATATATATACAGGGTGTCCCAACTAAAAGTATCCACCTCAAATAACAAGTCGCCAAGACAAAAAAAAAATAAAACGCTCGGACCCGTCGATTTTGCTTTTGAGGGGGAAACATTTTGCGCCTATTTTCAATTTCGCAACATCACCCTCTGAGCGGGGGTGAGATTCACCCCCAAAATGTTAAATGGAAAGGGGGGTCGAGTGATACCTTATTTTGAAGGGTTTCCGACTCTGGTTACAACTGCCAAGTTTGAAGCCTCTGCTGTCATTCCCGAAGAAATGGCAGCTTGTCGAAAAAAAAATATTAATAAATTAACTGCAAGAGTTGGCTGCTTTAAGTTTAAGGTATTATGCAGGCTAGTGAAAAGATTTTAATAATAATTACTCCGGACGAGAGGAAAATAAAAATAGTAAATGTAAATTAATGGGGAATTTTTGCGTTTAAGAAATGTTTTCTACAAAGACTAAATTATTTTATGAATTGTTCGAAATGTTCGCCATTTACTCTCTTGCAATGAAACAGACCGTTGCCAAAACGTTTAAGCTAACTTGTCGAATTGTCACTGTACAAATATTTAAAAAAAAATCAGCATTCCATTCTTACTGTTATCATAAAACATCAGCAACAAATAAAATAAAATCACATTGTTATGGTTTATTTTGTGTCAAGCATTCATGCGTTTATTACAGTTTGTGCATTTTATTTAAAATTTATTTTGTCTGAAAGTGTTAAAAGACGAAAGTTTCTAAAAATTGCCTATGACGTTTACGATACAAGAGAGAATCGAAATTATTGTTCTTTACATTAGAAACAATAATTTTGCGAGAGCTGCAGCTGTAAGTTTTAATGAATCTCATCCCGAACATTCTTTGACTCTTAGAAGTGTATTACAACTGTGGAACAAATTTTTCGAAACCGGCTCAGTTGTCAATAAAAAGCATGAAAGAGTAAGACCAATAAGAAATGAAAATGTTGAGGTTGCAGTCCTTGGCCATGTTGCTATGGTCCCAAGTAACTCCATCAGAGAAACAGCTGTAATATCAGGAGTCTCCCGAAGCAGTGTTCACCGGATTCTAAAATCCCATAAGTTTCGACCCTTTAAATATCAATTGCTTCACGAAATGAACGAAGATGACTTTGATCGCAGAGTAGAGTTTTGTGAGAATATTTCTCAAAAATTAAACAACCATACCATTTCATTGTACAATATTTGTTTTTCTGACGAAGCCACATTTTACTTAAATGGAGAAGTAAACCGTCACAACTGCAGGTATTGGAGCGACAGCAACCCCCATTTATTCAGGGAAACCCATAGCCAGCATCCTTTAAAAGTAAATGTGTGGGCGGGAATTCTAGGCAATCACGTTGTTGGACCTTTTTTCACAGAAGGCAATTTAAATGGTGAAAGTTATTTAAATTTACTTGAAAATGCCATCGATCCGCAGATTACTGAGGTTCTAGAAAACGACCAGGATTTAGCTGAAGATCAGATATTCTTTCAACAAGATGGAGCACCTCCTCACTACGCTCGTCCGGTAAGAGATTTTCTCGATAATACTTTTCCCGATCACTGGATTGGAAGAAGAGTTCCCATCGAATGGCCGGCACGATCACCTGATTTGACGCCGTTGGGCTTCTTTCTTTGGGGACACTTGAAAACAAAGATTTTTAAGGTGCAGCTAGAATCACTTGAGGATTTAAAACAGCGAATAGTAGCTGAATGCCGTCAGTTAACACCTGAAACATTTCAAAATGTTCGAGAGAAATTCGAGGCTCGTCTGTATCATTGCATGGAAGTAAATGGCGAACATTTCGAACAATTCATAAAATAATTTAGTCTTTGTAGAAAACATTTCTTAAACGCAAAAATTCCCCATTAATTTACATTTACTATTTTTATTTTCCTCTCGTCCGGAGTAATTATTATTAAAATCTTTTCACTAGCTTGCATCATCCCCTAAATTTAAAGCAGCCAACTCTTGCAGTTAATTTATTAATATTTTTTTTTTGAACAAGCTGCCATTTCTTCGGGAATGACAGCAGAGGCTTCAAACTTGGCAGTTGTAACCAGGGTCGGAAACCCTTCAAAATAAGGTATCACTCGACCCCCCTTTCCATTTAACATTTTGGGGGTAAATCTCACCCCCGCTCAGAGGGTGATATTGCGAAATTGAAAATAGGCGCAAAATGTTTCCCCCTCAAAAGCAAAATCGACGGGTCCGAGCGTTTTATTTTTTTTTGTCTTGGCGACTTGTTATTTGGGGTGGATACTTTTAGTTGGGACACCCTATATGTATATATATATATATATATATATATATATATATATATATATATTACACCACAGTTACCACACATATACCACAATTAGTTATGACACAAAATTTGAAATCAATAAGTGTTTTCATGCTGAATTTTGAATATTTTATTAAAGCGCCATTTTGTTTTGTTTCGCAATCTTGGATTCGTGCCAAAATTTATAACTGATTAAACTGATTCCTACATATAATTTTTGTGCAAAATATCAAATAAATTGTGTAAGCTGTTTTTTTTAACATTTCACTAGGCCGCCATTTTATTTAACCATAATGGTTTTTTACCAAAATGTTACCAGGTCATCCCCATGTAATCCTTAATTCAGAATAAGTGGTTTTTAGGTATGCCGCGAACAGATAGACAGACAGACGTGCATACAAAGACCGACGGAATTGAGAAAACATGATTTTCGGCAGGGACCCTGAAACGTAAAGATGTGACGAGGAAAGGAAAAAGGATTTGAGGAAGGGATTACGTTTATTAAAGAAAAAATGATACGTACCTCCACAAACATAATGAACCAAGGTGGTCAGGGTGGCCAAAATGGCGCAGTTCCGACGCACATACGTCATGTCGCTGCCGCATCCCTGAAACAAAAAAGAGTATAGGATTATAAATATAAAGCTTAGGTTAATTTTCGAAAATTAAATACGTATTACATAATTTTATAAACAAACTTTTTAAATTTTTCGCAATTAATTATTAAAGAATAATTCATAGAGTATATGTTTTAGTAACAGTTTCTGGAAAAAGCTCGATAAATAAAAAAAAAACATATTAAAAACTGAGAAAATTATTTTTTCCCTTTTAAGTTACATCAGTTCGAACAACATATTAGAAGAAAAATTTGCAGCATTGAACGCCATGAAGATTGGAGAAAAATCACATGCTTTTCTTATACACCCTGTATAAAAAATTAACCTATGTAGCAGGCTCATGTTGATACCTATTTGCATTTTCGAAATAACTGACTTCAAATTAAATTTACCCTAAAATGTTATTTATTAGCAACGTGTTTGGAACACACTTTTAAATATTTGCCATAATCAAAAATGCTGCATCCTGCAAAAATCCTTCAATAATTCAATTTCCCCCACTATCGAAAGGTGGGATAGACACCGCCACTCGCGTTTTAACAAGTTAGTAAATTGAAGTCCATAATATTATGGGCAAAAAAAATTTGCAACTTTTGTGTGTAGGTTTTTATAAACTTTGGCTAGAGCTCTAAAATTACCAGAATTTCAAAATTGGCTTGCTTCCTAATTTTCCTGGGGGTTTGATGCTCCAGTTACTGAACTAAATAACCATCTAACTAAAGTATTTATTCCGAGTTAAAAATGTTTATTCTCTTGAACGAAAATTCAAAATATTCTCCTTCAAGCAATATTTGATCGTGCAGCATTATGGCAAGCACCAAGTAGAAATGTCGATACTGGTCGATACACTAAGATATATTCGATATTTTGCGTCGAAAAGCCTTTTCGGCAACACTTTCAGGGGCTGATCACGAATTAAGGTATTTTGATTTGGACAAGGTTTCGATTTTGAAATACATGTAAATAACAATATTGGCGGTTTTAATTGTAGTTAACCAAAACAATCGAATATTGTTTTTACTTATTTATGATAAAAACTATTAATCTTCCATAAATGTATAAACATCAACGATGGTAAGTTAAAACACATTCTGCCTAACTCTGCTTCCTTCCAAACTTAATCGGAGTGGTGGTGGAATATAATATGTACGGATATTTTAAATATTCCATTAAACCGCCATTGTGTTCCACCTTAATCATCCATGACCAAAATTTTACCAGTTTATCCTTATATCACACTTGATTTTTGTGTAAAATTTAAAATTAATCGAATAAGTAAGTTTTTTAGACCAATTTTATAAACATTTAATCAGATCGCCATCTTGGATTCATGGCAACCAGTTTATCATTGGCAATTTTGTTCCACCATCTTGGATTTGTACCAAAATTTTACCAGTTCACATCCATATCATAGCTAATCTTTCTGCAAAATTTTGATTAAACTTGAGTAATTTTTTAGTAATATTTTTTTTAACATTTTGATAGGAAGAAAAAATTAGTGATTTGTAATAGCAATTTGATATTGACAAAGTATTCCATGGCTGACTATGAAAAACTTTATAGACAAGTTATTTCATAGCCGACTATGAGAAATTTGATTTATAACAACAAAATTGTGTTTCTTGGGGCTCAAATAAAAAGTAACTATAAAGTGTTATATTTAAACACACTCAGTTCCAAAAAAAAGTGACGCACAAGTTCAATGTCTTATATCTTTTAAACCAGTGGACCGATTTTGAAGAATTTATTTTTCGTAGGTAGATAATACCTTTCTCTTCCAGCAGAAATGAAACAAATGAAAATGTTCTCAATGATTCTTGGATAATAATGAAAAAGCTTTTTTGCTATTGATTTGTATAGAAACTTTTTACACTCTACATGAAGGAGCCTTTTTTTGAGCATTTTGTTTTCTTATTCATCGACTTATCTCTAAAATTGACAGAATTACAAATTTTTTGCTGAAACTTTACCAAGCTACATGAATGTTAATGGAAAAACTTGAACATTGCTTTTTTTTTCTTGTTTTTTGACTCATCCTGTGTATTATTCGAACATTTTTTAGAAAATTCTTACACTCTAGATGAAAGACCCTTCTTCTAAGACAAATTTGTTATTGTGTTCATTAATTTGTTTTGCAATTGTCTGAATTACAGCTTTTTTACTGTAACCTTACATTTTGCCAAGGTACCTACTTGATTCTTTAGAAGTGATATTTAAATAAAATAAAAATGAAACGAATTTTATAAAACCTTTTATTAACGCAAAATAACAATCACTAGATAAAAAAGAACATGAAGAATGTGCTTAGTACCGAGTATTGCCTTCATTAGCAACTCTGAGAGCTTCTAATCTGCGTGGCTTACTTGAAATTAGGTTTCTTATTCGTTCCATTGGTATACGGTCCCATACTTCTGATAACGCATCTGCCAATTCTGCTAAGCTTTCAAGACGCCTTTCGCATGAACGCACCCTTCTTCCTAATTCATCCCACAAATGTTCTATAGCATAAATATCGGGACTCTCGCAGGCCACTGTAATGTGCAACTGAACCTCCATTAAAATTATTGCATTCTGTTATCAAATATTGATTGAAACTTTCGCCAGTTCTTCCCCATATTCTTTTTCTCTTATCCACCATGTTAAGGCAAAACCTTGATTCATCAGTAAACAGGATATTTGATTATTCACGATTAGTCCATTCACCATAATTTTGTACGAAGTATCTTTGAGCACCACGATGTTGAGGTATCAATTTAGGACCTTTTGCAGACCTCCTAGCCTTTCAGTTCAGTTTGGCTAGACGCTACAAACCGTCTGGTTACTCCCTATAACATCTCGAATTTGGTGAAGATCTTCTTGAACTTTCACAGCCGTATTCGATCGATTCCGTAAAATCCGCAGTCTCAAAAAGCGATCATCTCTAGGGAAGGTTTTTCGAGGGCGACCAGAACCCACCTTCCGAGCAATTCTTCATGTTTGTTCCTATTTCAGGATCGCTCTACGAGCTGTTGATTCACGGACCCCCAAAGCACGAGCGGCATAGAGTTTACTATGCCCATCGTTCACTAAAGCAACTAATCTTGCCGTTTTCTCGGGTTTAATTTGAGGCGTTTTATCACTAAAACCTTTTTTTCGTTTAAAAAATCATGAAGGCAGTGACGGCTATTCAGGTGAAGTAGGTGAATTGCTACTTCACCAGGAAAAATAAACAAACAAACATCTAACTATATTTATTATATATATTTTAAAATTTAAGTTTTTACATTCATTTATTCACCTAATTGGCAAAAAATAAACTGTACATCTCGAATAAATATTTTACTTGACCGTTGGCGGCGTGTCTTTTTAAAACTTTCAATCGAACTTTATTATAACAACTATAACAGTGGCGCAAACCGCTTCGACTTTGCTGGAGGTGCTATGTTTAGTTTACGATTTTCCTACTACGTTGCCATGACAACGCGTTCGAGATGACGTCGAGCACACGGAAGAATAATGTTAACCAGCGCCATACAACGCTCTCGGTGAATTGCTAACGAAGTACACTACACCCACGTGTCGTTCAGTGGGGGTGGTTGTTTACTGTTATTTTCGCGGATTTTGCTGCAACCGGTTAGTTCCTTTGCAGTTTACTTGACTGTTTTGTGTTATATTTATTTATAGTCTTGTTACAACTTTATTTGGTGTCGGGTTTATTAATTTACATTATTGAAGAATCCAATCACGGAAGTGGTTTACATTTTGTTGGAAACTCCATTTAATCAATGGAAGAAACAAGATCAGAGTTTTAATCGTCATCCTGGTTTTCAGCTGTTTTGCTGGGCTTGTTTACTAGTTTCCAATAAATATTCAGTGTAGAATAAGGAAGGATTTGCAGGTATGTTAAATATATGAAGGTCTTTACATAAACATGAAGAGTCTGAGGAGCATTTAAAATGCGAATGAATGCTAAAAACGTTTGTAAAAAATCAAAACACTATAGCTGATACTTTAAAAGAAAATGCTAAACTATATAAAACACATTTTAACGAAAACGTCCGATTAAATAGACTATTTATGTGCTTGGTAATTGACGCAGTTTTGTACCTTACAAAACAAGAGTTAGTCTTTCGCGGCCATGATGAGAGCAGCGAGTCAACAAATAGGGGAATTTTAAAAAGCTTTTAGGTTTATTAATATCGAGAAGTTCCCAAGAACTAAAAGATCATCGAAAAAATTAAAAATGTTTTTACTGCTGACTCGAAAACTATTCAAAACGAAATAATTGAATGCATTTCTGATTATTTAAATGATCATGTAAAAAATGAAATAATGAACACACATTTTTTTTTTGTGCAAGTGGATGACACCACTGATATTACGCAAACCTCCCAGTGCTCCATAATTTTAAGATACGTTAATTCAGAAGGTTCAGTAGTCGAGAGATTCTTAGGATTTTATGTCAGCTCTGATATAACGTCGGAGAATTTATATTCTCTATTGGATCAAATTTTGGACCAATTTAACTATAAACATAAATTAATAGGGCAATGTTACGATGGAAAAAAAAAGAAAAAGCGGGCCGCAGGCTGTATTTGTCCATTGTCTTGCTGATATGAAGGATAGAAGAATTGATTTAGTATACAAAATTTAGGTAAGTCGTAAAAAAATACTCTACCCCTTCTACATATAAAAAAAATTCTGGAAAAAAATTATTGCGATATTTTCTTGTTTCATTTGCACTTCACTTACTTTTTCACCCGCGAGCCGCCACTGTCGTATATCCTAGCAATAGCGCGGGTATTGCCAAATTATAGGGCTTGCGAGAAGTTCCGATATGAATGAAGTAAACCATTTGTGGAATAAATTAAGAAGGGCGCGTTCTCGCGAACGATCTCAGGAGAGCCTAGTAGAATTGGCAGATACATCATCAAAAGAATGAGACGGTATGTCAATGGAAAGAATAAGAAACTTAATTTCGAGTATGCTACAAGATAAGAAGCTCTTAGAGTTTTTATAAAGAAGCCAAGCCAAATTCTTGTCCAATTATTGTTATTTTAATTTAAAAAAAGACATTGTCTAAGTTTTTCCATTAACAACTATGCAGCTTGGTAAGGTTTCAGCAAAAAAGCTGCAATTCGGTCAATTTTAGAGATAAGTCGGTGAATAAAAAACAAAATGCTTACCAAAAAATATCTTAAAATCTGTACCTACCAGAAAAAATAAATGCCCACCATTGGATTTTTCGCAATAGACACTACCAGAATCAGTTTTTATCTTCTTGATTAGATACAGGATAGCCAAGATACGAGGAGTGCCTGAAAATTTTCAACATCACCCCGTATTCAAAAACGAAGTGGGCTTTGTAAATTTCGTTTACGGCAATTTTCGTTTCATCAAAAAGTAGCACAACTTCGCGAAAACCCCAAGTCTCTATCTTTACCAGAGATACCCTATAATGACAACGAAATCTGGACACCCTGTATATTGCGGCGCGGTATAGGCATTCGATTCTCAACAAACTACTCGAATACTATCGATTTTTAAAGGAATCGAATATTACTCGATGCCAGTGTCCGAGTAGTCCCATCACTACGCGCCAGCAAACCAGAAACCAGGTACGACCAACAGCTTGAACCGTTGCTGCAGCGTAGGAGCGTTAAAAAACCCGTCAATAACCCAACCCAACCATATTCGTCATATACCGAGCGATTTTGTTCCGACCCATAATATGAGAATAATTCATTGATTAGTTTACCGTAAAAACACACGTACGTGGGTGGGTGGTTTACGATGACGTATCTAATGGGGCAGATTGTTGATGCTGATTGTAAAACCCACACCTTTTATGGTTAAGAAAATGCACGGGGCTCTATGTATAGTAAAAACTCATTATATCGAGGAATTGCTCGAAGGATTTCTTCAATTAAATATAGTCTGCATTGTTTTGAATAATCCTATTGAATATAAGGCATTACATATTTCTATAAGAGCCTATTGTCTTATGAAGGTATGTTTTATTATGTATCATAAAATACAAGATTATTTTTAATAATTTACACAATTAATACCAAAGAGTAGAAAATACATTTATGTTACGTTATATTTCTTAAAAATCTGTTCTTATTCTATATAGGGTATCCCATGATATGTTTGACGTATTCTAACTCTTTATTACTTAAAAACTGGTTGCTGATAGAGGGAGAGATGCGGTTTTTGCCAATCGTCTTTATTTTGTTAAAAGTTTTATGCAGTAATGTTAAAATTATTATTCTGTACAAAATGTTATATATCGACATTCATGTACAACTCATCAAGTGTAAGAAGAGTTGCGAATTTCTTGATATCGACACGCCCTCTGAATGCGTTATGGCCACAGTGATTATTCGTCAATTGCCTACTATATCTCGTAGGGTAAACTACAGGTACAGTCTGCGAAATATATCCCTGTTATATTTTTAAAGAAGTAGCGGAACTCAATGGATTTTAATTCTAAAGTAAAACATAAGGTTTTGTCGGGACAAACGAGGGAAATACTAGCCAATGTTATTTTGTTTATACTGAGAAAAGCAAATGATAATAGACCTGTTAAAAATTTTAAAAAAAGTACAGGAGCGTGCAGCATTGACAACTGGTAAGTTTGTCTAGTATAAAACGAATTTCTAGCATTAGCATCTACATGCTAAATAAAAACAAAGATTTTGGAAAAAAAAATATTTTTAACTTATATTAAAAAAAAACTAAATTTTAGGTCAAAACTTCTCGAGCCAAATTCAATCATTAGGGCAAATTCGAAAATTTGTAGAATTTCACACATTTAATAATACATATTATGTTTAAAACTTATAATACAGCACATAATGTGATGCTCTCTCTAACATTTGCAAACATGTACATATATTAGTAGCATAATTAAGGCATTATCTCGAAGATCAAAACAGAGATTCAGCATTGCTAATCGTAAAATAAAGAAACGTCAAATTAACGACACAGAAAGAGAAAAATTGTAATATTTTACATTATTTCTAGAACTCATTTTTTAAAAAGATAATACTTAAGTAATTCTTACAATAAAGGGTACTTGCTTTCATCAAAATGCTCTATTTCGAAGATACATTAAAATCTGTTTAATTTTGGGAAATTGCTTTGCAATTGCAAAAAGTTGCAAACGTAGAAAAAATAGATGAGAAATATTATACCCTGTAGTTTGTAAAGAAACATAATTTCTAATAATACCTCCCAATAATATATATATATATATATATATATATATATATATATATATATATATATATATATATATATATATATATATATATATATATATATATATATATATATATATATATATATATATATATTTCTTTTCTTGGGATGCGTGTTCATAAAATTAAAAAGATTTTTAATTATTTGTCATATTTAATTCAATTTGACGGTTCGACAGGTAGTTCCATGTCTTTTTCAAAAATGTTTTTATTTTATTTTTCCATGAGACGTAAATCAAAAGGTCAACCAACTAACATTTAAGCAAAATAAAATACACATAGCACATTGTCATTTTGTCAAACAAATGTGCTATGTGTATTTTATTAATTCTAAATCAATTAAACTGGAGTGGAGCAAGCCGATGAAGTCAGATATCAGACAGAAAAAAATCCATCAAAGTTACATTTAACCAACAAAAGAAGTTTGAAGCACTTCTGAACACGTTAACAACTTATCGTCGAAGCCTTTAACCGAAGCAGAATATTCTGTCCTTTCCAAATGCCAAAATTTTCGCAATAGCACCAAGTAGCATTCCCGTAGAAGACATAGTATCCTCCGTTGAACAGCAGCAGAAAATTACCAATGGAGCAAGACGATGAAATCAGATATAAGACAACCGAGATCATTAAAAAATCAAAACCATTGAAGGCGAATTTCCCCGCAGCCGAAAAAGCAGCGATAAAGACCTTAAATGACAACACAGACATTAATTCAGGTCCTTCCAGCAGATAAAGGTAACGTCACAGTCGTCATGGACAGAACGAAATACGTTGAAAAGTGAACTCAACTTTTGGACAACAACACCTATAAGGTTATGCAGGCAGACCTTACAAATATAATATAAAGATGCGTCACCAATCTGATTAACGCATCCAGTCTACCACCTGCGAAGAAGAAATCATTAAATACAAGCAGCTCCAAGACCCCTGGTTCTACGATCTTCCCAGGATATACAAGAACAATATACCACTTAGATCGATCGTCAGTGCAATAGACTCGCCCACATACAAACTACGTAAATACCTTTCTAATTTTCTTAATCTAAACTGCTGGACACTCGAACTGCATAACGTAATTTTTTGGGGTATTTTTAACGTTCGATATTTCAAAAACGGTAAGCTAAATTGAAATGCGGTTTTCGACGTCAGCTTACTCAAGGTGTGTAGATTACAAACTCGACTGGTGGATGGCCAGATATGATGGGAAAAGGTTTGTACAGGGTGTAAACTAAAACTCTGCATTTTTTTCCAAATTTTATTTAACGATATTTTTTACAAAACAATATTTTATTTATTGTCATATACACCAAAATAATCTATGATTAGATACAAAAAAACAATTACTCCCGTTTTTTGAAATTGCCATTTTTTCGGAATATACAGGGGATTTTCAAAAATTTGTAGATGGTTTTACAAAAAAAATCCTAACTCACCAGTGATAGCTCACATCAAACTGATTGTTGTATTATTCTCATTATTTACAATACTGCCATCAGGAAAAAATACAATTATAATATACAGGAGTCTAAAAAAGCTTACAGTTGATTTCATTCCTAAAATATCATGTTTTTGCATATTTTTATGCTTTGAACATTGAAAACTACAGAAAGTATAATAAAACGTAAAAATTTTCAATCTCGTTACTTGATTTACATAAATTAGAGTCTTTCACCGAAACGGTTTTTTATATTCCATCCTAACCTCACTTTGGGAGAAAGTAGCGGCACAAATGGACAGTGTTGCTTTTTGACAATATTGTAGAGTGTTTTTTAAATCCATTTGACTTTTTAGAACTGAATAATTATTATAACGAAATTCTAGCATTATTATACCTATAAAACAGGTACCAGTAGCGTTTTATAGGAATTTCGTAGTTTTACAGAGTGTCTCATGGTGATGGTTTCTGGCGAACTAAACAGCAGACCTTAGTCTTAGTAAGAATTTGGTTACTCACATAAGGAGACATGTTCTATCAGGTCTGCTTCAATTAAAAATTAGCGGTAAATTCTAGATTTTTTATGAAGCACCCTGTATATTAAATAATATTTTTATTCCTTCAACGATCGAAGAGAATTTATGAAAGGTGCTTACTTGAGGTATGTAGGACCGAGTTATAAATGAAAGCTGTTAGATACCTGTCTACGTTTCGCTTTATTTTAAGGGATCTTCAGGACATTCAAAGACGTTAATAATAATTAGTGTAGTAACCAAGGTAGTAATCGCACCTGGATTACTTTTAAATTAATTATATAAGGTTTTTAAAATGTTACAACAATTTTGAAGATCTTATAGTGTCTTGAAAATAAAACGAAACATCGACAGGACTATAGCTTGCATTTATAACTTGATCCATAACCCAACTAAGCATCTTTCAATACCCTGTATATTGTAACATATTGGATTCCACTCAATATTATAATACCCACAGGTATAGTATAGTATACCTGTATTCAACTCTAAAATTCTAAAATATAATAAACAATTATTTGTTAACCTAATTCAACTACAGCGAAGAAAAAGTTTAGAATAGGAAACAAAATCTGATGGTCATGAAAGTCGGTACCAATGGAGGTATTTGATACTCGTGATAACATTCTTGGTACCTCCTTGTACAGAACTATCAGATGTGAAAAACCCTGGATAGTTTGAGTGTACCTAACTACGATGGCACATTTTTAGACAACTTAAAAAAACAAAAAATAACCCTTGTAGGATTGGGATAAGAGAAAGGAGAAGAAAGAAAAGAAACGTAACCATGTTAATATTTGGTTGGCCCTCCTCGCAGACGAATAACTTCACGGCATCTCCGACACATGCTGTGCACTAAATTATTAATGAAATCTAGGGGGACGTTGTTCCATTCCTCTTGTATGGCTTCGGACAGCTCGTTCAAGGTTTCTGGGGCAACATCTCTTGATCTCACTAATAATTTTAAATGCGACCACACATTCTCTATAATATTCAAATCCGGAGACTTTGCAGGCCAATTCATACGATTTATATTATTGACCTGCAAAGCCTCCGTTACAATTTGCGCTCGATGAGGCTGTGCGTTATCGTCGACCAAAAGAAAATCGTGTCCATAATTTGCGGCAAATGGCACGACAATGGGAAGTATGATATCGTCCCTATAGACTACAGCATTAACTGTTTGTCTGGTAGTGAAAATATCAGACTTCCCATTGTATATTACCCCCGCCCAAACTGTAATGCCTCCGCCTCCAAAGGCTTCTTGAGGTGCCATGTTTTCCTCGTCATACCTTTCATTCGGCTCTCTCCAAACAAGAATTCTACCATCCGAATGAATGAGGTTGAACCTTGTTTCGTCGCAAAAAAAACAGTTTCTCCACTCATTGATGGTCCAATCTCGATGTTCTTGGGCCCATGCTAACCGTGCTGCACGATGAGGTGGTAGCAAACGAGGACACTTCGCTCTACGTCGTGCTCTAAAAAATTTGTTTGATTTTATTTTTTAGTTCGTACTTGTTGACCTCTACTTGTAATAATAAATTGCTTTCGATGTTACAGATATTTCCATATTACTCATGGTTTGGGAATTTCTTGAATAAGATTTTTTTAAATGTAGATAAAAATTGGACCTTGCAAATTTAATGCTTGCTATGATAAGTTTTACCTCAAATTGTTTCTGTTTAATGTCCTCCTTACAGTATGATCAGAAACATGCACTTCAGCTGTACGACGCAGCTCATCGTTCAATTTCCTGGAACACTTCGTTCTTTGTTGGCGCGTATTACGTACTAAATTTATTTCTGCCCTTCCTCTAATTTTCCTCACCCAACCACCACCGTGCCGATATGCGTCGTTTCCCGTATTTTCAAATCTTGTTTTTAGCCGCGAAATTTGACTTTGGTTCACATTATATAAATTTGCGACTTCTTGCTGAGACATGCCTTGGTCCAAGAGCCTAAGGGCATTTTGCCTTTCGGCAGCAGTTAGTCTCCGCATCGAGAAGATATGAATTAAATACACAAAAAACAAACAAAATAAAAATCAATAAAAGGTAAAATCACGAAGTAAAATGTAAAAATATGAGTTTAAGAAACAGTACGTCAAAATGACAAACAAGGAAGAATATCCAATTAAGCATTTTGTCGTATCCATGGAATCCATGACATTTTTATCGCAACGCCAACTAAGATTAGACGGTGCACAGGCCATAAACCTTCCAACTTACAATTTAGCGGAAATAATAAAAAATCCAGCGAAAATCGGCATTTCTATGTATTTTTCATTTGCTGTTACGCCCCCTAGCGGTCATCTTAGAAACTCAAAAATTTTTTCCAGCATTTATTTGGCCACTATAGTTAAAAAAAATTTTACAGCAAGTTTCTAAAATCAGTAGTTTCCGAGATACAGTACATTGCACGTTTATTTGGCCACCCGGTATAATTATGAAATTATTATAAAACGCTACTGGTACTTGCTTTCCAGGTATAATAATGCTACAATTTCGTTATAATAATCATTCAGTTCTAAAAAATCGAATATATTCAAAAAACACTTTACAATATTGTTGAAAAGTAGCGCTATACATTTGCACCGCTAATTTCTTTGGAAGTGAGGTTAGGATGGAATTTAAAAAACCGTTTCGGTAAAATACTCTAATTTATGTAAATCAACTAACGGGATTGAAAATGTTTACGTTTTATTATACTTTCTTTAGTTTTCAATGTTCAATGCATAAAAATGTGCAAAATCATGAAATTTTAATAATTAAATCAACTGTAAGCTTTTTTAGACCCCTGTATAATATTATTGTATTTTTTCCTAATAGCAGTGTCATAAATAATGAAAACAATACCACAGTGAGCTTGATTTGAGTTATCACTAGTGAGTTGGGATTTTGTTTGTGAACCCATGTACAAATTTTTGAAAATCCCCTGTATATTCCGAAAAAATGGCAATTTCAAAAAACGGGAGAAATTGTTTTTTTGTATCTAATCATAGATTATTTGGGTGTATATGACAATAAATAAAATATTGTTTTGTAAAAAATATCGTTAAATGAAATTTTGTAAAAAATGCAGAGTTTTAGTTTACACCCTGTACAAACCTTTTCCCATCATATCTGGCAATCCACCAGTCGAGTTTGTAATCTACACACCTTGAGTAAGCTGACGTCGAAAACCGCATTTCAATTTAGCTTACCGTTTTTGAAATATCGAACGTTAAAAATACCCCAAAAAATTACGTTATGCAGTTCGAGTGTCCAGCAGGTTATTTACTGGAAACAAAGATTCTTTTATAAAAAACTCTGCACTTTTCGTTCACAACTTAAGACAAACCAGCTGGATCCCGAAGATATTTTGAACAGTTTCGATGTAGAATCATTATACACTAATGTTATTATACTATTATATTAGACATACCGAACAAGAACCTGTTTATGAACAAACTTCTTCAGGGGCAGCTATGAAATCTCTATCACCTGTGGTAGCGAATATCTTTATGGAGGTCTCTGAGGATATAGCTTTAACATCCGCTCCACTAAAACCAAAACACTGGTTCAGAAATGTAGACAATATTTTTGATGTTTGGCCTTATGAACAGAATAATCTCCATTTCTGGACTACCTTAATCAACAACATCATAATATAAAATTCAAAATGGAAACTGAATCTAATAGAATTATACTCTTTTGAAGGGTATTTTTTCAAAGGAAGGAATATGGTACATTAGGACATTCTGTGTATAGAAAACCGAAGCATACAAATAGATAATTAAATGTAAATTCCCACCACCATCCAGCACAAAAGAAATCGGTTATTAATTCACTAGAATTCAGAGCTATTTCGATTCCTGATCAAGATTCTCTAACATCGGAAACATCGAAACTGACTGAAGCGCTGACAGGGAATGGCTATTGCATTGAAGATATTACCCGCCCACTTAAAAGATATATTAATCCAACTTTCCTACATACATAGCACTACAGACAAAATAGGACGATTACTTGTACACAATATACGCACAATCTTGAATACACATAAGAAGATTGGATAATGCCTTCGATCCCCGAAAGATGTTGCACCTTTTCAGAGGGCGTATATAAAATTTCTTGATCCTATGGAGAAGTGTATGTGGGAGAAACAGGATGCTCCATATCCACTAAAATTAAGGAACCTAAACGATGTATTAAAAAGAAACAAATTGTTCAATCTGCTCTAGCTGAACACCATCATACCACTGGCCATTGCCATGTTCAAGCATCTATTCCAAGATTTTATGAACGAAAAATTATCTTGAAATTTTTAAACATACAAAAGACTTCAATAGCGATACTGGTTAGGATCATCACGTGTGGAAACCGATCCTAACCGGTATAAAAGCCTGCCTGAATCTCGAGCTCATTCAGTGTTCAGACCTCGCAGAGTAAAGACCCTCAAGATCCCTTGTACAAAAGTCGAAACGTCGGATAGTAATTCCAATTGACACAGTCTAATCCCAACAACCATGATTTCTTAATTCCCATGTTTGTTCATTATTAATTTGCAAACGGTCAGGCGCAGATACAAGGGGGGATTGAGGGTAATTAAAGGAGAATAAAAATACAAGGTGTGGATTTTTATTACTTTTTTTTGAGTCAAGTCTGCATAGGTAGAAAAATTTTCCTGGGCGCCCTTGTCTTTAACCATTTCCGTCATGATTTGAATATAGATATATAGCAAATTATATATTTTTTAAAAGGATAAAGATATATGACTGTAAATTAATCTACCATATAAAATAACAAAGTTGTCATATACCTAAATGTTGCATATACAATTTTTGGTATACCCTGTACTGCATCATAATTTCAACATTACTGCATAAAACTTTTAATAAAATGAAGAAGATTGGAGAAAAACCATCTCGCATTAATTCGTTTTCAAGTAATAAAGATTTCAAATGCGTCAAAATACCGTGGGACACCCGGTATTTGTTGGGCAACATTCAGTTCTCGTTTCATCGTAGACTAAATTACATCGAGCCTATGAAAGTAAGATTTTGTTAAGAAAATTATTGTTGTTTGTATTGCCCACGCTAGTTGCGGCCTACGCTAAGCCTGGTCGCTAAAGAGGTTAATTAATAGGTTAAAAGAAAAAAATTATTAATAATATCGGTCTTTATTACGTGGCCAAATAAGGGAAATGATTATAGTAACCAAGCGATTAATGTAGACGCCAGTCCATTTGCGGAAACTAACAAGTACCCTTTGCGTGTTTTTTTTTGTACTCTATTTCTCAAAGCGTGCCTTTTAATGTCCCAGCAACTTTTTACAAACCACTAGTAAAATATCCTAGATTTAAGCAGGGGCGCTAACTTAATAAGGGCCCAAAGGCCCGAGCCCCACATGGAAAAATTTATGTGGGATCGTGCCCCACAGGAAAATGTAACAGCAACTGTTTGCGAGAGGACAATGTAACCTGACAAAAAAAACAGGACCTTATTTAAACGACAACACTTTTACATTTTAGCCCAGAAAAGGGTTGTTCATTAATTGCAGAAGAATCCCGAGGGGCAGGGGGGTTTAGTAATTAATATATAAAAGTGAGGGTCTTTTATATATTAATTGGCTCGGAACCCCCGAAACAGTAGGTAAAATCTTATGTAAGAAGGGGAGAGGGTTCGAGAAATCTGTGCCTGAGTGAGGGGGGTCAAAAATTGCCAAAATCGTCTTTACGTAATTAATGAATGGCCCTTAAGCAGAGCCATTTTTTAAATTAAACTACTATTCTTTTTCAAACTGCCACTGTCGCCGCACGGTACACAGGCGGTGTATGTATCTTTCTAAGCGAGCCTTCCAATTTCAATGTGGCCCATGTATTGGACACTCAAAACATATTAATGGACAGCTCAGCTGAATTTGCTTTTTGTACCATAAATTACAAACAACTCAGTGTGTCATTGATAGGTTTTTACAGCGCACCAGATGTCGAGATAAATATATTTTTAGACAAACTAAATGACATTTTAGAATTGGGCTATTGTAATATCAACCTACTAAAATATAATACTACAAGACAAAATTTCCTTAGCCTTTTGTCAGCTTTTAATTTGTCCCCTCTCGTAAACACTCCAACAAGGGTAAAATATCATTCTTCCACATTACTACATATCAGATCATACATACCAAAGTGCAAAGCTAAAACTGAACAATATTGATCCATCAGATGAATCTACACTTTCTGATAATTCTACAAAAATTTCTTTACTTGTCCGCCGAATTTTAAGTTCCGGCAAAGGTCGACAACTCGCCTTAAATTCGAGACGTTTCTCGAAGTTCAGCTCACTGGCGGCTTTTGAAGTTTTAAGATTCTGAACCACTGTGGCTACCATTCTTCAAAACATTAATTTGTTTCAATTAATTTAAACCACAAAATCAACAAACAAAATTGTCAAAAAGTTTTCAAAATAAAATAAAATCTAAAAATACGCAATAGTAACCACAACCGATCACACGACCCAGATTAAACGCATCAACTGAAAAAAAATGTAAGTTTCCTCGGCGCGGCTGTTGACCCAAAATTTGCCAACGTAAGCTGTATATTACCTATGCCCCCCTATGCGAATTCGATCGGGAACACTCGGGAAAAACTCGTCTCCGTTTATAACCACGAGGACAATGCGGGTCGCCAGCCTCGATCGACGCAACGAAATGAAACCTCGGGAGATCGCGGCTCAAGGAATCGGATAGTGCGACTGCCGCGGAATCAAGTGAATGGTCAACGAGTTTACACGCTTAGAATAATAAAAGGAATTTCCAAATTTAAAAGAAATTAAAAAGATATAAATTGTTTTATTTATTTGTTTCTGTTTGGAAATATGTATTGGGGGGTCATTGACCATATGACCTAATAGAGCAGCCGCCACTTATTTAATATTTTTTTTGTAAACTCTCCATCTAACAACATTAACACTAGAAATAATTATTTTTTAAGATACGATGGGAAAGTATGTAATAAAATACTTTTCCTGAAAATTGTTACCTTGAATGAACTACATGAAGCTATGCTGTCCTTGAAAGATTACGCGGCGTAGACGATATTCCAGGTTTCATTTTGAAAAGATGTCTTAAATATATTGAAGCTTCTTTACTACACCTCCTTAATATATCTCTAATATGCGGTAAATTCCCGGAAGTCCTAAAGTTCTCTAAAATCACACCGATTTTTAAGAAAGGAAAAGTGGATAACATGGCTAATTATAATCCTATAGCAGTTCAAAATCAACTTGGCAAATTATTTGAAGAAATATTTCTTGATCGACTAAATAATTTCTTAGAATCAAATAAAATTATATCCCCTTTCCAACATGGGTTTGTAACATCAAAAAACACAGAAACCGCCCTATATCAAACTACAAATAATATACTCAACTCTCTAGATAGTAAACTACAGACCATTGGTCTCTTTTTAATTATAGCCGTGCGTTTGATACGGTAAATTCTGAAGTTCTCTTTAATAGGTTAGAACAGATAGGTGTTCGAGAGGTGGCCCTTAAATTGGTTAAATCCTTTTTATTGCAGATGAAACAAATAGTTCAACTAAAAAATGGTGCAAAATCAGAACTTTTAGCGAATACAATGGGAGTTCTGCCGACTCTAATTGTATTATAAATATGGAGAATACAGACGCTGCACGTATATCCAACGAGACTGTAGAGAGGATGTCACGTTGGTCAAATGATAACAGTCTCACTCTCAATTTCTCCAAGTTGCACTCAATGACATTTGTTCCTAAAAACAAGACTGTAACTAAAAGTATCCTTACAAAAACTTCAGATGGGGAAAGCACACAACAAACCCGCTCAATCAGTTTTTCTTTGAAATTCCCCGTAATCCAACAGGACCCAAAACGATTTTGACCCAACTCGTTCCGACCCTTAAGTAATTATTAAATTTCGAAATAAAGAAAACTAAAAATTTTCAAGACGTACGCATCCATATAAGGTATTGTCCGTGAGAAAGGAGTCAGGTAGTATAAGACCGTAAACTCTAATAATCTTGCTGAATTGATTTCTTCCATCGATTTCTAGTTTAACGTCTACAATAGAGTTTTTAATAGTCTTAGGCTGGCGACTACTATCTATAACAAACACAGGATTCAAAAAGAAGAAAGCTTTTTACCAAGTCCAAATTCAAATGTTCATATGGATATACATCTGAATTTAGATATAATCTGATATCTCTTATCCGTGCATCAATATATTCAGTAACATACTGCTTTGTATTATCAAAGTTTCCAACATTTTGAAAGCCTATAATAATATAACGTGGTCCCTCATCATTGCCTCTGCTAATGCTTGCTAATAACTTATCGTGATCATCTGGTAAATTATGCCGATTCTTCCATTCGATTTTTTTGATTTCAACTCTGACTTCTACTTCGCCAATGTAACAATTCTCAAACGTACAGGCGTACATATCAGCCCTTGTTTCACACTTTAGATATTTTAAAGTGAGCTTTCCGCTCTCCACCCATTTTATATCGAATTCAATCAAAAATAAATGCTAATGATTATTAGGCAGATAGCACTTCTTTGTTATATTTTCAAGAGTAAATTTTCTCTCAATGTATACAGGGTTATTCACGCAACCCGTTCATTAAAAGTTTTTAATGATGCCATTTAGATACAAATTTCAAATTTTAGGATTAAGGTAAGGTCAAGGGATACTTCTTTTTTGAAATATTTTCAACTTCCTGTCACTTCCGGTTTAACCGGAAGTGACAGTAGTAACCCATGGAAAAACAATTGTTGTGCTTTTCTATTCAACATGACAGCTGATTTGAAACTTTTAAATTAAAATAAAATAACGCTCAAAGCTGATATTCTCAATTTATTTTATATTCGCGGAGAATGTTACAAAATATTGGAGAAAACGTGCCATGTTTTTAATGAAAAACATCCTCATTTATCGCCAATGAACAAGAGAAAATTGAAGAGGATTGAAGCGAAATTTTTTCGTTTCGGAAAAGTTAAAGTTATAAAAAATGTAATAAATTGTTTACATTATTTTTAACCATATCTACTAAGTTCGAGACTGTTCTAAACTTGTTTTAGTGAACTTAAAAATTATAGCAATCTAACAATCAACAATAAATAAATAAAATAATAAAATTGAATTATAACAAATGTTCTATATGCTGTCCGTTCATTTGAAGACACATTTCAATTCTTCTTTGTACAGTTGCTGTGGCCCGTTGAATTTGTCCGTTTTCTAATTCGGCAAAAGCTGTTCGTATCCTGCCCAGTAAATCTTGTTGGTTGTTTACTGGGGAAGCATAGACTTTACCTTTGATAAATCCCCATAAATAAAAGTCTAGAGGTGTTAAATCAGGCGATCGCGGGGGCCATCTTCAAGGGCCATTGGGACCAATCGAGCGATCTTCAAAAATTCGAGATAATTGGAGATAAACTGCAGCGGAATTATGTGCTGGTGTCCCATCTAATTGATACCAATAATTTTGCAGCTCACCAATAGGAATTTCTTCTATAAATTCAGAAACCGTCCCTCGCAGAATTTCCAAATACTTATCACTGTTTAAATTGTCTTCATAAATACAGTACCGCACCTGATCATTTAATACTATACCGAAAACATTGAAGCTAAACCTCTCTTGAGAACGCGTTTCGCGTAAAGCGTGCGGATTTTCTGCTGCCCAGAAATGTTCGTTTCTTCTATTTGTTATTCCTTCTCTAGAAAATTTCGCTTCATCGGTCCAAAATATTTTTGAAAGGAATTGAGGGTCCTCTTGAATTTTCAAAAACATGAATTCGCAAAATTCTACTCGTCGGACGTCATCACCAGGTCTCAAGGCTTGCACGTTTTTTAAGGAATAAGGGTGCATATGACGTTTGCTCAAGATTCTTTGGACAGATGAAGAAGAAATTCCCAAATCGTTTTCTGCAGACGGTATTGAACTTTGCGGGTTTGCGTGGAAATAAGCTAATGTGTTTATTACGTTATCCTCGGCATTTGTCACTGGTTTCGGAACATTTTTTGTAACTTTAACTTTGCCAAAACGCAAAAAGTTCGTTTCAATCCTCTTGAATTTTGACTTGTTCATTGGCGGCAAATCAGGGTGGCGTTCATTAAACACACGACACGTTCTCTCCAAAATTTTATAACATTCTCCATGAATATAAAATAGATTAAGAATATCAGCGTTTGAGTATTCTTCCATTTCGATTTAGAAGATTTAGTTTATCACTGACAGCTTTCTATAAATAACGCATACTAATCATCTGTCATATTGGATATTGGATCTCAATTGTTTTTCCATGGCTCACCATTGGAACATGTAAACATTTAAGCAAATACATACGATATTTTTATAAAACCTAATTATTTCGAAAATGGTTACGAATAGTTATAGGGAACCTTAATACAGTTCGATAGAAAATGAAATTCTACATTTGATAGTGCGTAAAGTTATAGGGTATCTCATTTAAAAAAACGGACTTTAGCGGCTTTGAAGATGTGAATGTTTGCCGCTGAATTTAGGACACCCTGTAAAAAAATAGACAAATTCAATAAAAAAATAGAAACCTAAGATTATTTACCGATCGTCTGCAAAATATGAAGATTATATCTTCAAAACTTACAAAAATATGAGATTTTAAAATTTGGTACCCCGAAGGCTCATTTTCGGTTCAAGGTCAAATATCTTAAGAACGCTTGAACCTAGGTATAGGACATGCTACATAAATTCTCCGTAGAATCCAAAAATATCATAAAATATAGGGTGTTCCGTTTAAAATGAGCAAGTTGATACCAACTTCCGGTTAAACCGGAAGTGACAGGAAGTTGAAAATATTTCAAAAAAGAAGTACCCCTTGACCTAACCCTAATCCCAAAATTTGAAATTTGTATCTAAATGGCATCATCAAAAACTTTTAATGAACGGGTTGCGTGAATAACCCCGTATATACCTTTCGGAAATGTCGAATATAAGAATTTGAAAGTTGATAAGGATGCGTATTTCATCGGAATTTTTACTACGGGAGATCCATATAGTTTATAACTGCGTAAATATCTATTTGATATGGTTGAATCTTAAATAGGGTTTCCAAAAATTTTCAGCCAATTAGCTAATATTTATTCAACATAACCTAACCTAACCTAACCTAACCTAACCTAACCTCTTATTTTTGTTTAGGTAGGAAAACTAATAAATACTTTTTAAAAAATGGTGAAAAATGCAAAGTTCTGTGTTTTACTAGTAAGCGAAATCCAGAGTGTTTTAACTAAACCATAAATAGTCATAAACTCTCACAATGTGCTAAGACTGAAGACCTAGGTGTGAGTTTCTACAGTCAACTTCCCTTTGAATCATGACTGTGTCATCTAAGATGATCGGTTCTGGGTTTTACTATCCAAAACTGTAAAAAATTTAGTAACTTTGTAGGTCTTATTACACTTTTTTACTCTTTAGTATGCAATAAACTTGAATACTGTGGCTTAAACTGGTATCTTGTTTATCAAATTCATGTCATGGCTTTCGAAAATGCTCAAAGGAAATTTTTGAAGTTCTTATCTTTTATAATCAATTAGCTGGCCCAGCAGTTTTCCGTTAGATGGCGCAATGAGTTTCCAGTGGAATTATAAAAAACATGAGACGCATTCACCACATCGTCAGAAATGTTATTAAAGAAAAATATATTGGTTTTATAGCAAAAATACGGAATAAATCAATAAAAAAAATAGTGATGAAAGGTCTCCGTATCCAGACGATCATCTCAAAAAATAAATCATGGAAACTAGTGCAGTTCAACTCTCTCACGATCTTATTGGGCGCCATTTTGTTCAATCTTATTGGATTCCTACCAATATTTTACAAGTTTCTAGCTATGCCACACTTGATTCTTTAACATAATTTAAAACAAATTCAATAAGTAGTTTTTACATTGACATCGAATTTAATTTTTCCGCAAAATTTTAGGACAATTAATAAAAAAAATTTAACGTTAATATTTCATAAATTTTATCTGTCCGTCATCTTGATTTCGTACCGCAACTTTACCAGTTTATCTCTATATCACACTTAATGCTTGCAAAACATTTGAAATTACTCTAATAAGTATTTTTTTAGGCTGATGAATATTTTCTTGGAACCGCAGTTTTGTTTTGCTATCTTACATTCATACCAAAATGTTACCAGTTCATTCCTATGTAACCCTTGATTTTTGTAAAAGTTTTTAGATAAATTGAACAATTAGCTTTTTTAGTAATATTTTTTTAACGTTTCACTAGGCCGTTATCTTTCTCCGGCATATTGGATTTTTACCAAAATATTAACAGGTACAACCTCATATGACCCGTAATTTTTGACTAAAATTTTAAGTCAATCTGATAAGTATTTTTTAAGCTAAGCCGTGAACTGACAGATAGACAGACAAACCGACAGATGGACCGAAGGAACTAATAAACATATTTTTTGGGATAATTTCTAGGGGAACTAAATAATTTCTTCACGATTACAACATTTCGTTTCTACCACAGTTTTACTAGTTCATCTCTATAAGACATATTTTCAGGCTGAATTTTTAAATATTTTATTAAGCCGCCATTTTGTTCCGCCTCCTTGAATTCGTACCAAAATGTTACCAGTTGATTACTTGCTTTCCTTAGAACCCCAAATCGCATTAAAAACATAGACATGTAAAAACCGATCTCTTATACCATATTGCCTAAACAATAGGAAAGACCCAGGCAGTTTCACTGCAATCATTCAATCAGTATCGTTTTTCGTGAAATTTATTACAGAAAATAAAGTATATTGAACGTCTGCTATTCTGATTGAAATTCCTTCCAATAATCCCGTTCACACCACCACCGATTATGCCAAGGCGAAAAGAATTCCATCGACAAATAACTAGTATTCGTTCCACCATCTACGATCGAAACATTGTATTTGGTTTGCCGGCGCTGATTAATTTTTTTCGATCGATCTTGGCTTTTCAATTACACCTTTGCACCGTCCTTTCCCAGCCTCGGTTATCTTATGCAGCCGTATCGGATCTCGCCTTCATAAAACCCAAATCGAAAGGTAAAAAAAGAAGACAAGAGAGGCCAATTTGGTTCGGTCGTTCAATCTATCTCGAGAGCAAGCGACAACCTTGAGATGCCACAATGATCGCCTGATATGCCCCTATTGATTTTTAAATAAGTATAATATGCGTTGTTATAATTTCAATCAGTATTATGAAACCAGTTCAGGTTTAAAAAACTAATAATATGTTCACTTAAATCAACTTTCGACTTTTTATTTAAGTAAGTTTGGAAGATTCAGATACTATACTAGTAGTAGTAAATTTAACGAAAAATTGGCTCAATGACTGTAATAAAACTACCTGTGTCGGTCCCGTTATCTAGAAAAGGCAATAAACAAACAAAGATAGTTGAGAGGGCCAGATTGTAATAATTTCTAGGTATAAAAAGATAATTTTATAAGTTTTCAATATTTACTTATGTAGCACATATTTTACATATATTTTAAAAAAAGGTTTTTTATCTATCACGGGAAGTATTCAATTATATTGTGATATCATTTTACGAAATATTATATGTATAAAACAGCATTATGTGGTTTCCGTGGAGAGATATTGATGGTGCGTCTTCTAATTTTTATAGTCCTTTACTTAACAGATGCGAATGAAAAACAAGGAATCCAAACAATTATAAAAATGGCGTTCTAATTATGCAATATCACAGAAAAAATTTAACGGAACAGAAGTCTGGTCAAATGATATAAAAGTGTGGTGTATGAAATCAAGCCGTTTGCCGCAAAGGGCTTGATCGACAAGAATTCTGTACCAGTGGCGGCTGAAGCAATGAAATATCGCAATAATTTTTTCCAGAATCTTTTTATACGTGGAAGGGGTAGAATATTTTTTTACGACCTACCTAAATTTTGTATACTAAATCAATTAATAACATTAAACAATTAATATAACATTCTCATAAAATGGATGAGTTGCCCTAATCTCCTCCAGACATTCCTTTTGAATTGAAATATTGCCTAGAGAAGTAAGTCTTTTTTGAGATATTGTATTTCTTAAATAAGTTTCTACACGTTTGAGGCAAGAAAAACTTCTTTCCACTGAAGCACTTGTCGACGGTATTGTAGGGAAAACACTTTATATGCTTTGGTTAAAATATCTTTATTTTCTTTAATTTTTTTCCCATGCTCTTGCAGCGATATATTCCAATTACTGTCATTGACAAAAATAAGACCAAGCTCATTTTTAAGTCATTTACTTTTTCAAAATATTTCCCCATATAACTGTAACAAATTTTAAAAGGGCTAGTCGGAAAATTTAAACTATATTCGGAAAATTTAGCAGAATCTGCCAAATATAAAAATGTAAGTTTTTCAGAGTCTTGAAAGCTTAGTGTCATTTCCATTAAAATATAATACAATATTTCACAAAAAAGGGTTCTATACTTAGCCTTAATTTCTTCAGCTGAAAGCTTAGCAAGTTCACGTTTGTAATGATTTATTTCTGTAATAGAGTTTGCTTTATCAAACATGATATTAAAAAAAATGTTCATTTCTTTTTTTACAGAGCACCTCACGACAGCGTTTTATATTGGATATGCAAAAATGAATGTCAAACGATTTTTTTTGAAGAACGCAACTTGAACAATCACATTTACTCACTTCGAATTTGAAGACCAGAGAGTTTCTGTAATTGTTGGTATACGCCTCGTAGATGCAGATGTCAGAGCATACGTTCGTTTTGCTGCATCAGGACAAATACAGCCTGCGGCACTTTTTTTTTTAAGGCTATTTAGATGGCCAGACATCAGACTTGCGCCGTCGTAACATTGCCCTATTAATTTATGTTTATAGTCAAATTGGTCCAAAATTTGATCCAATAGAGAATATAAATTATCCGACGTTCTATCGGAGCTGACATTATAAAATCCTAAGAATCTCTCGACTACTGAACCTTATGAATTAACGTATCTTAAAATTATGGAGCACTGGGAGGTTTGTGTAATATCAGTGGTGTCATCCACATGCATAGAAAAAAAAACTGTGTGTTCATTATTTCATTTTTTATATGATCATTTAAATAATCAGAAATGCATTCAATTAAATTCAATTAATTATTAATGATTTCGTTTTGAATAGTTTTCGAGTCATTAGTAAAAACATTTTTAATTTTTTCGTGATGATCTTTTATTTCTTAGGAACTTCTCGATATTAATAAACCTAAAAGCTTTTTAAAATTCCACCTATTTATTGACTCGCTGCTCTCATCATGGCCTCGAAAGACTAACTCTTGTTTTGCAAGGTACAAAACTGCGTCAATGCTCCGCCCAGTCTTCATTTTTATGTAAAGACCTTCATATATTTAAAATACCTGCAAATCCTTCCTTATTCCACACTGAATATTTATTGGAAACTAGTAAACAAGGCCAGCAAAACAATTTTTATAATATTTGACTACTACATAACCATTTGTGCGCCGAAAACCAGGATGACGATTAAAACTCTGATCTTGTTCCTTCCATCGATTAAATGGAGTTTTCAACAAAATGCAAACCACATCCGTGATCGGATTCATCAATAATGTAAATTAATAAACCCGACACCAAATAAAGTTGTAACAACACCATAAATAAATATAACACAAAACAGTCAAGTAAACTGCAAAGGAACTAAAGAAAATAAAAGTAAACAACCACCCCAAACTGAACGACACGCGGATGTAGTGTACTGCGTTAGCAATTCACCGAGAGCGTTGTATAGCCCTGGTTAACATTATTCTTCCATGTGCTGGACGTTATCTCGAACGCGTTGTCATGGCAACGTAGTAGGAAAATCGCAAACTAAACATAGCACCTCCAGCAAAGTCGAAGCGGTTTGCGCCACTGTTATAGTTGTTATAATAAAGTTCGATTGAGAGTTTTAAAAAGACATGCCGCCAACGGTCAAGTAAAATATTTATTCGAGATGTACAGTTTATTTTTTGCCAATTAGGTGAATAAATGAATGTAAAAACTTAAATTTGAAGAGATATATAATAAATATAGTTAGATATTTGTTTGTTTATTTTTCCTGATGTAGAAGCACTTCACCTACTTCACTTGAATAGCCGCCACTGCTTCCTACGCTCATCGAAATTTATTTTGTGGCAGGTTTCCTGATGATGTAGGAATAGAGGTGAGGTTGTTTGTTTGTTTCTGATGCTGAATTTATGTTCTTCTACCCTTGCTGATATTTTCCTGTTAGTTTGCCCCACGTACATTTTTTCAGAGTCCCGGCACGGAATGCTGTATACTCCGAACTTTCATATCTTCTTCCAACGTAGATTTGGTTTCTTTCGTCTTTTAATAAAGTATTTTCCTACCATGATTTTCATAGCTGCTGATTCAATTTAAATGTATGACGTCCAAATAACAAATATAATATTTTTGCAAAGTATTGGTTAAAATCGTGTATCTCCGATAAAAATAGAGTTATCGAGGTGAACAAAAAAACAAAATATTCGAAAAACATGCATCTTGGTGCAGAATAAATTTTCAAGCAGGGTGTGAAAAATATAGACTGAAAAAACTCATTTTTGATTCTCCTGGTATAAGCACCCTTCAAAGATATTTTCTCTTTGATCAAAGAAGTTTCAAAAGCAAGAATATTATACCTGTATTTTGCCAAAAAATCGATAAAATCTGCCCAAATACCAAAAAGTTACTCTCTCATATAAAAAGAATAAAATAAAACTGAATCACCCGTACACCAAAACTACATCTATTGGGACACCATGTTTGACACGAGTTATTTATTATTATGTTTTATTATAATTACGTTCATATGGTATATAAAATTGGGAATCAAATAATAAAAAAATTAGAAAATTAGATTAAGATGTGTAAAATCTATTCTAAATTTAGATCTACATACATTTTTTCAAAACCTCAAAGCATGTGGCGAGATATTTGCACATTTCCGAGAAAATGTTGAATTAAAAAGCCTGACTGTTCAAAATGCTCGAAGAAGTAGTTCTTTTTTTTTTAACTCGATTTTGCCCAATTTCTGAACCTCGGACATAAAAACGTAATACCATGTCTTATAGCAAAAAAATAGGGCTTTTGATCTGCCCAGCAGTTTTTATCCCAGAAGGTAACGACACGCTGGTACTAAAGTTTAAATCCCAGCAACGAATGCTCATGTACACTGCATTTCTAAAATGTCTTAACGTTAGCCTTACCACTGATCGGGCTCAATTTTACATCACTCTCTAGAAGAAATTTTAAATTTTTTTAAAATACCGACTGCCTTTCCCGCGTTTGCGGTATAGGAATCCTTTACATTCCCCATCAAACCCCTTCTTACCATGGCAAGCTGTTCAGGTTTTGAACTCCACAAAATGCCATCAGAGATACACCACTGTTTACCAGTTTTTTAAAGCGACATCCCGTACTCCCATATTGCTCGTTAACGAACTTGACCGACATTTTTAGATCGGAGATCACAAAAAATGCCCCACCTCGAAAAATTAACCATAGCGACCTGTATTTTGAATCATCGGGGTTTCCAAAATAAAGCCTCTATCGGACACCACTGTCCGCTTATCGATAGTTCAGGCTTGCGAATCAAGTTTCAACTTAAAGACCAAAATGGTTTCTTTAAACTTCAATACGCATATCAAAATACATTGGTTTGATGAAGAGCTTAGAAGAATGCGGGAAATACTAAAACTACTGACATCTCTCAGGAACTCCACTAAAATCTCAGTACCAACTGAAATCATTCAAAATTTCAGTCTTATAAACAAAAGGCTGCTTGGGACGTCATCAGAAATAATAACCCAACTAAAGTCCAAGTAACTTCAAATAAATTAAATGCAATTGACTTTAATAATTATTTTTCCAACATTGCAGAACACTTAGCAAAGAATCTTTTTCCTTCCACAATAAACCCTATTTCATATGTCAAAAAAATGAGAATCAACATTCCAAAGCAATTTAAATTGCACGAGATCTCCTATAATGAGCTAAGAGATACCATTAATAGCCCAAGTAAAGATGCATATGAACTTAATTCAAAAATAGTGAAAACACTTAAGGAAATTATCGTTTATACTCTGTGTAAAATGATTAACCTATGTATTAAAGAAAGAATTTTCCCAAATGCATATAAATTGTCACGAACAGTTCCGATATATAAACACGGCGACTGTGATGATGTGGGAAATTACCTATCCTATAATACCAGTATTTGGAAAAAGTTTTGAAACAATCATCAAGAAACAAATCGTTGATTTTTTGGAGTCCAACAACCTTTTAGCCAAGTACATCCAGGGTTGTTTCCAAAATAAAAAGAAAGCTCAAACATCAATTTTTGACTTGAGGAAGGCCTTTGATTGTATATCTCACGAACTCCTGCCCGCCAAACTAGTGGAGTATAACATGGGTCCAGACTGTGTTAGTCTCTTGAAATCATACGTGTCAGATAGAGTTCAGTATTGCACTTATCTGCGGAATATATCTTCTCCTCATTCAGTCAAATCTGGAGTGCCCCAGGGATTATCTCTTCTAAACATCAATGACATAAATATCTGTCTGCCATCTAGCAACTTTCTTTTTTTGCACATGATACAGTCGCCCTTGAAAGCGCCGATGATGAACACAGTTTAGAAGCAAGATCATTAAAAACACAGTCGTGAAAATATGAGTGGTTCAGATCGAATAGACTTAGTGTAAATGATGCTAAAACGCCATTATTGAAATGCTCATTATGCCCAATGACTTCCAATGAAGACCCTGTAAAATACCTAGGTGTATATCTTGATGCTGGCCTCACATGGAAAGAATCCTCCGTACCCTCCTCTCAAAGAGATTAAGTAGAATTGTCTTTGTCATTCGAAACCTAAAAAATTTGATCTCGGATTCTGTCCTAATGAGCGTATACTATGGCTATTTTCACACTCATATCTCCTATGTCATACTGTGTTAGGGACATTCTACCCACGCATCGAAGGTTTTTTTCTATACAAAGGAGATGTATATGAGTTATCGCTGGCCTGGGATACAGGGAATGTTGCAAAGGCGCCTATATTTCATTAAAGATTTTAATGCACATATACTATCATGCCTCCGGCATGTAAAAGAAACTCATACTGAATGCTCTACCAACCATAACCTTCAGGAACAAAACAACTTGGTAACACAACACTCTCGTACTGAAAGAGCTAGAGGTGGACAGAACTATTTTTGCATACAGTTCTATAACGTGCTCCCTGAAAAAATTCGATGTCTTCCCACAGAAGTCTTTACAAGAAAATTAAAGGATTACTTAAAACAAAAAGCTTTCTACAGTACCAATAAATTTCTTAGTAATAATTTTTCTGATAATAATTTTTGTGATTAACGACGGATGTGCATAATATTATTTTTGTAATGTCTAAATGTAATATAACGTTTTTAAACCCTTGTGTTTTTGATATATAATAATGGAAAGCTGTATAGCCATAAACCTATTATTGTAAATTGCTAGAATAAGTGAAGATACATAAAATTTAGGCGTCATCTTTATGTTTGTATTATGTGTCTGTGTTTATTAATTTAAGAAATTATTGGACTATGGTTTGTATGTATTATATAAGCTGAAGTTGCTGACTACTTATTAACTTTAGATCACATTTTGAGTTGTAGATTATATTTGACTTGTGGAAATGCTTTTGTATGTATTAACAGAAATAAAGAAATGATTGATAATATAGGTCCCACCAAAATCGCGTTTTTAACGAAAAGAAGCGCATATTTATCCTCTACGTTCGACCTCACAGAAGCATATTTTCTCGACGTATTTTCTATCGCATAAAATAAAACTATCCCCCGTCTCAGCTTGGTAAAAGTAGTCAGGTTTCGACTGGGTAAAATGCTTCCAAGTTTACTCCATTTTTTACCCCTCTTATTTTTTTTAGTGATATCCCATACTCTGATATTGCACGTTAATGAATTTGTCCGCGATTTCTGGACGGTAAATCCGAAAAAAAATTCGCCATCTCAAAAATTAACCACAGCAACCTGCATTCTGTTCAACGGGTTTTCGAAAAATTGATCGTTTGGGGTTAACCCCCCGTCCGAGCCACTTTTATTTAAGCGAAAATAATAGAAAAAATATAAAGTAAGGATCTTTCTTTCGGAATTGTAGGGTAATCCCCCCCAGAACTAGATTCTACAACTAAAATAAAATAAGGGCCCTTTTTTTTGTTGTTAAACATTTTCATCGTCTTAAAACCCACCCCTAGAGGCAATTTTTGTATACGCCACTGATAGGCTCCACCGAAATTATGTGTACCAAAATAAGCGTTTTTCTTTTTCCATCTAATATCGACCCTTAAAACGACTTTTTCCACGTGAATTGCAAAAATTTTCCGTCCAGACAGAGAAATGCGCACACAGTAGAAATATTCGTGCCGATTCTTGTTAACAAGTGGGGTATTTTAGGGAAGGTCTTTTTAAACTCTTTTCAGAGTTAAAAATATACAGGGTGTTCCATTAAAAAAAAACACTTTTTGTCACCACCTGTAGATGTTCAAAGATACTTGAAATTACAATACATATTCGAATAGTAAAACATTTCCCTTGCATTACTGTTTTTTAATTTTTCCCGAACGATAAAATAATAAAATGAGAAAATTAGAGGGACTGTTACTTTTTCACCCGGTATATCAATACGTGTTTATATGGGACTAAATCCAATTAAGCTAAAAATGTTAGAACTAGTGGTTAAATGCATTTGCTGAATCAGTGTTGACAATAAAGATCAGTGCCAAAAAGATGACTTTTCGTAATTGATTTACAAAAAAAAATATGTTTCTATTTTTTACGATTGTAAAGGTGGGGTTGCTAGGGTTAACAGTATAGAATTGAAACAGTAACACGCAGACTAAAACAAGTATGTCTCCCAACAAAGCATTTTCTTCTAATGTTTAATATGCTATTTCAAATGATCTAAATTTTAAATATACTCTGTTCAGAGAACAATGCAACCGAACACCATCAGAAGGAACAGAATAGGAAGCCACCCATCGTGTGTCCTAATTGTAAGGGAAGACCCGCCACGTTAAGTACAGCACTTGACATAATCATGAATGGAAATCACAATGCGCAAGAGGGTGGTTTGGCGTAATTCATACACGTGTACTATACCGACGACCCCCTTCTGAAATTTGGTATCCTGTGTACGAGTCCGATGTCGGTTTTTTGTTGGTTTCATAGGGTGAAAGACCTTTTTAAAGGTCCTTCAAAAAATTGTCTCCTAAGCCCTAATATCGTTAACTTATTTTACAAAGTATTCCTCTTTTCATCTATAATATGTCAGATGAGTGAAAAGAAATAAAATTAGGCAAACCTGTATTAGGAAAATTGTTTTTTTTTCTATTGGAACATCTTAATTATCTTAACTGCCAACGATGAATTGTTTTACTTTAGTAAAATCCAAAAAATAGGTTTTTATATCCAATATCCGAAAAAACTAAATTTAAACAGCTGCTGCTACAGCACAATTATTACCTGAAAAATCAAAGTTAAGGAACGAAAATGTTTATAATATGTTCACGAAATGGATGGATACATAGAAATGCAAAACTATTATAAAGGACGTAATTTTGGCTTATTTGGCACAAAAAAAAATGTAAACACAGCCACATTCCTGAAGGTTATCGCATAACTTAAAAGCAAGAACGTTGGTTATAAGTCCATTAATTTTAAATGCATGTAGATTCGCTTACTCGCGATTCTCACTTCTCGTAAACATTAACACCGTTACTCTCTAAAGAGGTTTAAATTTAGACCAGGTCTAATATAACTTTTATAAGTTTAATATGACATTTTTAACAATTGAACAAAACATTTTTCTAAATGTCAGAATTACAAAATAAGCGTTTTAAGTACCATGGCAACTAGACCTAGTCCAATTCTTAAACTTTTTTAGTGAATAGGGGGGTATTAGGTTATATGTGTTCCAATTTTAATATGAAAAATGTTAATTGTGCCTTTCTGGTCTCTCTGAATCATAAAGCAGTTCTTAGTAAGTTTATATTTAAGACAAAGAAGCGCACTCTCACTACATTTAGGTATGGGTAGGGATGCACGATGTTTCGCGATACATCGAAAACATCGATACATCGGGCCTTAAACACCGATGTTTTGCGATCGATTGCAGTTCGATGTTGTAATACATCGATGTATTCCCGTCGATCTTTTTAACACATCGACGGTTTAGGACGAGTTTTTAAATTCACGGATTTGTCCATTGGTACACGTTCTAACCTTGTTTTTTAATGTTATATAAGAATGAGAGGGTTAGTTTGATTGATTAGCCGATTAATTCAAAATCACGGCTTATATTTGGACATTTCAATTTTACAGCTCGCATGCCATCTATTGCCAGACAGTTGAATATTGTTGGTTACTGTCCTAATAAATGTTTTACTCGCTACCTCAGTTCCAGTTGAACGGTTGTTAGGTGTCACCGCCAGCAAAACGCGTAATCGGCTGGGCGGAAAATGCTTTTTTTTTGAGTTCTTTAGATAAAAAGACTAGTTGCTTTAGGGAGTTGAACATATTAAATTCATAACACGATTAATACGTGTTCGGCTTGTTCCTTGTTGTTTCGATTTAAGTTTTTTTATATTGTTTTACCCGACCTAAGTTAAGTGGTGTGGTTCAAAATATGCATCTATTTAGATTTACTGTACCTTCTGTTATGGTTATTGCTTTATAATAATATATTTTTTAATCGACAGTATTCTCGATATTAATAATATTACAGGAATAATATACTCTACATTTATAGGCTGGAACAACCTGGGTTTAATGAACTCTAAATAATCACTTTTAATATTCTACTGTGTTTATAAAATAACATAAATCGACCGCATTTTTTTTAAATTCTTATTAATTTTGTTGGTCGATCTTATGATCTTCGACGTCTATGTACATCGATGGAAACTGGTCGATGTTTTTTACATCGATGTATCGTTTTTCGATGTATCGTTTTTCGATGTATCGTTTTTCGATATATCGTTTTTCGATGTATCGATGGTTTTCAAACATCGTGTATCCCCCTAGGTATGGGGGAATATATAGTAAACTATCGTAAATTTGTCTTAACACCACTTTTAATTTTCCTGTAGATGATAAGTTATCCACATTTCATGATACTCTGATAGGTGTAAACAATAGATCTTTCCCACTTACAAAATTGAAAAAAAAAGAGGAACAGGAAATGCTAGCTTATAAAGGGGTTGCGCATTTCAGCGAAAAACGTGAGGTCATTACATGCGATTAGAAATTATACGTCGGATGCTTATTTTTTATGTTATTTCGCTAAGTACAGAACAACGAATAAATAATTCTGGAAATAAGTCAAAAGAAAATTGGAAAATCATTGATGAACTTAGGGGAAGGGCAAACATAACACATTACGAATTCCATTTGCATGCTAAAACTCTTAATAATTTCTACTGATCTGTAGCTGCTAAATTAACAAATAATATTGTCTCACAAACTGATTCTCTCATTACTTAAATAACATCAGCATACATGATCAATCTGTTTTGACTCCTACAAATGCGACTGAGATTGGAGAAATAATCCGCTAAAATCATCCAAAAAAACAATAGTTATGATGGAATATCGGCAGATATAATTCATAACTTGTCATGTGATGTCTTGATCTATCTTTCTGTCTATATCAATGAAAATTTCGAAAGAGGGGTTTTTCCAGAGTGTCATAAGCTAGTCCCTTCAAACTATCGACCGATTTTATTATTGCCAACGCTTTCCAAACTCATCGAGAAGATCGTTAAAAGGCGCATGAGCCACTTAACTGCAAATAATATTCTAGATCCAAATCAGTTTAGATTCCAAGCAAAAAAATGCACTGGTGACGATTTTTGCATTTCTAAAGTCTATTTACGACTTTATAAACTCGGAGGGAATTCGGCAGCTGCAGTATTTTTTGATTTCCCGAAAGCTTTCGATTGCGTAGATGCTGCTGCGAAAACTTGTTAAGTATGGTTTCACGGGAAGTACCTATGATTGGTTTCATTTACATCTTTTAAATAGATCGCAGATAGCAAGTATTTGAAATATGGAGTTCCTCAAAGCTTCTCTTTTTTATTTATATTACTGATTTAGCTAAATTAAATATTTTCGGTCGTTTTACTATGTTCGCAGATGCCACCACGCTAGTGTGGAGCAGTCTTACTTGATTCTCTTGACTCGATCGATTCACAATGATTTATGCTTCATTAAGGTATGGTGTGACTCTAATTTGTTATGTTTTAATATCTCCCAAACAAGCATAATCTGTTTCAACTGCTATATTCTTAGTGTGAATCTACTGGGTCAAAACATCGAAAACAAAAACATCTTAAGTTTCTTGTCTTATATGTTGACGAAAATCTGAAGTATTCAGAACATATAGGAAAGCTTTCGAAGAAAATATCGTGTGGCTGTTATGCAGTTAGAGTTGTTGCGAGTGAGAGGTCTGCACGAATGGTGAATTTTGCCTCGATCTAGTCTCATTTATCTTATGGTATAGATTTCTGGGGTTATAATAATAGTACAGTACTTTCAAACCTTTAGCAGCAATTCGATATATATATATATATATATATATATATATATATATATATATATATATATATATATATATATATATATATATATATATATATATATATATATATATATATATATATATATATATATATATATATATATATATATATATATATATATACATACATATATATACATACATATATATATATATATATATATATATATATATATATATATATATATATATATTTACCGGCCATTCGGACAAATAATTCTGCCTTTTATAAGCTTATTCAGGTATAGGGTCCAAAAATCATTGACCATTTTATACCGACAAGCCTTTAGGCATTTTTCATCATCTCTACCGGCAAAATTGACGACGTTTCGCCCTTTTGAAAATTTAAGGCAGTAAGATAACCCAAAGAGTAAAGAGGTGTCATCTTTGTGTATCAGTGTGAGGCTTGTTATTTGAACTTCTAGTAGCAAGATAGAAGTACAGAGATGTAAAAGTTAAAAACACAAGCGCGATATACGTAGTCTTTCAATTTTTTGTTTGCCGTGCGATACCAACTATTTTGTTGGCGAAATGACGGCTCCAAAGGAAGAAAATCGGTGATATCGGCTTTTTTAGGCCAAAGTTTCAATAAGAACCAAAACGTAAATAACGTCCGTAGATAAATTAGTAGGAAGTTTAACGGCCATTCGGACAAATAATTCTGCCATTTTTATATTTATATAATTTGTTGAGGTGCCCAGTGAGAAAAATCTAGTGGCCTGTGATAATCATCGTCATACAATACTTCAAGGAGTTGAATGTGGTATGGGTAAAACTTTTTTTTTTTTTAGTGTTATATTATCCAAATTTAATGTTATATTATTCAAATTATATACAGGACACTTATTTGAGATGCTTAAAACTATATAATATATATATTATTAAATGTGTCACAGACCTTGGATGTGTTAGTAATTACATTTCCCTCATTATCATTAACATATAAAGGGACATGGTTGTTTACCCTATTTGTACTTTCCTTGATAATTTCTTATTTTTAAATATTAATTATTATTTAATATTGTTCTTATATATATGAAGTAGGAGCGAGAGAGCACTGCAAACCTCTTTTTATACATCAAAAAGTCTTAACTTTAGTGTGCCCGTTCATCTTAGAAAGTGTTTGTCTTGTTCACAAAACATATTTTACTGAGTCCTACTATCGCTGCATACGGGGTGATTCATGAGGAATTGTCAATACTTTAGATACGTATACAGGACCCAAAAATAAACATAAGTCTATATAAATGTGTGTCCGTAAGGCCGTCGTTCTCGAGATACAGGGAGCTAAAGTTTTTATTTATTTTTTCTATTTTTTAAATAAATACGCATCTTGGCACAAAAGTTTTAAAGTGAAGGGTTAACACATTTTTTGACATGTGTATTTAGTGACTAAGACATAAACTAAACAAAATGTATTTAATTTTTATTAAAATTATTATTAAGTTATTTTTAATAAAACATAGGCTAGGTTTTATAATTTTCAAAAATTCCACCATTCACTTCTAAGCACAAGTTAGCTCTGTGGTGAAGAGCTCGGGTTGCTCTGTGATTATTAGAAAAAATAAAATAACTAAAGCCAAAAAAAGTCCAGCTCTCACCTGTGTTAATGACGTATTTAATTTCGAACCCCATTTCATCTTTAATAACATAAATACCAATTAGCATTGTTTATGGAATTTTAATCTTATTTACGGACCAGTCATGTGACAATTGACACTGACCTGTATTCTTCTTTTATAGTTTTATTTTAACACTTAACTACATGAACTCGTTTTAAGTTTGTGAAGCATATGCAACCATCAATACTTAAGGATTCAGCCTCTTCTCATTATTGTTGTACGTCTAAGACGTAACGTGTGATTTGGTGTTTTGTATTTTATTCTTATTTTGTACCCGGATTTGTTGTTTTAAATGAGTTAAGGTATCTATACTTAATATTATTTTCTAATTGTATAAGTAGTATATTAGGTGTTTCCAATATTGTAGTTCCGATGATGCTCGCAAAAGCGAAACACGTGTCACCTTAGGTTTCTTAAAATATTCGTTTGACTGAGACCAAGACTTTGTGTTTTATTTAATAGAATTATAAACAGGTCTCTTTAAGAAATATGGACGAGTTTTTCCAATACCATATTGAAGTAATCTCGTATACTATAGAATCAAATATTTACATAATTGAGAGCCCGTTAGGAAAAAAAAAACCCCATCAGCATTCCTGATGGTATTTATGAATTGTTCGGCGCAAAAACTCCCGAGTTTCTTAATTACACTACCACGGCGTAGTACCTACGGAGCGCTTTCTTTTGTGTTATATGTTTCCTCGTCGTTTTTTAGCGACTATCTTGAAGGTTTTTCCGTCCTTCTTTTTCTCGCTCTCGATTACTCGAGTAAACCTGCGAGAGGACGACCGACGGTCTGGAATTGGAATGCAGTTCTCCGGTTCTTTTATTTGGAAATGACTCGGCGTTTTACGACTTTCGGTGCTGCTGCGAGTTGCCTGCGACCCCGGCTGTTAATCTTTGTTTGCTATATGGACATTTTTAGTACTTATTGAATGAAGCAGACCGAGGATGGTTGGTTCTGGGGAACGACACCGGTCAATTATGGGAACACGTTACTTAACCTAAAAACTGAAGTTAAGCAAGTTATTGTTTTTGACAAAATTTACTGAATACAAATATTTATATATTTTTATTCAGTAAACTTTGTTTTTGATTACTTACTTACTTTTAGTTTTAATCACTATAATAAAAACTATGAATGCACAAATATAAAACAAGGGTTCTCAAACTTTTTTTACCTACCACTCATGTGTATCATGGATCAGTCGCGTACCTCCAAATATAATTTAAAATAATATATTATATATTATTTTAAAGAAGAGTGAAAAGAAAACGCATATTTTGCATACCACTTTTAGAACCACTGCGTACCACGTTTTGTGTACCACCGTTCGAGTACCCCTGAATTTAAAATAAACTACTCAAAGATGAATAAGGATATTTTTTGTCTGATTTGGAGCCCCCTATTTCTCACAGTAAAGCATCTAGAGGAATCTGGTTTTCACTCCTGGGTGAAGAATTTAATTGGCTTTTAAACAATTTGGTTAATTTTGATTAAATGCTTCCTTTTCCAAATATACAGAGTGTCTTAAAAAGTTATGCAAAATGCAATATTTCTGATAAACCGGAAACTTTTATTCTGGTTTTAATTAATCTGTGTGTCATTTTTTGACAGCTTATTAAGTTCTCCCGAAATGGTTTTGGAATCATCTGCTCACTTCGCAAAGTAAGGGAATTGTACAGGTTAACCTAAATTTGGTCTCCGCTATTTAAAATTGATGTTTTTTTACCTTTGTCGGAGCCCCTTATTTTTTACAATAAAACGTCTAATGGAATCTGCTTTTCAGAGTTATGTGGAGAGTTTAATTAGCTTTTAATTAATTTGGTTATTTTTTGTTAAATGTTTTGTACTGTAAAGTTTTAGAGAAAACCCATTTGACTTACTTTTGTGTAAAGATAAAAGGTTATTAAGATCTCCAGAAACGGTTTTGAAACCCGCTGCTTACTTTGCAAAATAAGAAAATTGTACACGGTGGGCCATTTGCTTTTTATTTCCAGGAAATTTCCTTTATTAGCAGACTTCTGTAAAAATGACTAAATGGCCAGCGAAATAAGTACAAGTACAAGTAGTTGTAAATACAATTAAGGAGGAGGAAGTAAATTATCTTTCTCTTCCTCTTCTTTCGTCGGATCTGAATCCGATAGAGCATGTATGGAACTTTCCTCAGAGACGTCTGGACAACCTTCATCCGACATCCACCAACTAATATTCTACAAGAATACAGTTTTATGGCAAGAATTACTACAGTAGCATATTAATAACAGTATTTTGAGTGTGCCGGTAGGTGAAAAGCTATTATTGGTGCTCATGATAATAATCCAAATTTTAATAGCGGGGACCTATTTTGCGAAGTAAGCAGATGATTCCAAAACCGGTTCGGGAAAACTTAAAAAGCTTTCAAAAAATAACTCAAAGATAAATCTAAACCCATTCTCTAAAAGTTTACAGTTCATTAGAAATATTGCATTTTGCATAACTTTTTAAAACACTCTGCATATTCGGAAAAGGAAGCATTTAACCAAAATTAACCAAACACTTAAATGCCAACTAAGTTCTTCCCCCAACAGTGAAAACCAGATTCCACTAGATGCTTTACTGTGAAAAATAGGGGGCTTTGAGTATAGTTTATTTAAAACCCATGAAAATGGCTTCTTAAATCCCTAAAAATGTTTGCAATAAACTGTTCTATACTTTAAAATAAATATTTGTAATTTAAAACATGACAGAACTAAAAAAAAATAATTTTTGTATGAAATACCGTGAAATTTTACGTAAAAACGCCAAAATGGAGCTTAAAATCACGATTTTTCGGAGCCAATTGTTATAAATAATGACTTCACAAATGCTTTAAAATGTTTATTTTTTTATAAATTTAAATGAGTATTTGTAACTCATAGTACCACAGAAACCCAGGAAAATTTATTTATATACCAATAAACGCAAAATTTTAGTAAAAGAAGAATCGAATATTAAGTAAAAAATGACCAATCCTTGGAACCGAAACCTCAAAACTAATTCTAAAACCCCTTAAAATATTTGTTTTTAAGTACTAAACATATTACAAATAAAGTTAATTAGTGTAAGTATGAAAAAACACAAAGAAATTGGATTTGATTGTAAAAAATTCAAAAAATTGTACGCAAAATAACCAAAAAATGTACTAAAAACTACGATCTTTTAAGTTTAAATGGTCAAAATAGCTCCTTAAACCCCTTAAAATTTTGATTATGATCTGTTTTATAATTGATAGGAACTTTAAGTACGATAACACAAAAAAAATGTATTTGTATATAAAAAAAACGCAAAAATTGAGCTTAAAATGACGAATTCCCTGGTGTAAATGACCAAAATGACTTCTGTAGGAGCCCAAATGAAAGCTTAGAGCCGTAGGAACAAATTAGAGCCAATAAATTTCATAAACGGTTTGATAAAATAAAATGGTTAGAAAAAAACGACTTTGAAGAAAATTTGTTTACGTAAAATATGATCGATTTTCATACATTGAAATGGACATTAAATTGGTAAAAAATGTCTAAACTTTATGGTTGGATCTACTAAAGTATACCTTATTGAAGACGTTTCGATGATTTATAGGTCAAAAATATTTTTAATAATAAAAACGTTAGTTTTTTTGCTAACAAAATGAATTTTTTAAATACAGAGAAATGGCCAAAAAATAGTAGATTTATCGGGTTTAATTAAGTTAAATGACATCCAAAAGGGCTTAAACTCTTCGTTTTTTAAGTCCTTAACCAAATTCGTTGGCCGATTTTGATTTGCTCATATACAATCTACAATAGCTGCAAAAAGCGCTAAAAAACGTCGATTTTATGAGGGTGTTGTCCCACCTCTCGCGTCGGTTTAAAGTGATCCGACTTAACATGCACCTCAAAATCTAGCCATTTCAAAAACAAAACACTGACAAACATTCTATTTTCTCCCTTTTTTCGACAGTTTGACTGGACTATATTGCTGATCAAGATCTAAGGGATTAATATACCTACGCGGCACGAAAATACATGTCCCAATCTAGACACCCATGATAACGAGATTCAGTTTTGACATGGTTAAATTGGAATGTCATAAAATCAAAATGAGCAAACAAATATAGGGTATCCCATTTAAAAAACAACAGTTAATAGCAGAAACTCGGAAATAAAATAAGGAAGATATGTCAACGTTGTTATGATAAAAAAATATCCTATTTAAACAATCAAAGTTTCGTTCCAATATATTGGCAGAAGAATACAAATTTCTATAAAAAAAAATAGAAAAGCCTTAAAAAGTAAAAAATATTATTTTATGTTCGGGTATTGTTGATTTTATTCCACATTGAAAATCTGATTTATGAAGTCGGCATCAAACTAATTCTTTATTACACAAACAAACATTTATATACTGAATGTCTACATACATATATAACACATTAAATAGACAAGGTCTTTATTACTTTGACACCGATTCCATATAAACAAATTTTCAATGTGGAATAAAATATAATTTTTTACTTTTTAGTGTTTTTTTGCAAGTCGGTTCTATTTTTTTCATCTTCTATTTATACAAAGTTTTAAATTTTAAAGCCTAAATTTAGGTTAAAATTATGGAGGTCGCATATAAAATAAATAAGTAACTACTTGGTCCATTGCATTTGAAATATTGCCAGAATTACCGTATTAATGCTCTAAAATTGTCAAAATTTAAAAAAGATGGGTAAAAGTGAACTTCGCGCCATTAAAAACGCCCAAAAAAACATATGCTTTTTTCTTGATGATATGGTGAACGAAATATATATTGGCTCTGGCGCTTGCCTAAATAATTGAAAATTGCACCATTCCGTTATTTTTTAAATATGCTTGATATAGGACCACTCCAGTAATAGCCTGTTAGTTTTGCCCAACAAAATGGGCTATTCCATTGAAGACAAATTAAATATAATACGCTTATATGAAAATGAGTATCATAGGCAATTTCCCGATGGAACCGTCCCAACACAAAGCATAATAATATATATAGTAAACAAATTTGAATATACCAATACTTTAAATAGAAGAACTGCAAATCCAAACGAAAACTTTGACTTAAGCGTGTTGCTATTTTTACATAATTGTTGTTAGTTTTCTATACTTAGGACTATGTCTGGTTCCTTTTATTGCAGAAAATCCTGAACGATCAATTACTGACGTAGCGATTTATTTTCAAAAATCATTTGGCAAAATTCAACAAACCCTTTTAAATGCTACTCAATTTTTGAATCGGAACTATATCTGTGGATTGGACGAAATGGACATATAAGATGGCCAGCAAACAGTCCTGACCTAACGCCGCTTGACGCATTTCTATGCGGTTATCTAAAAAACAAAATTTACTACAAATAGACCCGAAACTATAGCTATGTTGGAACAGAGAATTAGAGAAGAAATTGCAAGATTAAACAAAAATCACTCTGATTTTATTTTTAATTGCATTAATCGCAAATTATTACTAAATATTGAGAGGTGTTTCGCCAACCAAGGAGGATATGTTAATAACTAGAATGTATGGTTTTTAATTTCATTTGTCATTTTTCCTTTGATTTTACAAAATTTCAATTAGTGTTTATTGTTCACAATAAATTATTTCTTTACTTTACTTATAATTTAGACACGATTTCACCTAAATTAACTATGATATTATAAAGGAATTTTGTCGAAGTCAAATAGCTCAAAAACTACCGATCCAAGTATAGACATATCACACATTTTTGGAAAGGGAATAATAAGGAGAATCTAATAAATCAAAAATATACAGGGAATTTCATTAAAAAAAACCAAAATCTGGTATGGTACCAGTTTCTGACTCTCCCTGTATATTCAAAATTATTTTTTCTAAGAAGTTCCCTGAAATCGATACAACTATTGGGTTTATTATTTTTTCTATCTACAAAAATAAACCCTGCAAATGGGTGGCGAAATATAAATGATGACCCTATACATACATAAAAAAACATCATCATAGTGTCAAATTGATAACGTCGTTTTTCTTCGGTTAAAAAGGTATATATTTGTGGCACCCTGTATAGTTGATAGAAAACGAGTCAACATTAATAAGAAATTACGGAATTATAAAAATATTTAAATATTCCACGTCAAGGCGATGCGACCCATGCGATAACCGGTAGAACCCGTGGTAAAATTTACCATAAAAGGCAGCGCGTTTTATCAGAATTTGGTCTGGCAGACACTTAAACAGATTTTTATGTAAATCTCGTCATTAGCATATTACTCATATTTAAATCAATACGTAAAGATATCATCTTATGATTTTCCACTTAAGGAAATGCATCAAACTGTCAAACCGTGTGTTTTTTTATTTTTTTTTTCGGCGGTTCTACATTCTTTTCAATTAAGAGTCTTGTTAATTTTGCTTTAGATGTCCTGAATTATTATAAGCAGACCATTCGTCCTGTATTTTACAGGATTATCCTTTCTTTTTATCTGCTGTCCTATATTGTGGACGTCCTGTCAAATGTCCTGTATTTTGTTCTTGATAAAATATTAATTGTCGTATACTTTATCGCTTTAAATGTCGAAGTTTTAGCATAAAGATCTTTGGCCTCGGAGCTGCGGACTTAAATCAAACATAATTGAAGAACATAGATCCACCCCACTCTACCCCACCGCCTAGCCCATTTCTTTGTCTAACCATGCGCCACACCATGTATCTGGCTTAAGTTTGTTCACAACCAGACTTCCCTTTTCACTTAGTACATTTATATTAGACCTATAACAGATGAATAGAAAAAATATATATAAAGTTTTGCCATTTGGAGATTTTAGGTACCAAAGGGAGAGTTTTCAAAATTAAAAGTTCCTAAGTTAGAAGTGTGAGCTTCACCCCGAAAAACAACCCTTAATGCGCACTCCGTTGGTTTTTGGCGTTTCTCTCAGAAACTATTAATCGCACAGAAAATTTTATACTTGTTAAAAATATTCCTCATAAAATGTTCTACAAAAAAGGTTCTTTTGCGTATTTCAATTTACTCAATGCATTTCGAGAAATAGCCCATTGACAAAAGGGGTAGTTCACAACCAGACTTCCCTTTTCACTTAGTACAATTATATTAGACCTATAACAGATGAATAGAAAAAAAATATATAAAGTTTTGCCATTTGGAGATTTTAGGCACCAAAGGGAGAGTTTTCAAAATTAAAAGTTCCTAAGTTAGAAGTGTGAGTTCACCCTAAAAAACAACCCTTAATGCGCACTCCGGTGGTTTTTGGCGTTTCTCTCAGAAACTATTAATTGCACAGACAATTTTATACTTGTTAAAAATATTCATAAAATTTTCTACAAAAAAGGTTCTTTTGCGTATTTCGATTTACTCAATGCATTTCGAGAAATAGCCGATTGAAAAAGGGGTAGAAATGAACCCAGTCGCCTTCCGAATTATAGTCCTCAAAAGTTATTGAACGTTCAAAATATACACGCAACAGATAATACTGCAAAATATAGGGAAAACATCTTTTTTGTGTAATATTTTGGTTTGGTTTTTATAATATTTTAACTAATTTTAGTGTTGCTGCTCGTTTCCACACCATCCATGATGTAGAGCTTTCTGTGCATTTTTTTACGTGGTTTTCCCTATATAGGTCTATTTCACTAAGCTACCTATGATCTACCAGCCTTAACGTAACTGCATCTTTTCACACAACCTTGTTTGTAGTGCCAAGTTATTATTGATAAAATTGAGGCTGGGGCGGGCGCCTCTATTATGTATATAGATGATAGTGTGTTGTTAATTTTTTTCCAGCCCCATAAGTCGGGTTTTAAAGATTATCTTCTTTATATTTATACTTGCAGGAAAGTACGCCTGGAGTGTCGCGTTGCAGCTGATGTGGGAGGTAATTTTGATAAAACTACAGTGCTGTTTGCTTGACCAACTAACTTATTAAAACATCTGATGGTTGAAGTTTGTGTAGATAAATCTTTCTCCTGCTTTCTCAATTTCTTTCTTGGTTCTGCGTTATTAAAAACATCTATAACAAACATAGAAAAAGGCTCTAAGTTTCGGTCTCAATAAATTATAATTATTAGCATGACACATGTTTCGCCCTATCGATGATACTATCAAGGTCTTTTTTCCTATTAAAAATTTGTACGTATTGTTGTTTTATCTTCCAAAAAAATCTTGATTTGGTATCACAGACGCCTATAGCATGAATAAATAAAATGCATTATTTTAATTTGCGTAAAATACTCGAGGATTATAAGTCCCTGGAAGTGTAAATTCCTCTTTTCACATTACCTATGACCTCTTTTAGAAATATAATAACTCTATGTTCATTGGAAAGTGCTGTTAATAAAACAAAAAAATGTGGACGTCTTGATAAACAACTAGAACTTTTTGAATTCAAAATTTCTTTTGCTGTTGTTTACATATTTCTAAAAGAATATTTCACTGTTTAAAAAAATACTTTAAAATTTGGCTTATACGGACATAATGAAAACATTATAAGTTTACTAATACGGACGGTACCTAATAGCGATATCAGATTTGACGTCCTGTCAGGAATGCCGCGCCATGGTTATGATACTGGTGGGTTTGAATATGTACTAACAAATTGCTTATAAGTGGTACGATAGCGCAATTGGTTACAGCAATCCTCGCGCGTACGATAATTTTTGCTGTTGATTACATATTTAAAAAAAATATTTCACAGTTTAAAAAAAATAAATTGTAATTGTACAAAAAATACTTCTAATAACTCCTATTATAATTTAGCCACGAAAGTAAGCGATTCATTCACAATGTAATATAACCAAAATTATTTGTGTTTCAAACAAATTGTAATAAATCAAGCCGGTAACAAAGTAAAAGATAATAATAATAAGAATTCTATTAAATGCATTGATGGCTATTCAGATGAAGTAGATGAATGCTACTTCACCAGGAAAAATAAACAAGCAAACGTCTAACTATATTTATTATATATCTCTTAAATTTTTAGTTTTTACATTAATTTATTCACCTAATTGGTAAAAAATAAACTCTACATCTCGAATAAATATTTCACTTTCACGTGCTATGTTTAGTTTACGATTTTCCTACTACGTTACCATGACAACGCGTACGTGATGACGTCGAGCCCAGCGCCATACAATGCTCTCGGCGAATTGCAGGCGTAGTACAGTACACCCACGTGTCGTTCAGTTTGCGGTGGTTGTTTACTTTTATTCTCGCGGATTTCGCTGCAACCGGTGAGTTTCTCTTCAGTTACCTCAACTGTTTTGTGTTATATTTATTTATGGTGTTGTTCCAAATTCAAATTCGAAGTTAGTAAATGTGATTGTTCAAGACTAGAATAAATTAAAAGACGTCTTTGAATGTATTACAAACTGTGACAAATCTGATGAAAAATCAATCCGCCTTGCGAAAGGATTTTTAGGTGAGATGAACGATTTGGAATTCACGTTTCTGGCATTAGTGTTTAATGACATTTTCTCAATCACGGACATACTATTTGATGTTCTTCAAAAAAAATCGCTTGACATTCATTTTTCCCTATCCAATATAAAACGCTGTCGTGAGACGCTCTGTAAAAAAAGAAATGAACATTTTTTAATACCATGTTTGATAAAGCCAATTCTATTACAGAAATAAATCATTACAAACGTGAGCTTGCTAAGCTTTCGCCTGAAGAAGTTAAGGCTAAGTATAGAACTTTTTTTTATGAAATATTGAACCATATTTTAATCGAAATGACACTAAGATTTCAAGACTGTGAAAAACTCACAATTTCATGTTTGGCAGGTTTTGCTAAATTTTCCGAATATAGTTTAAATTTTCTGACTGGCCCGTTTGAAAATTTGTTACAGTTATATGGGGAAATATTTTCAAAAAGTCAACGACTTAAAAATGAGCTTGGTCTTATTTTTGCCAATGAGAGTAATTGGAATATATCGCTGCAAATTCCCTTATTTTGACAATACAGTCGACAAGTGCTTCAGTGGAAAGAAGTATTTCTTGCTTCAAATGTGTAAAAACGTATTTAAAAAATACAATATCTCAAGAAAGACTTACTTCTCTTGGCAATATTTCAATTCGAAAGGAAGTTCTGGAGGAGATTAGGGCAACTCATCCATTTCATGAGGATGTTATAAATAAATTTGCTGCTATGAAGGATAGGAGAATTGATTTAGTATACAAAATTTAGGCAAGTCGTAAAAAAATAGTCTACTCCCTCCACATATAAAAAAATTCTGGAAAAAAAATTACTGCGATATTTTCTTGCTTCATTTGCACTTCACTTACTTTTTTACCCGCGAGCCGCCACTGATTAAAGGTCTTTACTCCAACTGATAATAATATATAGTTTCAATATTCAGCACATTGAGAAAAAGGCGAAATTTAGTGTAGTAGTTCTATGTAACCCAAAATATTATTTTACAAAAAATACATCTAATTCGAATAAATCTAGCTATAGGGATGCACCAGTTTAACAAAACCATTAAAATTACACCTAATAAATCTAAGTAAGTCAATCAAAACGTGATCCATTTGTTTTTTTTATTGTCATACCAAGTCTCATCTAAATAAATAATTGACCTATTTTGATTTCGGTCTTTTTAATTTTAGTAAAGAAATTAATTCCTGAAGCCTCCTGGATTCCATTATAATTCGTTTTTTATTGATTTGTTTTAGAGTAATTTGACCACATTTAATCCCATTTTTATCTTTTTCAAGTTTCTGTAGTAAATTATCCAATGTGGGCACATTTTGTTCTTCGTAGAGCTCGTAAATTTTGCGCCGTATTACTTCAACACCTGGATCTAGTAGTAGTAGTAGAAGTAGTAGTAGTAGTAAGATGGCGGGACAAGCCCAGCAACTAGGCCTAAAAAACCTTTTTCGCTAACTCCGATCGTATTCACCTCCCTTCACTTCTCTACGAAGGAGGCCCGTCCTTCTACCGAAGGAGAGCATCTTGCTCCAGTCGAGATGTTGTAATTGTTCCTTGGAGAGGGACTCAATGTCGAAAGTATTCCAGCGTAGTCTTGACCACCTTTCACACGTGCCAACACGATGATAGGGATCCTCCTCCGCCTCACAGTTAGGACAACAAGGGCTGTCCGCTAACCCCAGCTGATACATGTACCTGTTTAGTTTACAGTGTCCTGTAAAACTAAACAGGCACATGTACAGGGTGTTCGCAGTTAAATGGACCCCCCCCTTAACTTTTTAATTTGACGTTTGACAAAAAAATGTCAAATATAAAAGTTTTATAATTCAATGTGAATTTTTTTAAAAACCTCTTTCCATATGTACAGGGTGTTTCAGAAAGTCTGGGCGTGGTTCAACTTGCCTATTTTAAATACCTACCCCATTTTTTTATTGGATTTTTAAATTCTCCTAAAAATTCCAGACATATTTTATATAGCATACCCTACACCTAAATTTAACCCATAAAAAGATATTACCGCCAGATTTTTTCTATTCAAACAACAAAGAATTAACAGGTATTAACAGAACTAATCTAATTATTATTATATTAATTATTAATTATTATTATATTAATTATTAATTATTATTATATTATTAATTATTATTATATTATTAATTATTATTATATTATTAACTACTGGAATTCCATAAGGTGCTGGAAATGGCCTCCATTCATCTCGACACATAGGCGGTATCCCTTTTTTAATTTATTCAAAGCTTTTACTAACCAATTTTGATTCATATTTATAGTGTCTATACCATTTTGTATTTGTTCTTTTAATAAATTAACATTGGTAAGGCCCCCCAAGTAAATGTAATTTTTTAAATATCCCCATAAAAATGTGTCTAGCGGAGTTAGATCGGGACTATTTGGAGGCCACTTAATTGTCCCATGTTTTCCAATCCACGTTCCATACTGTCCATTTAAATAGGTTGTTACCATCCTTACGTAAATGAGAATTTTCTGACAGTAATATCTTTTTATGGGTTAAATTTAGGTGTAGGGTATGCTATATAAAATATGTCTGGAATTTTTAGGAGAATTTAAAAATCCAATAAAAAAATGGGGTAGGTATTTAAAATAGGAAAGTTGAACCACGCCCAGACTTTCTGAAACACCCTGTACATATGGAAAGAGGTTTTTAAAAAAATTCACATTGAATTATAAAACTTTTATATTTGACATTTTTTTGTCAAACGTCAAATTAAAAAGTTAAGGGGGGGGTCCATTTAACTGCGAACACCCTGTACCAGCTAATGTCACCTCATAAAAAATATTTCACGAAAATGTATAAATCAGTATATTTGTAACAATGGATGACTTTTTGATTTAATTTGCATTTTTATTAATTATATTATAAGTTTTGTAAAAAAAAAACGCTTGAACGGGGATTCGAACGCATATGCGCCGCATGCAAAGTCCAGTATTCTACCATGTTTCCAACGTATAGATGTTTTTAATTTAGTAATTATTAATTTATTCAAAAATGCCTCTTTAATACTAATTTATGTAACTTAGATATTGAGTGTTTTCGAGGCATTTATAAAGTCGAGAAGAAAATCATAAGAGAAAATTCAAGAAATCGATTAATTTAATGTGTTAAGACAACGTCTGTAAGTTCTTGTAAGGCTATTAAGGCAAAATTAAGTTTTAGATATACGATTTTTCTAGAACTGTCGGCTTAAATTCACCAGGTAATCAACATAACAAAACTAATTAAGCAACCCTAAATTTGACAATGTAAACATATTTATCCGTCCAAATCTCGATTACAACTTATATAGTCTTCAGAAAAGGGTTGAATAGTAAACTGATCGATTCTAGAAAATTCTAGAAGAATTAATACAAGAAGAAATTTAGCCTAATAGAACATTCTACCGCAACTCAATTGCAAATATAAGACTAGTCGTTATTTTTCCAGTTATTTTATGATTTTCAAAAGCACATGTCAGTACTGTCGTTTACTTTCGATAACTGACAAAAAAATGCACATATTTTGAAAACGCCACACCAATGATTTTAATCATATCCATAAGTTTTTTACCATTACATTAATATTAAAAATATTTTCAAACTCTTATTTTGACTGCTTTTTTTTAATAAATTGGAAACCGGTTTCCACATAGTGCAGACGACATTTCAACAATGGCTAGGGTTTAATATGGCCACACTTACTACAGTAACGATACCAATTTGAAAATTATTAATAATATATCGTTTCTAGATGCCTAACTCTCGAACAAATTAATCAGTAAACTATCAGTCAATATTTTTATTTGTTTAGTACCACCGATTGCAAGCGGGTACTTCGTTAATGGCTTCCGAGAATGTATCAATTTAACGCGGTATCTCTCCGCTGTCAACATCCCTATTGCCCTATTCGTAAAAGAGATATGAGGACTCTGTTAAACGCCCAAGTTTCAAATCTGGTGAAAGTACAGTCCATTGTGTATGGACTTTTTCACCTACCTACGAACGTCATGAAGGAGAATGGGCAATAGGTTTAATGGTATGCGTGCGTATTACAATGACACAAATCAGTGTACAGAGTGTTTTATGGGAATGTTAATTAAAAATTTGGATTAATAATACAAACCACAATACTATTACCTTCAATAAATCAATCAATTTTTATTATAGAATGGAAGGGTGTACGTTAAGTACGCTGATTTGTCCATATATTATTTATCTGGCAATATCTCCGAGCTACCATTTTTGTGAAAATGAAATTTAGACAGAATCATAATCCTGTCACAAAACTACTCGTTCCTAGAAATCTCCAAACCGCAAAAAAAATCTCAAATACTTTTAAATTCGTCTTGTAATTTCTCCTACCTAAAACGCAGGAAAAAATCGGCAAATTCACTTCCCTCGCACAGAATTCTACTACTTACAATACGCATATATATATATATATATATATATATATATATATATATATATATATATATATATATATATATATATATATATATATATATATATATATATATATATATATTTTGGACTTCTTTCTTGGGTATAGGTTTATTTGCAAAATCAAACAATGGGATTAACTTGACGTTTCGCCTATCATAGTAGGCTTTCTCAAAAATTGCTCATTCCTTTATTTTTTTTTTTTTTTTTTGGTATATATGGCTTTCCTTACCTATCTACAATTAATTTAAAAAACATTTAGTGGTCTAATTATAAAATGACATTTACAATTTTTTTAAATTTTATACTATTGACAATAATTATTACAAAATTAATAAAATAAGGTTACATACCTCAAAAAATACATGCTGATTATTTATTTATATTTGAATAATAGGTAGCAAGTTAGTGGTTTGCCAGGCAGCTCATGGCACAGTTTTAGGTAAAAAGGTGTTCTTATCGTAGTACGTTTTTTTTGAGGAATTTAAAGATAATTTTTGGCTATTTTTTAATTTAAACCTTAGAGTAGAATCAGACATTCACAGTGACATATTACATTTTAAAAATAATGGCTTAGACGAAGTTAAAACTATACTAAAATATCAAAGTGTGGTATATTTGACTTAATTTTTTTATGTCTTGTTTGACCTTTACTGCATTTTTTTTCTTTTTTTATGTGAATCATTTCTTTGATAATTAATTTCTGATACAGGTTATCTTAATCAATGATTTTGGTTTCAGAAAAATTAAATTCGTGTTTTGTGCTTTTTACATGATTGTGTAATGTAGTGAATGCATTCTTTGTATACTTATGCCCTTTTATTCTATTTTCTAAAAGTTGGATTGTCATACCAATATATTTCATAGGGCAGTTTAAACAAGGAATTTCATATACGAGATTGGATTTTTTATTTTTGGGAATTTTAGTTTTTAATTTTGTAAATAGGGAGCCTATCAGGTTCTGGGCTTTATAACACACAATTATGTTATATTTTCCTAAGATATGTTTTAATTTTTCAGATAAGTGAGATGTGTATGGCATTGCAATATATTTTTTTGCGTATTATCTTGTCTTACGTTTTCGTTATGATTGTTACAATATATGTACGTCCTTTGTTTGATAATTTTTTTTATCAGTTTTTCTGGGAAATGGTTTGCATTCAAGGTCTCTTTAACTTTATTAAGGGCTTCAGGACGGTATTCTGGTAAAGTAGTAAAGATTGATAGCGAAAAATGAATTTAAAAACATGTCCATCATGGGACTACATTTTGTTAACTAGTAAATACGTTTTTTAGAGGAATTTTAAACACGAAAGTAGAGGGGACGTGAGTGAGAGAGATACAAATATTATTTTTAACAAGCTTTTTTCTTGTTAAAAAGAGAGAGTATACGAAATTGGTAGTTTGAAGGCACAACACAGAAGGATGACGGGTTGCCTATCTTACAGTGATGTATATATACCATGCTCAACCTAATTCGATTTAATTTATGAAAATGTATACATAGCAATATGTTTATTTTATAATGGTAATTAATAAAGAGGATAAGTGTGAAAGGTGACGAAAAACCTTTAAAATTATGATAGTTGTCCTGTAATAGTTGTAAAATAATCAATTATCCAGACAATAGCAATATAAAGATAAAATGGGGAATAATTTATGTAATAATATTAGTTACAATGGTATCTATGATATTTATAATATGGAAATTTATAAACTACTCCTCGGGGGCGGGAGCGTCCAGGCACTGAAATTTGTTTTTTTGTAATGTTAAAATATAACTGCATATGGAGCTAAGGTTTTGGGTGTCCCTCTTTTTGTTTATGACTCGGTGTTGGAGATTTATATGTATCATTTCAAGAAAAATGCGTTTATAATAAGAGGACGCTTTATCCAAAATCTCAGCGGCACGGTCGATAATTTGAGGGAATTTCACAATCACCATTCTTAAATAAAGGTAACACCTTAGCTATTTTTAACTTATCAGGCACTGCACCACTTTCGAATAACATATTAATGATTTTTGTAAGGGTAATGGCACATTCTTTTTGAAGATGCTTAACACTTGACACGGTGATACCATCCACTCCACTAGCTTTTTTCTTATCCATACATCTGATAATGTTCTCCACTTCCACCGTTGTTACTAGTTCAAAAAATAATGAGTTAACAGAACTTTCTCTAGATTAATTAACTGGCATTCTCTTTGACAGCTCTGGTCCATTATTAATAAAAAAAGCATTGAAAGCATTTGCTATATCTTCACTTTGAATTAATAGTGTATCATTTTGCTTTAATGGTGGAAATATGTTTGTGGTTTGCTCTCTGTTGTATAATATCTTGTTAACAGTAGCCCAGGTTTTTCTTTCATTTCCCACGTTCCTATCAAACTGTTGGTTACAAATATGTTTTTTCCCACTTTATTTGTCTTACCACTGTTTTGCTGTACTTTCTATCCATATTTTTATAATATACATTATTTCTATTGCTTCTTGATTTTTTGTAGTAGTAATCCCTTTTTTAATAAATGCCAGAACTTTCTCTGTTATCCATCCATTGTCACTGATTGTCTGAGTTTCAGTAACCTTGACAACAGCTCAGGAACACATTTTCAAGTCCATCATAGAATGCTACTGGTTCTTGAATATTAGTGTTTTGCATACATTGTATTTTTTATTCAGGTTTGTTTGTTTGGGGTAACAAATTAGTCTCCAATCACAATGCTTTTTAATTTAGAAGTACTGTCGAGCAGGGTTTCCAACTTGTGTAGGATGAATCATAACTTGGAGGTCTATACAAAGCCGTTAAACTTATTTAAAACTATTAACACAAACTGTTACCACTGACACTTCCGTGTTATATTAATTTATTATCTTTAAAGAACGTGACGTTTCTGAAAAGATGCATGCTCCACCCCCGTGTTTATCTCTACTTTAGTTTGCAGTGTATCCGCTCAAATTATATTTTTCATTTCCTAGATTTAACCATGTTTCACTAACAACAATAAGGTGAACTTTTATCTTCGAGTTGCATAAAATAGGCTCAAATTGTTTCATTTTGTTCTTCAGGGACCTTGCATTCATATACAATATGTTTAGTTCACGAGCCTTCTACTGCATATGTGCATTATAATACTCTATTGTACTATATTCACATACACTAAGACCTAATTTATTGTGTCTGGGTCCTCCCCTATATTCTTAATAATTTTTATCTCTGAGTTCCCATCCTTACAAACATATAACCTTTCATTTTTGCACCACACAAATTTAAATCCCTTACTTCTTAGTTGTCTTGCCTCCTGAAACAGGCCCCTCACCTCCTTTGTTCAGGATATCCTAACCCTAATTTCTTACATTTTCATATTTGCTCTACCTACAATATTTTAGCAGATATTGACAAAAAACTATTTTTTGCAATAGTTTGTTGCACTTGCAGAGGGTCTAAAAACATACCATAAACATTGGTCGTTTCTACAAAACAAAATGGCGGCCATTCAACTGCTGATTTTCTAGAACTTGAATAATAATAATCTAAAATGTGGGTTATGAAATTAAGTTATTTATCGAATTTGTCAAAAAAATTGTTTTTCCAAAAGACACGTCAGGCTACATTTCCTTTTTCTATTTTAATTGTGTAAAATGCTTCGACGGTATTTAAAAGGTAAAAAATACTATATAAAAGTTTATTGTCTACTTTACAAAGGAAAGAGATGGAGGAAAACCCCAGTTACTATTTACGGCACTTTTAGAGGTAAGTTTTTTTCTATATTTGGTATTTATATTCATTTTATTATTTCTTTGACTTTTGTAGATAGTATCTGATAGCTTGGGAATTGGAATTACCACTTATTATCAGTGGCGGCTCGCCAGGAGACGCGGGTGAACACCTACATTTTCCAATCAATTTACTTAAAAGTAAAAATATTTTAAGAATATTAAGCATTTTATAATCTATATTTCAATTATAAAAATATAGTATGTTTTATATAAATTCACATTATTTACTTAATTATACCATAGTTTTCTATCAAAAATAGTGCCTTACATACTCTAAAAATAATAATTACTTAAAAACGCAGCGCGCTGAACTCCTTTTCATAAGAGCGACCCATTGAGAAATTACAATCAGCAGAAAAAAAATTTCGTTTCAGACTTCCTCTGCACGCCGCCTTACGCGCTTAGATATGTTTACGGCGGTTGCTATGGCAATGCAATGGTGAATATATAAAGCCAAATAGAGATTGGGAGCGGCAGACTGGACCACGGGACAGTAGGACATAGGCAGCGGCAAACCGGACAGAAAAAAGGAGGACAGCAGAGAAATATCCCCCCGTGGTAAGACGACACTTTCGCTATTAATAATATTTTTTATTTCAGATGACTACAAGTATCGAGAGGTGGCAAAAACATCCTGCCAAGTGAGGACCTCTCTCTCTACGACAGCGAGGACCATGTCCTTCATAGGAGTTTCTCCCGAAAGGACGGCATCAACCCCATCGAAGGATCCTTGGCTAGCCCAATGATGGTCCATCTGATGGGGGCCCGTTGGGGTTTAGTGGGTATTGGTGATCCCGACAGGTGAAAACCTGACAGAGCAACGAGTCCCACACTGTCTTCCCTTCTACTGGAAGGGAATTCGTGCGTAAAAGCATTCCCCATCGTCACAAAAAAAAAGGGAGCGGCATAAAATGCTGCTGCAGGCTACAGGCGCTTATTCGCTTGTTATAGAATTAATGTGAATTAGTGCGTTCGGATCATCGGAGGCGGAAGCAGTTTTGCATCGTGGTATTTGTGGTACCGACGCACAGTGGGGCCAAAAGTATCAAAACATACCAACAATTCTGGAAAACATTAAAGCTTATACTTTTGCATTCAGGAATGTATTTAAAGTGTAAATGTAACAAACCAATATCACCAGAGATATTATTCACACTATACAGGGTGTCTCATTATAATTGACACCTTTTAAAAGTACATCAGGCTATTCCTGAAAAATGTGTGGGAAATTCAAATAGTAAAACAGCAAAGTAGGTATTAGGAGAGATATTAATTTCTATCTTTTATTACAAAATTATCCCTGCTTGAGGTTACATTTGTTGGAGATAAATTAAATTGAAGAGTGGCAACATAGAACAAATAAAACACAACGGAATATTTTGCTATAGGACACACTTCAAACCAAAGAAAATACTACTATTTTCTTTTGCTATAAACATTATCAAAATACTAATTTAATATTAAAAAAAATAATAAAACGCTTTCATAATAATGTGTCGGTGGTTTGATCTTTGGTTTGATAATGTATTAACTGAAAATAAAGGCAATAAACTAAGATCTATAACTTATTCGAACAAAAATTATTTAAAACTAATATTTAATCAAAATTACAATCCGAAGAGCTATCACTATCAGAAACATGACTAATTTGGTCATTAACATCGGGTGGTAGAAGCATGGATAAAGTTTCGCTAGAAAAATTCTTTCTTTTTAATTTTAAAGTTTTTCTGTTACCAGTAACGAAAGGATCTGAAGAGAGAAGAAGCCTCTTGAAAACATCTTCATTAGTTTTCTCTCGAGCAATTTTTCTAGCGAATCTTTCTCGATATTTTTTAAAATCCTTGTTTCTACTTTCTGCAGCCTCTTCTGAGAGCTGACCAACTGGAAGAAGAACGGAACGAATAATTTCTGCACCGTGAATTAAAATTAAATGAACTGTTGGCGTCATATAACACCAAGGATATTTATCTACGAGTAATTGTGCTGTTTCCAGACAATACAATTTGAATAAATCCGCATTAATGTTATGATAACTGGTAATTACTTCCAAAATAACACCTAACCTTCTAAAAACCTCTAAATCAAGATGTGTTATATTAGAGGAAACTTCCGCGTTCTCAAAAAAACGTCTTGCCGTATTTCCGTCATTACTACTCCCGTATCCCGGTTTTGGTTGATCAATTATTAATCCTAATTCCTGTTTAAATTCTTGTTGAATTCTTTTTTTATTTTCAAAAACTTTTTCCTTATCAGTAGCGTTTCTAACTTGCCAACATTTTACTGGTAGTTTATACGAAAGGTGCAAAATATACTCAAAAAACCGGATACGAGAGTGCAAGACGGGAATGGCAAAACGGTATAAAGAGACATCGCAAGGTTTTGAAATCATTAATTGAATGTTATTAAAATCTTTTTGTCCTGAAGAACAAATGTAACATTTTTGCGTACTTTTGTTATTTGTTAGTGCATTTCTTATTTTACCATCAATCATGGCTAAAATAAAGATATATTTAACACATATAGTTATGTTACTAATTTCAATTGTTGTTTCCTGAAGACTTTCTATCTGGTTTTCAATAAAGTTTTGCTCCTGTTTTGATGTTTCTGTGGTTTCCCGAGTAAACTGAATCCGGATAGGGCGGCAATATCGCGAAGAAGAACGTGTTTCGGGTCTTCGGATTTGGGGTTTCCACATACTAGTTTTATAGGAACCAGCCATGTTACAAATGCACTTGAATCCGTATCGTAGTTATTTTCAAATTTTTGTTTATAATTTTGTTGTCCAGAGGAGCCATCAAAACCCCATTTGCATATCAACACTAACTTCTTTAGTATTTGGCGATCAAATCTACCCAGAACTTCTTTTTGTAATAACAATATTCTCTTGGTGGTGTGCTGAACTAGGGATTGAAGTTCAACTTCTACACAAGTGGAACCAACTTTTATATTATTAGGGTAACATGCAAGCTTGGCTTGTTGCACAACTTTATATGAGGGAAATCTGGCTTTGTCCTTTTCTCTAATTATATTATATTGATTACGAAATAAGTTCGCTTCCACCAAAACTGAAAGTGCCTCTTCTGGTGGCAATTGTGTTTTACTATCTGCAGACATACTTTTATTTAAAGCACTTATATATTCAGTAGCTCTCGCAGGATTCTTGGAAATTTCTTGTAATAGTTTGGAGGCTTGCACGTTACCAGATTTTCTAAGTTCCATTTGAGCCGCATAACAGATAACCTCGACCGTATTCTCCTTGCGCAGATCAGCAGTTTTCTGACGCTTACTACTTTCGCAACTAACTGAAAAATCTGTCAAAGGGCGGCCAATTTTAGATTACCATTAATTTTACTTACCAGTTGGGCAATTCGTTAAATTTCTTATGTATTCTTTAAGATATGTGCATTGTCGGTTTTGTTTTTTTGAAGGACATTCTTTAATCTTTTCCCACAGATCTTTTCTAATTTCTAAGTTCAAATAATCTAAAACAACAAAAAAATTTATAGCAATTTTATTAATAAAAAAATATTACCTATTTTTTCGGCACACTTGCAAAAACAGTTTTTACAAGTGTGTTAAATCCTAATAAAAAAAGACGGGAAAAGACCAACATGTCCATAAATTCCGATTTAATTAAGGTTTTCATAGGCTGCATATTATAGAGGAATATGTAATTAATTGTTTTGATAATTATATGATTTTTACATTTTAGGATCACACGTAAGATAACAAAACAAAAAACAAAAAAATTAAAAAAAGTTGGCCGACTGCCAGTTCTAGTAATAGGGTTACGAAAATATCACCCTCCTGCGCCTGCCTAAATTACGGCACTATAAGCAAAAACTAGCAGCTAAGCGCAATACCACTTTAAGTAAAAATGTTTAAGAAAAAAACTATGCCAAAATCCACACTGAATACGGCAGAATTTGCTACTTTTTGTCTAAGACAAATCCTATGTTTGAATAAATTTGTTAATTTTTGAAGAACTCATGGAAATGCCTCCTTGGAACAACAGTAAAATACAGCAATAAAAATGTTTTATACAATAATGATCCACTTACCTTGCCGATTATTTTGCATGACTATTATCAAAGTAAATTCAATTATTATAGCACAAAGAGTAGCCCGAAAAAATCAATAATTATTGCACTTGAAAAATTAAAACCATAAATTAAAACCATAAACGCGTCTTGAAGCTATTTTTGACAAGCTTTATCATTTGTTTTATCACACTGACAATCCAAGGCTAATGTGATTTGGAAAGAAGGATTTATAGGCATAAGTCTACGGTGGTTATTTTTCTCAGTTACCTAAATTTTGATTTTAGAGTTTTTGGTGAGTTTTACCTAGAGTGGCCCCTCTGTGCGACGGTACCGTAAAAGTTAGACGAAATGTTTTCGTTGTACGATCCGGTCTGCATTTTATTGGACACACCATTTTCCCTTTTTTAATTTTTAAATACGGGGGCCGAAGGATCTAAGTCTGTCCTTAAAATAGAAAAACAAGGGAAATCAAGACAAAGTTTTCTTTCGTAGGTTTCGAAATCAGTGGTATTCGAATTATACGTGGATGAGTACGTGAAAGTATTTATTTAAACAAACTATTTTGTATACCCTGTTTAACTGTAGGTGTAAAATCAAGCATATGGAATATAGAGGGATTCAATAATTTTGGGAATGTGACGAGAGGTTGTAATAGGCATGAAGCTTCTTTGGCATCATAGAAAGGTAAAAAGATAGCCATTTTGGGCGTAGAACTCCAAAAAATTGTCACCTGCGGCGCTATGCACCTAGCTACGCTGTGCTTCACCCGTTCTTAAATCCACGAGCCGCCACTGCTTATCATGTTTATTAAAAACACAAAACACATATTAAATTACTATATGTACTTTTTAACAGTATCATAAAACTGAGAAGAGTAGAAACATTTTTGTATAAATGCAAGATGTATGAAATCACTTTTATACTCGGTTAAATAATTTTTATATTTTTTGATAACTCTTTTAAATGAATATAAATTAAACTTTAGCAACAATTAAAAAAAAGGAGGCCTGCTTTCTAATTTTCCAGAAGTTAGAAGCTGTTTTTTTTTAGTCGTTCAGTTGGCAGTTTTGATAATCTTCATTGAACTTGTTATATTACTATTGAGAACGTACCAGTTGAATAACTCGCCGTTACTATGACAACAGATTTCATGTCATCAGGACTGGCAAACATGGTCTATTCTTCGGCCGTTTTATTACCATCTTCTCAGCGATATTTTACACATACGTCCGATGTATTATATCTTTCGTAACAAGTTTTTGCTTAAGTTAAAACCCAGTAAAACAGTCTCGTGGAATATCATCTCGAAATAGCTTTTTTTAATTTTCTTGGTTTGCGTTTGAGGCTATAATTACCGCATGTAAATTGCTTATTTTAATTATTGTCATTTCTTTTCGCTCATAAAATCGTATTTTGCATTCTTTTTTTTTTGTATTTTAGCCAAGGCTGTCTTTAGTCCTCTATGCAACTTATGTAGCTAAAGCAAAACAGCAGAGAAATTCAACATTTTTAAACGCTGAAACACGGTAATTGATCTGGACTTTTTCCCATTTTTCGGTTATATAATACATATTTTTTTTCAGCCTTCTAACTCTCAGCCATCCTAATTTTTTTTTCAAATGGAAACCTATGGTTTGTGAGGACTCGTTGAAAAGCTTAAGAATAACGGAACCCATCTGTACCAAATAAGCAAGCTTTATGTTCTTTTATGTTATTTCAGAACCTTTAAATTTGTCTGCTGGTGCATAATGAACGGCAACTGTGCTAAAAATCTGCGTAATTTATTTTATAATTTGAACACGTATTTGTTACTGCAAAAAAAGTTAAACTTAAAGCTAAAAAACAATTTAAAAATTTTGATGAAATATTTATACTACATATCAATTATTGTTAAATTATTTTATTTATATTAGCCAAATTATCTCCAAGTTGTAGAAATATATTTTGATTTCCTTTGAATGTCAAATTAAAACGATATATTCTTCCATAATATGTTTCATTTATATAAAATTTCGTACTGAATATTTAATTGTATTCTAAATGGATTTCTGGAACCGATAATAATTAACGTCTTAATTAATAATATGGAATCAATATTAGATGGATCGAATCTCGCTTTCTTCAGTAGGAAATTTTAGTGCCTTGTTCGTTGAAAATTATTTAAAAATTTAAAATTCGAGTTGCATAAAAGCAAATGTTCTTTTCATTTTTTCCCAACGCAGCTTGAAATCTCTGGTTTGGGGCCCCTTTAGAGTGGCGCGTTAGTAAGCACGCGTGCATTGCTTACGAAGGCCCTGCTGTAATTGGTAACAAACAATGGATACATACCAGTGGCGTGCATACAATATAATAGAATTTTCTAAATTATTTTAAATTATTATGGCCTGAATCTAAAACTTTAAAATTCAAAGAGCAGTGCTTTTGTACGAGTGTGAGCGAGAGAGATATTAAAAGAATCGGCACAAAATAGAAAGAAATGCAAGAGCCGAAATACGTCATAATATTGATTATAATCGGCATAACGCCCAGTCACAATATGGATTATTATAACAATAATTGATCAGTTTAGTCTTTCTTTTTCGCCCTGTTATGTACTTAAACAAGTTTTGCTGAACAATTTTTAGTTGACAGACTGAAACATTAATTTAATTGTTTCAATTTTTCGTCCTAATATTATAAACTTAGTCCACAGGAAATGCTTAAATTTTGTGAAGATAAGAAAATGTGTCGTGTATTTCCTTAATTACACTGGCCGACAAGATTTTTCTAACACCGGTCAGCTTATTATTTTCACAATGGAAATACCCTCCCAATAATTTAAAAATATTCGGAAAGCAACTTGCCATTTTTTAATAACCTAATTAGAACCTTTTATATTGTGGGGCAGCTAAAATGGGTCCATTTTACAACGGAAACATCACTCTTCTGTTGAGTTTCGAATTGAGTGGTTCTCTGTGTATCGATAAGCAATTGTATGTGAAGACGAGAATGTCGAGTCAAACGCGCCGAAGTTGCAAAATTTCTCCTGACAAATTTTGTTATATTTGTGGAGAATTTCTGGTGAAGTTACAAGGCAGGCCATTTTCCGAAAATATAAAAAAAGCCTACTTTAAATATTTTAGTATCTTAACTGGGGATCAAGATAAGCGGTGGGCTCCACCTGTGTGCTGTGTTAGTTGTAGTGTATCATTGGTACACTGGATGAAGGGAAAGAGAAAAAGTATGCCTTTTGCAGTTCCAATGGTATGGCGAGAAACCCACCAATCATTCTCACGATTGTTATTTTTGCTTGACAAAGACTGAAGGTTATTCCAAAAAGAGAAAGCACAATATAGAATATCCAAATTTGCAATCTGCCATACGACCTGTTCCTCATAACGCAAATTTGCCAGTGCCGATTGCGCCTTTAAATTGGCAAGCTGACTTGGGAGATAATGCAGGTAACGCATCATCAGGCAGCTCAGAAGAACAGTGCACCGATCCCACTTTTATCACAGATCCCAGTTCCGGCGAGCCACATTTGAGTGTTCAAAGTGAATTCAATGATTTAGTACGTGATTTGGGGTTATCCAAGCAACAGTCAGAACTTCTGGGTTCCCGTCTTAAGGAATGGAACCTATTGGCCAAAGAAACAAAAATTAGGAATTTCAGAAAAAGAAATGCTATGTTTAATGAATTCTACAGTATGGAAAATTCGTTGTGCGCGTGTACTGATATGGACAGTTTAATGCAGGAACTTGATATTGAACATTCTCCCCGTGAGTGGCCCTTATTCATAGACTCATCTAAATATAGCGTAAAAGTTGTGTTATTTCATAATGGAAATTTAAAACCCTCTATATCAGTTGCCCATTCAGTTGCAATGAAAGAAAATTATGAAAATATGCACACGATTTTGGATAAAATAAACTACAATAGATATAAATGGCAGATATGTGGGGACTTAAAAGTTATAGCGATTTTAGTGGGACTTCAGGGGGATTTACAAAATATTGCTGCTTTCTTTGTTTATGGGAGTCGTGTAATAAATCAGCATTATGTAACAAAAATTTGGCCAGAAAGAAGCAAATTTCAACCGGGAACTCAAAATGTTAAATTTATACCTCTTGTTGATCCCAAAAATGTCCTTTTGCCTCCACTTCACATTAAACTTAGGCTGTTTGAATAAAGATGATGATGGATTTAAATACCTAAGACAAGTCTTTCCCCAGTTAAGTGATGCCAAATTAAAAAAGGTATTTTTATTGGACCACAAATCAGAAAATTGCTGGACGATGTCAATTTTACGAAAAGCTTACCAGGCAGGAACTCAGAGCATAGAATTCATTTGTTAATGTAGTAAGAGGATTTTTAGGTAACAATATAGATGAAAATTATGAACAATTAGTTAGTGTCATTTTTTCCTAAAAATTTGGTAGCTGTTATTGACGAGCGGGGTGAAAGGTTTCACCAAGATATCAGAACAATGGAAATTCGGTACCAAGGACGATGGGATCCAGCCATGATGGGTGACTACTGTTGGTTTTTGAAGAGAGAAGATAGGACACCTTATAAACGGAAAAAATAAAGTTTAATTAGTGTTTTAAGTTAATATTTTTCTCGTTTGCTTCTCTCTTAGATGTATGGTATGTTTAATAGGCGAAAACTGTAAACATAGTCAATAAACAGGGTTAAGAATTTTCTGAAATCACTTTTTCTACAGATATTAAGTATCGTAACATTTGATATGGTTCTACAACTCTAACAAGAAAACCCTACGTGTTACAACTTTCTATTTGTCATTTTCGTATTTGGATAGGTCTATTCTATTAGATTATGCTATTCTGATTTGTGTTACAATAAAAAAAATTTTTTTGTCGGCCAGTGATTAGTCGAACTGGTCCGCTATGCCATTTTATTCTATAATTATTTTAATTCTCTGATAGGAAAAAACTATTGTGATCATGAAAAAAATCACCTCTGAGACTTTCTTGTATCATCATCAACTCTAACATGAAATTCTACGTGCTACAAGTTTCTATTTGTCATTTTCGTATTTGGATAGATCCATTCTATTAGATTATGCTATTCTGATTTGTGTTACAACAAAAAAAAATTTTTTGTCGGCCAGTGTTATTGAAGTTAGCAAATTTAATAACAATAAAACTACCGTCAGTAGTGACTCTGAGGAATGATCTTTTCCCTGTTTAACAATAAGTCGTACTTTTTTGCGAAACATATATTTAAAGGATTTAACAATTAGTGTTACATGATTTAAAAAAAAATAGCCGCATTATTAAACAGATTTTTTACAAAAAAAATGTTAGTCTTTTGAGAGCCGTTCTAAGTAACTAGAAATTAAATTTAAATTGTTTATGGGCATACTGAAGCAAGACAGAAACTCTTTTAAGGGGTAAGTAATTTTAAGAACATAGTAATTATTTATTATTGCCTACCCTGTTTCAAAAGGCACTGCACGCCACTGATATGTACCCACATAGTATGTCGATTTAAAATTGACGCTCAATTTATAATACACTTTTGAAGCTTGAATAATTATCTTAATGGTACATTACCTGCATGGTTATCATCGAAACGGTACTAAATTTACTACTTATTATTTACTTAATAAAATTATCGCAATTTGAAAAAAAATCTAGTTTTACTAAATTTTCTGATAAACATTTCTGGGAATATTTGTTCGCTGCACCTTTATTTGACAAATTTGCACTCTTTATTAACACGATATTTGCCCGAAGATTATTGCCTGGAAAGAATCAGTGAAATAGAAGATTAAAGAATTTGGCTTATCAACAAAAAATGTTTTCCGCCTTCTGCTTAAACCGGGTTTACAGCATGGCACATATACAGGGTCACTGGTATGTTGGTTTTAAAATACTTGAATCAACAGTGGTAAATGCTCTAAAAGTAACACCTGTATATAAAAAAACCGTTTGGAGAAAATGTTCAGTACACCACACAGGGTGTTCGGTTATATTCTAAACGGGGTCTATACGCTTTATTTCTTAAGATATCAAAAAATTATACACACAAAAGTTTTAGGATTTAGTCTGAATCGTCAGAATTTGTTATCAAAAAAAGCATATGAACATCGGAAATTGGGAAAATGAGCTTCAGCTTTGTTATTTTTAATGGAACACTCTGTATATTTTTAGTTTATTGAGAAGAGCTTTTTCTCCTGATTCCAAAATTATATGGTTTGGTTTGTCTATGCTCACTGTAACCATTATCTTATAATTTTTAAAAAACGTGGAAAAATTATCCGCTCTGGCTTAAGTATAGTAGAAATAATAGAAAGCTTTGGTTTCAATTGTTTTTACTTCAAAATGGCCGTTCTGTCACTTATCAACTTGTTTTAAATTGTTTTTGTTCTTATGTTTTTCCTTCAATATGGCTGTTCTGTCATCACTTACTTAGCCACTTTTTTGCCTTTATTTAAAACTATGGGATTTACCGATCAAGAAAAAGCCAATATTTTAAAAATATACTTTCGTGTAAATAATTAGGGTGAAACACGAAATCAATGGAGGAGAGAATTTTATTTAGTTGCACCCTCAATATCTACGATTTATTACATTGTGAAGAATTTTGAGAACAGAAAAACTTTGATTAGAAAAAAGAGGACAACTACTAGAAATGAAGATAACGATTTGGAAGTATTGTTATATTTTGAAGGTCAGGAAATTAAACCTATTATTATTATTATTATTACCAATAAAATATAATTCATGTTTTTTTTTGTAGAAGACCCAGAACGATCTATGGATCTAAAAACGCAGTGATAAACTTAAATAAAAAAAAGTGGAAAATTTACGAAACCTTGAAGCACTACAAGTATAAACCTTATAGGTTTAGACCGGTACAAAATTTAACTCCATTCAATAAAATACAAAGAGTCGCATTTTCTCAAGAGATGTTGATAAGAATACAGAATGATCCCAATATCTGTAGGATAATTTTATTCACCGACGAGGCTGGGTTTACCACCGCAGGTATGTTTAGTAAAAAAAATAAACATTTTTGGATAGGGTAAATCCGGGAGAGATGAACCACCGCCTGAGATGGACCAGTCTCCTAATTCTAACGGCAGACGTTAGAGGGAGCGAATTTCAATGCTATCGCGCGCCCAAACAAGCGTCAGTCGTGGTTGAACAGCCGTAACCGTAGTACCTGTTTTTTGTCGGTTGATACTATATTTTTAAGTTTTAACACGTGGTGAAAATTTCTGTACCTGTTTTTCAGGTAGCGATTTTGTCTAAATGTGAGTATTAATTGGCAATTTCTTGTTAAATATTTGAAGCCTGATGTCTATTCTAACTAGTGTACGTAGTATAAACATCGAAATACAATTAGATTTTTTGTTTTGGAGTGGTCCATCTATACCCGAAATTTGGGATAGATGAACCGGTTTGAATTGAATTATTTTTTTTAGAATGCCTACAAAATACCAAAGAAAGCTTAGTGCAGAAAGAGCTATGTGGTCGGAAGATGACCTTAAAAACACCATAGAGCCAATAAATTCAAACACAATGGGGGTTAACGCCACCTAAAAATATAAATATCCCTAAAGGACTTTATTTAGGCGAAATAAATCTGGAACTATAAAAAAAACAGGGTCATTGGGCCCTTCGTCCACTCTAGGGGAGGAAAACGAGGCGAAATTAGTAGCCCATATTAAAAAACTTGAAAAGTTTGGTTTTGCTCCCACCCGAAATGACGTCCGGTAAATGGCTTTTGCTCTCGCTGAGCAGTTGAAGTTGAAGCACCGTTTTGATGGATCTACTAGGATGGCAGCCTATGACTGGTTGCACCTTTTTCTAAGTCGCCATTCAGATTTAAGCATAAGAGTTGCTGAAGGTGTCCCAATAAACCGTTCAACTGCACTGTGTCGTGACACTGTGAACAATTACTTTCAACTGTTGGAAAGTATCCTCAACGATAATCAACTCTTTGATAAACCATGTAATATTTTTAATGTTGACGAAACTGGATTACAATTCAATAATAAGCCAAGACAAGTCATAGCAGCTAAAGGCAGCAAAGCGATGACGTCGATTACATCGGGAGAGAAAGGTGAGACAATAAGTGTGGTACATTTCTCCCACCTTACTGTATTTTTAAAGGGAAAAACATAAAGGAGGAATTTTTATCGGGCATGCCACCAGGCTCTGTTGTTCGCATGTCCCAAAAATCTGCTTATGTGAACACAGACATATTTTTTAACTGGCTGGAAGAACACTTCATGCCTAGAAAACCGTTGAGTAAAGTGCTCTTAATTTTAGATGGGCACACATCCCATTGCAATCTTTGCGAAATGCCTGAATTTGCCGAAGAAAATGGAATAATTATGTTGTGTCTTCCACCTCACACCACCCACTATCTACAGCCTCTTGATAGGGCTGTATTTAAGTCGCTGAAAACACATTACTACGCAGCTTGCAACAATTTTTTAAAAATAAATCCCAGCAGAAAAATTGGGCGGCTTCAGTTCGGTCAACTATTGGCAGAATCATGGGCAAAAGCAGCTATAGTAAAAAATGCAATATCCGGTTTTAAGGCAACCGGAATTATTCCAATTTCACCTGAAGCCATCCTGGATTATGCCTTTTTATCTGAGGAGGTCCCAGCAAGTAACCAATGCCAGAGATAATAAGTTTAATTATTTCATATTTAATGTGATTTAAATTATTAACCCTTCTTTATTTTCAGATGGTAACAAACATCACTGAAGAAAATATACAAATTTCGACAACTGACATCACCGATGATGTTCAAAAATCAGAGCCGAAAAATAAGGTAACTATTGTTCATAGAAAATTTTGTTGCTAATTACCCTACCTCATTTCCTCGTGTAATACTTTTTTATTTTCCTGAATGTTGCAGATTACAACAACTATTTCTACCAAAGAAAATACTGTACGATCTTCCAAATCAGTTGATGCTCAACCCGGGTGTTCTCATTGGGACGTAGGAACCAATGGATCTACTAAATCTAAAGATTCAAGGAAATAATGAACTCCAAAATAATCCAGTAGAATTGCAATGGTCTGGCTCACCGCTTTGAGGATATTAAATTGATCGTTGGAAAATACCCAGTTTTCTAGCCATTCAGGAAACCAATCTGAAACCTTCAAAGAACTTTACCCTCAAAGGTTATCAAGTTATAAGGAAGGACAGATCTCAGTTCTCCAGAGCATCTGGTGGCGTAGTGTTGTTAATCAGGGAAGACATTCCCTTCTCCGTAGTAAATCTAAACACTACTTTAGAAGCTTGTGCCATATCAACCTACTTGAATACCAAAATTACAATATGCAATCTATACCTTTCCCCTAACATACAGGTAACAAAAACTGAACTGGATAACATCATCTCCCAGCTTCCACCACCATTCGTTCTGCTGGGTGATCTCAATGCTCACAATACACTTTGGGGTTCAGTACACACAGACTCCAGAGGTAAGTTAATTTCACATCTCGTAACAGAAAATGATCTCATCATCCTCAATGATGGATCCCCAACCCACATATCATCCTCTACAGGCTCCCTATCTACAATAGACCTCTCCATTACCAGCTCAACCATTGCCCCAATCTTTCTACATACCATACTAGATGATTGCTATGGAAGCGATCATCTCCCAATTCTAATAGAACTCTTAAATAGCCCTACTCCCTTTATCCCTCCCCCATCATATAATCCTAGCAAAGCTAATTGGACATCCTATACGACCAACTACATACCGCCAATACTAAATCCAAACAATATTGAGGAGTCCACTTCACATTTCGTACAATCTATTCTGACAGTAGCAGATGACTACATTCCAAAAACTAAACCCTCAAAAAATAAACCCCCTGTACCATGGTGGAACGATGAATGCCACAAGGTCATCAAACAAAGGAAACGAGCACTCAACAGGTTTAAACATCACCCCTCCCTCGAAAATTGGGTAGACTTTAAAAAATCCAGAGCTCATGCCAAAAGAATAATTAGTGAAGCAAAGAAATCTTCCTGGCAATCCTACACATCCTCTATCAACTTTAATACTTCAAATCAAGAAGTTTGGAAAAAAATACGAAGGTTAAAGGGAATACACTCGAATAACATTCCAGGCATATTGAAGAACAATCTCTGGATAAATAACCCAGCACTCCTTGCAAATAGCTTCGCTGAACATTACCAGGAATCTCTAAACATTCATCAACTACCTGATCTATTTAATTCTCCTATGCCTACAGATCAAATGTTCTCATATAATTTGCCTTTTAATATGACTGAGCTCGTCCATGCATTGGAAAAGTGTAGAGATAGTGCTCCAGGCATAGATGGCATCATCATACCAATGATCATACACCTACCGACAAAAGGTCTTGAAACTTTACTCCAGCTTTTTAATCTAATTTGGATGAAGGGAACAATTCCCTCAACATGGCGAAAATCAATTTTGGTACCCATTCACAAACAAGGTAAACCTAGAAGTGATCCTAATAGCTATCGTCCTATTGCCCTTACAAGCCATCTGAGCAAAATATTGGAAAGAATGGTGAATTTTAGATTAACTTGGATTCTAGAAAAGCGTGGATTGCTCTCACAAGCCCAGATGGGATTTAGGAGAGACAGATCGACGCTAGATCACTTGGTTGGACTTGAGATGGATATCCAAAACTCCTTCCACAATCATTCTCACACTATCGCAGCTTTCCTAGACCTTACCAGTGCGTTTGACACCATAAAATTCGATAAAATTCTAATCTCACTAAAGGAATGGAATTTAAATGGAGAAATGTTTAATTTTATCAAAAACTTCTTAACTAACCGCGAATACTCCGTGAGAGTAAATCATCATTTATCTCGTTTCTACCCTCAGAATAATGGGGTTCCCCAGGGCTCTTCAATCAGTCCTACCCTTTTCTTAATTGCTATCAACAGCATAGAAAATCATATCCCTCCACAAGTCAAGTTTAGACTGTTTGCTGATGACATCCTAATATACCATACATCGCAAAACCCACAAGTAAGCGAAAGGCAACTAAACGTATGCCTCTCAAATCTATACATCTGGTCACTATCAATCGGCCTATCCTTCTCAGCTACCAAATCAGCAGCAATTCTTTTTTGTCGCAATCATTCATGCCCAAGAACCTGTAATCTCATTCTAAATTCCTCCGCTTTATCTCAAAAATGTCATCAAAAATTCCTAGGCTTAAGCTTCGATCCCCTACTTAATTGAAAGTCTCACATCATGGATGTCAGAACTAGATGTCAGAAAAGCTTGGGTATAATTCGAATGCTTTCCCATACTAGATGGGGATCTGACCGCAAGTCCCTCTTGAATATCTATCGTGCAACTACCCTATCTAAAATTGATTATGCCAGCTTAGTATATTCCTCAGCCCCACACTCCTACCTTAGAAAACTGGACACAATTCATGATACTGCTTTGAGATTGTATATAGGAGCATTCTACACAAGCCCAGCTATAAGCTTGAACTGTGAAACAGAGTCCACAACTTTGTACTTAAGAAGACAACAACAATTATTGAACTATGGCAACTCCTTGAGATTCAGATCTCATATAAATCATCAGGGAAAATTCCTTTCTCCTCCTAGCACATATCCACCACAAGTAAGATACCAAATGGGAATCAAACTCCAATATCATAAGCTAAAATCTAATCTCTCTTTCCATATTCCTCCTTCCTTCACAACCAACCCTTATCTTTTTCCTCCTTGGAATCTCTCTCAGATATCTATTGACTACAGTCTCACTCCATTAAATAAAAAGGAAGTCATGCCCAGAATTATCCAAATTTAGTTTAATCAACTTATATCTACTAAATATTCCAACCACTGTCAAATCTTTACCGATGGATCAAAGAGCATCAATGCAGTCGGAGCATCCATTATCTCCACCCAACTTGAGAACTCATACTCTCTTCATAAGACTGCTTCTGTTCTTTCTGCTGAACTTTTTGCCATTCTCAAAGCTGTCAAACATATTTTAGACTATCCAGGGAACAAATGGCTAATAATATCAGACTCACTAAATTCCCTTCGATCCATATCTTCTTACTCCCCCTCACACCCCCTTGGTCAAGAAATAAAAATTCTACATGAATACGCGACCATTAAAAATTAAGGTAATTAACTTTCTCTGGATCCCCAGTCACGTTGGCATAAAGGGAAATGAGAGAGCAGACCGACTTGCTAAAGGCCTATCAGACGCAACAATCCCTTATGATAAAATCCTCTCCCCTAAAGACCTCAAGACTGCCATTTCACACCACATAAAAAATCTAGCGCAACTCGAATGGGATTTAAATGATCGACCAAATAAACTACAAAAAATAAAAGAAATCTTTTTTACAAAAGAACCAACACATACACTTTCTAGACGAGACTCGGTCGTCATGAGCAGACTCAGAATAGGCCACACTAAGCTCACTCATGAGTACTTGTTGAAGGGAAGACCTCAACCATACTGCGATTCATGTAATCTACCCCTTACCATAAACCATATTCTACTAGATTGTATTATTACTGTCAATGGACAACTCAGAACACGTATTAAATTTTATAAGATCAGCAGATTTATATAATAAAATTTAAAATTAAATCAGCAATACAGTTACTTACATCATTAAATTCTAACTACAATCTAGCCCGTTCACATAAATAAAATTATATAAACCTAAAACTACTTAATATCCATCATCCCAAACAGCAACCAACTTAAATCATATACTACTCAATCATCATTTAGCAATACTAAACTAATAATATATTATTCAACTTCAAACATAAAACTACAGAATGCTAGACGCTAAAAGGCCAAGCTGCCGATGCGTCTCTAATCCATGACTCTCTCTCTCTCTCTCTCTCATTGGGACCCACTTCCAAAAATCCAGCACAGTATTACTTGCTCAACTAAGCCATCAAACGTGAAAAACAAAGCAGTATCGCCAAATTGTTCAGGCCAACAAGATGAAGATATAACTCCTGGAAAAATGTTGGATATTATTAGTCCAATCCCGAAAATCACCGAAACTGTAGTTAATGTGAAGAAGCGAGGTCGTGCACTCGCTCAAGTCCTTAGGTCACCTGAAAATATTGAGCTGAGAAAAACTCAGAAAAAGAACGTAAATAAGAAAAAAATTAAATTGAATGATTAAAAAACACTGAAAACATCGATGATTACAAAAAAGAGACCAAAAAAGAAACAGAAGCGCTAACCAGTACTTCCGAATCTGAAGGCGAAATATCTTTACATGACGATAGTGATAGCTTACAAGAATGGGAAGAAAACAATTGCGCTGGTTGTGGAGAAAATTACAGTGTTACAAAGAAGACCGATGACTGGATAAAGTGCATTATATGCACCCGATGGCTTCACGAGTCGTGCCTAAAATATGAAAATATGTGTGATAGGTGTGGCAAAAAAGCTTCTACTTCTTGTTAAAATCATATGAAACTGTTATTTATAATATTATTACGTACTAGTGAGGTTACTTTTTATACTTTTTTATTATGGTCCATCTCACCCTGTGCGGTTCATCTACCCCAGCTATGGTGGTTCAACTAACCCCCAGATTCAGGGGGAGTTGGACCATATATCGATTTTTTTGTTTACTTTTTTGTAGAAAAATGCGTTTCATTTTTGAATTTTCATTTCTGTTTAAGTTTAGAGTAAGTTGTTTGATTTGTCATAAGATTTTTTTCAATTGAATAAAGCTATTTTTCCATGGAGAATAACCAAAATAAAAAAGGTGGTTCATCTCTCCCGGAATTACCCTAACCACAAATCCCTATAAAAAACAAATTGTGCGAATTCAGGGTCGGAAGTCTATTAACATTTGGTGCGGTGTGATAGATAATAGAGTTTTGGGGCCTGTAGTAATAGAGAATACTTTGAATGGCCAAAGATATTTAGATCTTCTACGAAATCAGATCGATGAGGTTTTAGAGGAGCTATCTCTCTAAGTTTTGAACAACCTTATTTGACACTAGGACGATGTCCCTCCACACAATTGCATCGAAATTACCGAATATCTAAACAACAAATATGATCTGTGGATAGGAAGACAGGGACCCATAAATTTGCCAACGAATAGCCCCGATTTTTCGCCTCTCGATTTTTTTTATAGGGATACCTTAAGAATAAAGTATATTACAATAGACCAACCACTATTCGCGAATTAGCCGAAAGAATAAAAGCTGAAATTAACAATTTAAATCAAAATAATTCCGAATTCACTTTTAAAGCCATAACTCGCAAATTTTCAGAATTATTACAGAAATGTATATTGAATCAAGGCGGCTGGGTAGACTAAATTTAATAATAAATATTCTTAATAATTTGACTTTTTTATTTGTTAGTTTCTTCTTTGTTTTCTACAGATATCGTTATTGTAACTTGTTTAATATAAAAATAATACCAAAAAGCTTGTTTCTTCATTTTCTTATGCTAACATCTCTCCTATCATTTCAAGTAATAATTATGGTAATTATTAGGTATTATTATTTTCGACAAGTAGGTAGGTATATGAGTTAATGACAGAACGACCATATATGAAAAGCAAAACAGTTGAATTAAAAGCCACCCATTACTTTTCCAAGGCAAAGCGCATAATATTTTAAAACAAGTTGATAAGTGAGTGACAGAACGGCCATTTTGAAGTAAAAACAATTGCTTTCTATTGTTTCTACTATACTTAAGCCAGGGTGGATAATTTTTCCACGTTTTTTCAAAATTATGGGATAATGGTTACAGTGAGCATAGGCAAACATATATTTTTGGAATCAGCAAAAAACTAAAAACTAAAAATATACAGGGTGTTCCATTTAACATAACAAAGCTGATGCTCATTTTCCCAATTTCCAATGTTCATATGTTTTTTTTATAACAAATTCTGACGATTCAGACTAAATCCTAAAACTTTTGTGTGTAAAATGTTTTGATATCTTGAGAATTAAAGCGTATAGACCCCGTTCAAAATATAACCGAACACCCCGTACATGATCTTTAGGATCGCTAGGTTTTTAAATAACTTTAACATATTTTTTTGCACACCTTATATATTTTCTGCGCAGAGCAAACCCTGCAGATTATAAAAAAAATTAGGGCTCTCTAATGTGGAATTTTTTCAAAATAAAAATAATTTCGCAAAAAATACCTAATCACATAAACTTTTCAAAATGTTTTTTAAAATTTCACGAATGATTAAGATTCCGAAAAAAGGTATGGACATGACAGACGTTGTGTAATTTAAATTTAAAAAATTATTTAATGTAAGATTCGAGCAGTATATTAATAACCCAGTTATTTCGAAATTAACAGCAGATGTTAATAATATAATTATTACTTAGATACTATACTACGTAATTATCAACAGCTTGTAGATGGAAACATGACAGTCGAGGTGAAAAATAATTTGGCTAACCACGCCACGAAATAGCACTCAACTACCAATAATAATTGATTATTTTCGGTGAGTTTTAGTTATCCGCGTTGATATGTGGTTCTATATTCGTAAATCTCGCATAGTTTGTAAACAGGTGTCACTTGCGTTGCCAAATTTTAAGTTAACATATAAACAATAATTTTGCATTATGAAATTTCCTTAAATTTAATATTTAGTTCAACAAGAGCAGCTAGCCCCAACACCAATGAGGGAATGTGGTATTCCACAGCTATCGAATATATATATATATATATATATATATATATATATATATATATATATATATATATATATTCACTCCATCAAACTAGAAAACAACTAGCCGAGACAGAGCAAGAACTTTTAAAGTTACACCTTAAACTAAGTGATATCATTCACCCTTTATTATGGAATCGCAAAGAAACTTTGGCTTTTGGGCGAACAGAATTAAATAAGAATATTAAGACTGATTTTGCGATATCGCCTAAGGAAATCCCTAAAGAAGAAATAATAGCTGGAGTGGAAGCTGTCCTTGACTCCTCTGAAGAAACAAAAGCAGAGGAGATCCGACAAGAATTTGCGGCAAGAATTGGTGGCAAGAATTTTAAGATCAAGCAAAGCACTAGAACAAAACCTAAATCCCACTGAACAAAGGGCCCTAACAAGCCTTCGAAAAAATAAAGACATCACAATCCTTCCAGCAGATAAAAGAAACGCAACTGTGATTATGAATACCCCAGATTACGTACAAAAAATGCAGGATATCCTACAAGACAATTGTTATAGGCCTGTTGTAAAATTAAAATAAAAAGTTCACCAATAAACCCCGAAATTCAACAAAAAATCATACAACGGGAGAAGTCGAGCAGATGTCCTAAACTCTATGGTTTACCAAAAATACAGACCCACTGTTAGTGTTGTTAATTCGTCACTACAATAACTAGAGAAATATCTTTCTGAAATTAAGCAACCAGCTTTAGAGTTAGCTGATTTTGATTCATTTGTAAAAAACTCAGAGCATTTCACTCGAATTATACGAGACATCGTTCTTGAAAAAGACGATATCATAGCAAGCCTAGATGTCAAATCGTTATATCCCAGTATTCCCATGGACGAAGCCTTGGACAAGATTGCTATGAACTAGTATTTCCAGGTACATATAATACAACTCTCGGAGCATTGCCTTAAAAATACTTATTTTTCATTCAACCGGCAAATGTATAAACAAATGGATTGTGCTCCAATGGAGTCCTCGCTATCACCACTAGTCGCGAATTTATTTATGATATACTTCGAGAAAGGAGCTCTTGAGAAAGCAAGTTTAAAGCCCAAATTATGGATTCGTGGATGACATATTTATTATATGGCAACATGGAGAGCTCGAAAATTTTCTGACTCACGTAAATTCAATCCACTCCAGAATACAATTTACTCTAGAGTTAGAGGAAAATAACAAACTACCATTTTTAGATGTTCTGGTCACAAAACTGCATAACGGACATTTCGAATTCACCGTGTACAGAAAACCAACACATAGAGACAGATATTTAAATGCAAGATCACATCACCACCCAGCACAAATTCAAGCTGTGGCAAATACCCTAATATCCAGATCCGTGCCATTAACTGAAACACAGACGAGACAAAACGAATTTAAGGTAATATTTAGTGCTTTAAAGAAAAATTGCTACACAAATCGCACCATAGAGAAAGCTATAAATGTACAGGGTTTCCGAGCAACGAACCACAAAAATTATGAACCGAGAAAGCAACAAGTAGTCTTACCATATGTAAAACACATAACAGACAGAATCGGAAGAATTGTTAGGAAACACAACATACAAACAATACACAAGCCACATACAACTATAGGTAAAGTAACCCAAAAAATAAAATCTAACTGGCAAACTACGGAGTATACAGCATTCCGTGCCAGGACTGTGAAAAGTTGTACGTGGGGCAAACTAACAGGCAAATATCAGCAAGAGCGGAAAAGCACAAACTGAGCAACAGAAACAAACAAACAACCTCAGCTTTATTCCAACATCATCAGGAAACCGGCCATAAAATAAATTTCGATGGGTGTAGGGAGATTGTCAAAATAGAACATTAAAAGACCAAAATAATCCGAGAACCCATAGAAATTGAAAAACAGGGTGATTTGAATAAAAGGGACGAATCATTAAAACAACCAACAGTATAGTTGGCGCATTACCTTTCTGGAATGACGTCACGCCGGTTTCAAATAACGTATTTCTTATATTATTTATATTTCAGCGATGATTCCTAACCTAAACGTATGCAGTGATGTAGATAGGAGGGGTGCGTTCAGCACTGGCTAAAGCGAATTTAAAATTGGCATTTTCTGTACAGAAAGCGCTGCAACTTGTCGAAAATGGCTGGCAAAAAATTAACACTCTCATTGCCATAAAAAAACCCTCATTTTGCACACTTAATACAAAAATAACTATTATAACTTCAAAAACTAAAATTATTTTGCAAATAAGACTTTACTAATATAAATTCTTTCATCTTAGTCTTATTCTTTGTTTGCAATGTAATAAATTGACGCCAGTTACCCATTTTCATCAAAATTATTTTAATTCTCAATTACAGACAATACTGAAAAAATATTAAGAAAAGGGGAATAACGAACGATGAATCCTTTACCTCCAGAATGTTTCAAAAACAAAAAGAGGTAAAAACAAAAATCACAGATTACTTAAAGAACAAAATAAGAGATATGATCTATTGCGTGTATGCTAAAAATGAATATGTTACAATGCAGACTTTGCTTTAAAAACTAAAAGAGAAAAATTAATGTATAACTAACTAACTTTAAAAATAAAAACTACTCCCCTTCACTGTCTTCAGAATCAGAACTAAATTCTTCATCGTCACTGCTGTCTTCGTCGGTACTAATTACAAGTGGCGCAATGTCTGAAGCATCACATATCTGTATTGTCTTCCAAGCTTCTTGGATTACCCTTTCTGTGTGGCTGACATAATTTTTCCAATGCTCTGAAGATACTTCATTTATCGCTTTTTCCCACATGGCCAAAACTTCCGATGGTGTCTCCTTCAGACTAGCAATGTATTGGTCGTATTACACTCAGACCATACCATTTCAATAGCATTAAATTGACAATGGTATGGAGGAAGTCTTAGTATTTTGTGGCCCAAAGGTTTCACATATTCGTCAAGGTAGAATGTTTTTTCAATGTTACAATTTTTTTCTACAATGCTCCATATTTCATCCTTCATGGCCCTCTCTGGGAAGTCAATGTTCTTTTCTTTTAACCATCCAATCAATCTCTGCTTTGTCCATGATTTTCTTGGAATATCCTCTAAAAGGCCGGAATGATAGCTTGCGTTGTCCATCACTATCAAACTTTTTGGAGGAAGATTTGGTACCAGCTGATTTTTAAACCAATTTTCAAAATTTTGCTTGTTCATATTGTCATGATAATCTCCGCTTTTTAGTCCAGTTTTAAATATTAAACTGGCCCCCTTAATAAATCCTTCCTTTGATCCAGCGTGAACTACAATATATCGATGACCTTCACTAGCTTTTTTAGAACTTGTAGACATAGTGTTATCCTGCCAGCTGTTTCTAAACGAACCTTTACTAAAAATCCAAGTCTCATCAATAAATACGGTGGTATAAGCATCTTGTCCTAGATTTTGATTTTTGACATATTCCCTCAAGAAATTGATTCTCTTGTGGACGATGTGGGGCAAATCCATCAGGTATTTTCTATTATTTGATTTCTTCCACTTAAAACCAATACTTTTTACGTATTTTCTTAGCGAGGTGATGGAAAAATTAAAATATTCATTTATCTCTTTTAGTTTTTTAAGCAAAGTCTGCATTGTAACATATTCATTTTTCGCATACATGCAGTAGATCGTATCTCTTATTTTGTTCTTTAAGTAATCTGTAATTTTTGTTTTTACCTCTTTTTGCTTTTGAGACATTCTGGAGGTAAAGGATTCATCGCTCGTTATTCCTCTTTTCTTAATATTTATGATTGTTGTATGGCTAAGTTTTGTTGCATTTGAAGCTCGTTCAATTATATTATCAGTTTGCGGAAGGATTCCAATTTTAGCTTGCTCTTTTTCCAATTGAAAAAAAGCCAAGATATTCAAAACTATTAGCTGTGATTGCTGATTATATCTTCGCGGCATCTTGCAAAAGTTTAAAAAGAATCACAACAAATCAATGTCAATTTTGACGAATATATTCTGAAAGACACATAACCAAAACCGGCATTGACTGTTGTAAAGAAACGACAATGAGTTTTTTCAAAATGTTTTTGTCACTGTCAGTTAACATAAATCAAACAAAAATAACCAAAAATGACGTCATTCCAGAAAGGTAATGCGCCAACTATATGGAAGACAATATGACAAATCTAAAATCTCAATATATATTCAATACACCACCTTAACAACAAAAAGATCGTTAAGGAAAACTATTTTCAAACTTAATATCTGGGAAATATGTGCGTCATCCACAATTTAAACAAAAGACTTTTTTTTACTGGATCCTAACCCCAAATAATACACCACTCTGACATAAAAACAAGAGGATCGTTAACGAAAACTATTTAAAATCTGGAAAATATCTGCGGACCAACGTAGTAGGTAAAGACTGATAATATTGGTTTCATGCAGGATATAGAATCTATATATGTGTCCTGACGATGCAACAATAAAGTTGCAAAACATCGACTTTTTATAAATAGTTTGGTTCCTATTTTTATTGAACTATTAATTCTATTAGGGAATCGAACATTTCTCGTTTTCTATTATAAATTGCTCTACATCTGTATCCTTAGGGTTACGTGAGAGAAGTTTGATTATTTAGATATATTTTAAAGCCTTTATTGATAACAGGACAATTTCTACTAAATTTAGAATAATGGTAGCGTGAATATGTTTTTAGCTACCATTAAATTTACATTTATGCACTTAGAAAAAGGCTATAGTAAAAATCCGAAGAAGGACATTTCCGTAACGTAAATGTGTGCTATACGCTTTAACGGTTCTTAATATTGCTGGCGTCAGATTATGGCTTTTAATACCTGCCTGCTGTCCATCTTTCCTCTCTCCTTGGAATCTTATTTAAATGGGCAAAATACTGATAATTCAGGGTATGGAGAACTCAGTAAAGTGCGGGACACGAAAGAAAACCGGGCGGTCCTTAAAATAAAGGTTCATAGTCTTAAGCAAGCGGAAAAGTAAAATTTGTGTACGCAAATAAATTTTATGTTATTTTATTTGTTGTAATAGTTTGCCGCTTCACCTATAAAGTGCGCCAACTAAGCGGTACGGAAAATTAATCGGGGATTTAGTAAATTTCGCACTGGTCCACTTGTAATTGGGATGTGCCTAGAGTCTCCATGCACTTGCCGCTAGAAGGTTCTAGCTATTTCCAGTGGTGCCTATACATTTCGAGCATTCGTTTTCATTTCTATATAAATGCGTTGCGTTGAATTTGAATTATTATTTCGAAGTAACGACGGCGAGCAGAAGAGGAAAAACAATTTGAAGCGGTGCACGTGAAGTTATTGCGAGCGTTATACAGGCCTGTTCTAAAGAAGCTGAACGTAATAGTTTGACTATACACTGGTGTTTCGAAAAGTAGTGTAAGAAAAATTCAAAGAGAACATAATGACCGCTCATGTTCTACTTCACCTTTAAAATCTCCTTGTAAAAAAAGATCCCGATTATCATACAAAGATAAAATTGATGATGGTGATTTTAAAGTAATTCGACGAACAATAGAGGATTTTTATATAAACTTGAAGAAGGTTCCGACCTGCAAACCCCTACTGCAAGCTGTAAAGAACAAAATAGATTTTCCGTACGGGTATAAAACCTTAAATCGGCTTTTACGATCAAATGGTTTTGTTTAGCGCAAGTGCCAAAATAAACGAAAATTACTCATTGAAAGATCAAGTATTTTTCACTGGCCGGTGAAATATCCATCAACTGTAAGGCAATATAAGCAAGAAGGACGCAATATTGTGTATCTAGACGAAACCTGGGTAGATAATGATACGACAGTGAACAAATGCTGGCAAAGTGAAAGTATTACAGGTGTTGTTCAGGGAATCCGCTCTAGTAGTCGCTTTATTATAGTTCATGCTGGTTCAGAAGCCGGATTTGTTCCAGGTGCTGCTTTAGTTTTTCGCTCGGGACTAACAACTGGAGACTATCATGGACAGATAAATAGAAATAATTTTGAAAAGTGGTTGCTCGAGAAGCTTCTACCTAACATTGCTCCCAAATCAGCCTTAGTAATGGATCATTCTCACGTAAAAGATAAAATGCCAACTAAATACTCTACATATGATATCGTGGCTTAAATCGAACAATCTTGTACGTGATCCAACATGGTGAAAATATCAATTATATGAAGTAATATCAGCTAACAAGTCTAGAGAAAAAAGTATAAAATTGACGGTCTTTTACGTAACCTCGATCATACACCTTTAAGGCTGCATCCATACATGTGCGACCTCAACCCTATTGGACTTGCATGGGCAGGAGTAAAAAAATATATTTGAGAGCGCAACACCGGTGAACTTTCAATTAAAGATTTAAATAAAATTTAGAAGCGATTGACTCAATATCGGCTGAAAATTGGAAATCGTATGTTAAACATGTTCGTTCTATTGAAGATAAATACTGGGAAGTAGATGGCAAAACTGAAACGGTTATTGATGATTTAGTTATCACACTGGGATCTTCAAGTAGTGACAATGAAACCTCATCATTTTCAGAGGAAGACAACGATTTAGAAGAAATTAAACCATTAGAATCACAGCCGTCGACCTCAAAAATGGCTTAGTTTTTTTTTCATATATTTTGTAAAATTGTTCATAAAGTAGCTGTCAACAAACTGCTTCAAAATAATTAATTTTCTGTTCAATACAGGGTATCAAAAAATATCTAATATTGCAATTAATATTAGAAAAACTACAGAACTCATATTTTTCCAAAATTAACATATCAATGTAGTTATAGTAGGGGAACCAGCACTGATTCTAGTGAACAAGATTTATCAAAATTTTAACTTATGCAGTTCGACTTTGGGCTATTCGGGTATGCCACAAGTGACCGTTTATCTCCGTCTGTCATATTACTTTGTACAGGGGGCGTCATTGTGTAGTACTATACAGGGCGTTTCCCAATTGCGTGCTAATGTTAAAGGGGGGTGATTCTTGGACCTTTTTAAGAAGAAAGTTTAATATGAACCTAAAAGTTTTAACTTTGGAGATACAAGGTTTTAAAAAAACATTTTTTTTTTAAATTCTAATTCTGATGCTATTATAGATAAATAACTGTGAGAAATTAGATACACACGTCTTTTATGCATAAAAGGGCATTTTTATTAACAATTAATTTTTGAAATTTTTACCAGTAGCGTGCATATGTAATTAACCTGGGTAAATCCGTATGCTCCTTAATGCATGAAAGACGTGTATCAAATTTCATGCAGTTATCTACTATAGCATCAGAATTGGGATAAAAAAAATGTTTTCCTTTTAAACTTTACCAACCTGTATCTCAAAAGTTAAGACTTTCAGGATATAAAAATACCCCCTTTAACATCAGCACGCAATTAGGAAACGCCCTGTATAGTACTTCACAATGACGGCCCCTGTATAACGTAATATGACAAACGGAGACAGACGGCCACTTTTGGCAGTCTCGAGTAGCCCAAAGTCCAACTGCATAAATTAAAATTTTGATAAATCTCGTTCACTGGATCTGATGCTGGCTGTCCTTGTAAAATCTGGACTTGTAAATCGTGTATCACTACACTGGATCGTCCAATAATAGTGGACGTAGGTAGTAGCCCGGGAACCGTTAATGACAGAACTCGAAAAAAAATATATCTATAGGTAAATCGATCAAGAAAAATCAAAATTAAATCATTTTAAAATTCGAAAGTTCGCCGTTTTTGCAACACAAAAGAGATATAGAAGTGCGGTACACGAAAGAAAACAGACAGAATATAGATAAAGGTTCATTAAGCATAGTTACATTTTTAATTATCTGAAGTGCGTATAGTCAAAAAGGAGTGCCATATTATTTAAAGAACGACGGGACACCACTGGTTTAAAGAGATTTCTTGGCCGACCTTCCTAAACCGATTGACTCCGCCCGGTTTTCTTTCGTGTCCCGCACTTTTTTTTTAACACCTCACTTGATTTATGTTTCTGCCGGCATTTTTCTCCTACTACCGCCTAATAATAGAAATACGATCGTATTAGGATAATAAGTAGCTATTTTTTATAAACTAATTCACAGAGAATGACTCAAAACTTATTAACTGCCCTCTAAGGTCAATAGCATAACCTCTTTTGACAGATTGTTGGATTCCCTAATGACATAAGGTTAACTATTGCTTCACTTGAAATTCCGTTCAACTGCTCTCAATAGATGCTACAAAAATGCATATGTCAGTCAAACGCGACGCCATTTTGCAAGATTTATCGGTAACGAATTATCAAAGAAAATTATTTAATATGTTTTAATTAACAAGTTTATATACTCGTTTAAAAAACAATTACGTCTGCATCAAGATACAAATCGTTACGATACATAATTGGACTTGGCTTTGGCTCGTACCGAATATAAACAAATTTTTTCGCGCCTTGAATTTTAATGAGGACACTGCTGGATGTTTATTTTTGTACGTACGGTGGATCGTCAGGTGTCGAACGGTGTTCACGCGAATTTTCTAAGGTTACTCTAATGTACATAATGTTGTAACTTACATTGTTTTTAATCGAACAAAGGAATGCAGTTATCAAATACAGTTTTATTAAGATCGATGTCTATTTTAGGAGAGATTTAACAATTATTTTTTTATTTAACTATATATAGTTAGTGGTAAACGTTACACCCACCAAAACTGTCAGTACCTTAAGTAAAAAACATAAAAAATCTTAAAGATCAATAAAAATATTTAAAAACGTACCCATTTTTACTTTAAGCTGTTTGATTAAATGTATAACTAATAGTTTTCAAAGAGGATATTTTCCCGATTGCTTTATACAGATTTAGTAATGCCAATGCATAAAGGAGGCAATGAAGAATGTCCTTCAAATTTTCGCTCAATATCACTATTACCAACACTCTTAAAAATGATAGAAAAAGTCGTAAAATGGCGTTGCATTGCTCACTTAAGCAAGTTTCATCTACTAAGTGTACATCAGTTAAGCCTCCAAAATTACCGGAGATGCAATAGTTTCCTTTAAAAAAAAAATATTCTGGTTTAAACCATCGTAATATAATTGCTGCAGTTTTTTGCCATTACTCCAAAGCTTTTGACTGTGTAATATGATTATATGGGCAACTCCGGGCCGGTTCCGGCTCTTCACCAGCTCCAATCCGGCCCGCGATAGATTCAGACATTTCAAATAACGTAGAAAAAAATTCTTCAAATCATAAAGACTAAAATCCATAAATAATTTTATTAAGCGTACGCAGTGGAAAGCCACAGATCGAGTCAGAAATAGTTGCTAGAAAGAGACAAACAGATAAATATTGGGGAAGTCGCCCGATGTACAGGATGTCCGGATTTGGTTGTAAAAGCAGGGTATCTCGCTTATTTTTAAAGATAGAACCTTGCGATTTTCACGAACCTGAGCTAATTTTTTGTGAAACTCATGAAGCCGTAAACAAAATTTTCATAGCCTTCTTCGTTTATGAGATACAGGGTGAAATAGAAAATTTTGCATTTTGGGACCCTTTTCGTATCTCGATTATCTTTTAACTTAACGCAAAGGGAAAAATTGCTGCTTATGCAGTTTTTTACGCTGGATCCAGTGGCGTAGTAATATTTTTCATTTGAGTTGTTATTTTTTAGATATGATCCAAAGTTGTGTTTTTTTAAAAGGGACACCCTGTCTATTTGTCCAGAAATTGATTTGTCGTTTTGTCCTTTATTTTAATAAACAACAACAAAAATCCTAATTTTTATAATTATCATCCCAAATTTTGCAGTAGGCCATGCAAAACTATGCCGTTTTCTTTTGTTTTCTTGGAAGCAAATGACATTTCCCAATTTTGTACGCGTATATAAAATATAGCGCTATTTTTTGTATTTATTTATTGTGTAAAAATATATTTGTATTATTATGGAAGAAAACCAAACTTTCGAACAATATGAAAAGTACGATATGTTAGCTTGTTTTATATTAAATAATGAAAATGTTGAAGCGGCTTCTGAGATGTATTTTAACAGGTAAATAGTTAATTTTTAGGTATGTTGAAATACTACTGCTTAATTTTTATTTAGATATCCAGAAAGGAGGCAACTTAATATATCCACTTTTTATCGGATAAAAAAGAATTTACTTAATCACGGATAATTTTTCAAACCTCGTACGAAAACATATAATAAAGAAAATCGAGAGGCTGAGGAAATTACGATTTTGGCTAATGCAGAAGCTTACCCTACAAACTCTTGTAGGGCCAGTGAAAAGAGCATAGGGATTCCAAAAACTTGAGTTCAAGAAATTCTAAAAAGGCAGAAATACCACCCATACAAATTTAGGCTCGTGCAGCACTTACAGCCAGCGGATGCAGAGCGTCCGGTAGTCTTCTGCAATTGGTTTCGAGAAAGATGCGATATGGTTAGAGATTTTGAAAGGAAGGTTATATGGTCAGACGAAGCACATTTCAGTAATTCTGGTAGGCACAATAGTAGATTCTGGTCCCAGGAAAATCAACACCAAAAATTTTCCAGAAGACAGCAGGGCAGGTTTGGTCTAAATGTGTCCTGCTTCATACTAGGAACACAAATAAAATTTTATATATTTGAGAGAAATCTAACAGCCAATCGCTATATAGAAATTTTAGAGGCAGCTATACCTGAATTACTTGACGATGTTCCTCTAGCGCAAATTAACGAAATTTATTTTCAACAGGACGGTGCTCCTGCACACAATTCTGGAATGACGAGATTATTTCTGGACAATAATTTTACCAATCAATGGATCGGAACAAATGGACCTATAAGATGGCCCCCTAGGTCCCCAGATTTGTCGATTTTAGATTTCTTTCCCGTTATTTTGCTTAATTCCCTAAAACGATTACGAAAATTGTGCGAAGCATGCATAGAACAAAACAGAAATCAGTTTGAACAGTTCTTTTGATTTCCTTGGTTACAGTAGTTCTTATACGACAGTTGATTTTTGCTGAAAGGCTTGTTACATAATAATTTATTACTGTTTTGTTCTTGTGTTACATAAATCTAGGTAGGTGGTACTTTTTTGGTGCGAAATTATCAATACATATTTTGATAAATAGATTTAATTACATATTTATTTTGATTTATTGTTAGGATGTAGATATCGTTAACGACTTTAAATAAAAGGCAGCATTGTTTTGCATGGCCTTTTGCAAAATTTGGGATGATAATTATAAAAATTAGGATTTTTGTTGTTGTTTATTAAAAGAGACCCATACTATTATATATTTTTGAGAAGCTTTTAAAAGGACAAATCAATTTCTGGACAAATATATAGGGTGTCCCGTTTAAAAAAACAAAACTTTGGGTCATATCTAAAAAAATAACAACTCAAATGAAAAATATGACTACGCCACTGGATCCAGCGTAAAAACTGCATAAGCAGCAATTTTTCCCTTTGCGTTAAGTTAAAGGATAACCGAGATACGAGGGAGGTCCCAAAATTCAAAATTTTATATTTCGCCCTGTATCTCATAAACGAAGAAGGCTATGAAAATTTTGTTTACGGCTTCATGAGTTTCATAAAAAATTAGCTCAGGTTCGTGAAAACCGCAAAGTTCTATCTTTAAAAATAAGCGAGAAACCCTGCCTTTGCAACCAAATCCGGACACCTTGTACTGTTGTTCGACGTATATGATGTATAGTGATATCAAAAAAAACATTGACTGATAGACTGGCTGGTTTTCAAGCATTCAAGTCAAAAATGGGTTTCCAAATTTATCAATTTTGTGGAATTATTTTTATGCAAAATTAAAGTAGAGATCCATTTTTTGACCGTTAAAGAGTTATATTTAAATAAAATTCCTTGTATAAGTTTGTCAAATATTACTTCATGTCCCCTTAGTCATTCTGATGTGCATATATTTCTAATTAAATAAGTGTTAATCATTCCCTGCAATAAACTTTAATAATTATTTCGGAATAAATAAATTAAAAATAATTTAATGTTTGGAATGTGGCAGCAATGCAAACTATGCACTCGAAAGCAGTAACAATCTAATTTCGTGTGTCTCTTTATATCTTCGTATAAATAACTAGCGCGGGGCGTACAGAATTAAAATGACATCTCGTCGTGTTCTCATTTTTCCGAACAGGAAGTCTCCATACTTTTAATAGCTACAAGTCGCACCGTCGGTATACCGCACTCTAGTTTAAACGCTTAATATAGTTATTCAAAAATCAGAAATGTATGAGTCACGAGTATCAATAATTTTAGCATTTTGTAGAAATGTGAAACATAGTGTATATCTTCCGACTGTGGGCATGCAAAAGAGGATAATATGCAAGGACGTCGGAAACATCCCCCCCCCCAGGGACGTAGACAGAAAATTCATTTCGGGGGGGGCAGTTGGGGGCACAAATAGTTCTAGAGGAGACTATATACAGGATCTGTCATTAATGTGTCAGAGTAGCATACTTTCCTACTAAAGATTTTTTTTACATTAATGATGGATCCTGTAATAAGTATGTGCCAGTAAAAAAAATTAAAACGAATTTTCTACATTTATTTTAGGTTTTAGAATTAAATAACAAATTTTATACAAAAGTAACTTAATTAAACACATCTGAAGAAACATGTTTTTTCACTTTTATTTTTATGTACAGTTGTGGAAGTATTAATAAACTAATAAAAAATAAACATGAATAATATAAACCCTTAACTAAAAAAAAAAAAAACTATTCACAAAATTAAATTTATTCTTCTCTTATTTTCCGCGAAAATATCTATTACCCTTTGAAGATCTATGTTTCTTACCAATGACTTCTCAATTGATGAAATATCCAAGTTTGATAGTCTTTTCCAATTCTGGAAAATGAGAAAGTTCGCACATGAAGCACTAGAGACCGGGAATGTTACAGTGATTATTACTGTTTATATTTTCTTTGTTTTAATTAAGTAAGGGTCAGCATATATTTGGAATTCTTACTAGTAGAGATATTTGGTGTTGTTGTGGTTTGAGTATTTCATTTCGTTAAAAATATTGTGTTTGTATGAGCGTACCGTATAATTTATTTAGACAGGCTAAGGGGGAGGGCACCGAATAAAAAGAGCCCCCCCCCCCTGTCCTGCCCCCCCAAAACGAAGGACAAAGTAAGAAACTATAAAAAAATTTATAAAAAATTGAAACCGTATTAAAAAAAAATGCACTAAAAAGTGAAAAATAATATTTTATTCTACCTTGAAAATTTTCCTCAGTGAATTCGGCGCCAAACTAATAAAAACAATAAGACGTTATACGCGTAGTATTAGACGTCAAAAGACGGAATTGACTGCAGGGGCGTGTGGTGAAATTTTAAGAAAGGGAAGCAATTTTTAGAAACTTACCTATTTGTAATGTAACTCGATTCTTCTATCATTTTATTTATTTATTTATTTACGGATATACCATTTTACATAAGAAATAATAAAAGGTAAAGCATTGTGTTAATTAATTACTAAAACTAATTACAATAAGAAATACTACCACAAAAATTCTAATTATTAATGACATTTAAGAATATAATAATCTCTACGTCTATGATGTCAGACGTCTCACGGCACTTTTAAAGGTACTAACTGAGCCATGGATTGGCAGATTATACTTATTAAAAGCATTCTATTAATTGGGCTATGCAAGCCATAATTTCGGGTGACGTTTTCTGGGTAAAATAAAAAATTGGAACGGGTTCGATGTAGGGCATGTAAAGATATTTTACTTAGTAAATAAGAACAGTCAACATGCCCATTAATTAATTTGAACAAAAAACACATATCGGCCTGCAACCTCCTGCCCTGAAGTGAACACTTACCCAAAATACTAAGAACACGGTTGTAATTTCAATGATTATCAATTTGGGGTATTCCCAGGTTAAAACTACATATTCGTAAAAATTTTTTTTTGAACATTTTCTATTTGATTGATATGAATCTCATAAAAAGGAGACCACACCGGACTTGCATATTCCAGAATCGATCTTACGTACGAACAATACAATAATTTCATGACATGACATGAGAAATCAGTACTAAATCTAGAAATATAACCCAAAGACCTAGATGCTCGCTGTATCACACTCATGATATGGCCATTAAAAGTTAATCTACAATCAAACAAAACACCAAGGTCTTTAACCTCATGAACTCTTTCAAGTGTAGTGCCATTTATGATGTAATCAAATTGAATAGAATTACGTGATATTGAGAAGGTAATGCATGAACATTTACTTGTATTTAAACTTAAACCATTTAAATTTGACCAGTGAACAAATAAGGTCACCTCTGACTGCAAACATTGGCAATCCAGAGAAGTAGATGTGTATTTAAATATTTTAAGGTCGTCAGCATACATAAGAAAAGAACTATGTGGTAAAAAGAATCTTAAATCGTTAACAAACAAAATAAATAATATGGGTCCACAATGAGAGCCTTGCGGGACGCCTGACGGTACTAAAATTTGATTTGATATAAAATTATTAATTCTAATAATTTGCGTCCGCCCAGTTAAAAAACTACTTAGCCATCTAAGAATGTGATCACCTAGCCCTAGTGCCTTAAGTCTAGCCAGTAATAGACCATGATTCACCCTATCGAACGCCTTCGAGAAATCGGTATAAATAACATCAACTTGATATCCCCTCTCGAAAGCGTTCAGCAAGTGGTTCACATAAGTTAATAGATTAGCTAGGGTAGACCGAGCAGGCTGAAAACCAAATTGTTCATCCATAATTACGCCTTTACAGCGCCAAGACAGCGAAGAAGACACCAATGAATTAAACAACTTTGGAATGGTTGACTGGATACAGATGCCTCTGTAATTTGTAACGTCGCTGCGATTACCAGATTTGAAAACAGGAGTAATGTATGAATGCTTCCAGAATTCAGGAAATACTCCAGAATTTAGCGAAAGATTAAAAAGAAAGTGTAGTGGTTTACTTAATGTGCAGACACATTTATTTAACAAGATAGGGGGTACCCCATCGGGACCAGAGGATGTTTTCGGATTAGATGATATTATTTTATGAAATATGTCAATTAAATCTATCTTTACCTCATTTAAATTAAGTACCTGAGAAAGGGTAGGATAGTATTCAGGTATTTCATAAGAGGCATCTGTATACACGGTTGAGAAATAATCGGCAAATAAATTTGCCGTTTCTTCACCATTATTGCTTGCTCTGTTATCAAAGTGCATACAGTTTGGATATCCGTTTGATTGTTTAAAATTATTAACATGTTTCCAAAATTCATTTGGGTTATTAATTAAATTTGATTCCATTCTGTGCACGTAAGATTGATAACACTCTTGTTCTAGAGCCCCACACTCCTCTCTAATCCGCGAAAACAGCACATAGTCAGCAGGCAAATTTAAATTCTTATAGCGTTTATGCATAATTTTTTTCTCAACTATAAGTCGTCTGAGACGAGGGGAAAACCACGTTGGAAAATTGGAGCTCTTAAATTTTTTAATGGGTACAAATTGTGAAATACCCTGGTATATTATATTATAAAACCCATTAACTGCCTCATCGATATCATTTTTGTCAAGCAGTATTTCCCAATCGATTGAAGCAAAAAAATCATTTAAAGCTAGGAAGTTGCTATTTTTGAAGTCATAATATTCTAAATTATATTTTAATGATTTAACAATAGATCATCAGCGGATTGCACAACAATATCATTTAAATTTGTAAAGCACAGGTCAAGAAAGATATTATTATTATTAGGAATATTTATCATTTGAAATAAATTAAGAAAGCTAAAAGAGTCACCTACAAGATTAGCAGCCGACAGCGGAGAACACTTAACACCAACACTATGAGCTTCATTAGACCATATGGCATTAGGGAGGTTGTAGTCACCAAACAGCACAAGGATTCGCCTCGATTATGTCACCCACAGCCCGGCAATGGTCACTGTAAACCTCATGAGGGGAATTAGGGGGGATATAAACTGCACCAAAAATCAATTTTTTGTTTCCCTGAGATAACGAACAGAACAAATTGCTCAACGGATTTGACAGTGGTCTTGAGTTGTTTGGTTTCCAATGGCGATAAGTACTCCACCACCTCTAGATTTTAAACTTGTTTCAGAGTTCTTGTCAGTTCGATAGATGTCGTATCCAGGGATATTGACCTCATCGGCCGAGTGACCATCGGCCGATTTTTAGCAAATTCATCAAAGATGTCATCATAAAAACGTCGATGCTCCGACATATTTTGGAGAAGTTTATTTTCAATGGACAACAGCGATGTATGCGAAAGTCTCTCACGAAATTTTTTATACGTTTAAATGTTGAAAAATTGCGTTTTACTGATGAACTTGTGGGAGGTATTGTCAATACTAATACACAATTTGGAGACTTCCGTGTAGGCATCTTCCAGCTCCTTTTCTTTGCATTAGTTCCTTAGCATTATTTTTTGCGCTAATGTCATCAGTTTCGTAAATCACTTTTAGTTCAGATCGCAGTAACACTCGGTCGAAGAACTGGCCATAATGAAGAAGAAGAGATTTAAACGCATCTTCTGGAAAAGTTTTTCCTTTAAATGCATCAAAATTGCAGAGCCCGAGGAATTTAAAATCATTTAAACCGTTAAATCTATAGTTTATATGTTGCTGAATTTGATCGATTATTTCATAAAAGAGGCGTCTGTATGATGTTTGAACATCTCCGACCTTGTCTGTTCGAAGACGCTTGGCTTGTGGCTCTACATTTAACGTCCTCGTTTTCTCCCAAAATAGGTCAAAGTCGTCTCTCCACATAAAATCATCCACCTTTTTTAGGCAAAAAGCAATATCATTTGTTTTAGTTTTAATATATTAAAAACATTGTCCGAGAATGGAATTATTTCTGAAAATATGTTCAACAAATAATTAAAATTAAAATCTCGTTTCAAACAGTCCAAAAACCCCCTCGAACTATTTATGGCTTCTGAGTCCCAGGTTTCATTATTTTCTATTTTATTCTCAAATAATTCAATCAGTGATTCACGATTTTCAGATACGGTTAACACAAGTCTTCTGCCATTACTGCAGCTCCATCATAGCTTTGAGCAACTAATTTTTTCTCTCCATTAATTTCTTTAGTAACCTTATAAACTACGGTATATAATGCATCTGCTGTACGATTTTCGAACACATTCTTAAAACCTAAAAATCGCTCTTGAATACTTCCGTCTGTTTTAACGTAGAGTATTACTATAGATAATTGGCTAAAATTACTGATATCAGATGTTTCGTCCAGAACAATAGCAATGAACTGCGCCTCGCCAATCTCCTGCTTAATTCTTTTTAGAATAATTCCGCGAAAAACGCTAGACTGCTCTAAATGATTTTTTAAGCAATCATCATATTTAGCCATTAAACTAAGTAAATCATGAACATTTCCTCTATTTGAAGACACCCTTAATTCGTCATGACCTCTAAATCCCAATTCGTGCTGTCCGACAAATCAAACAACATCGATAAGTCTTCTTAATATTTGCCTAATTTTATCGACTAGTTCATTGTGTTGGCGGTGACTAATTTCCAACTTTTTATTAAGAATTAATTAAGACTTTTTTTTATGACGGCCTGCAAATGCGCTTTGGACATAATGTGTCTTTTTACATCTTTATGGAAATTGTTTAAATCGGAAAAACCAGTTTTATTCCAGAGATCTTTTTTTATTTTCAAAAAGTAAACATGGCCAACAAAATAATTTACTTATATTTTCACACCCTATTATCCATTTAAATTGTTCGCATTGTTTTTCCGGATAAAAATGTCTAATACAGTTTTTCATTTTTGTGGTTAAATTTTTCATAGGCGGTTTTGCCCTTCCTTTGGAAATTATTTGAGCTTTTCAGCGAAGTTTAATGTTGAAAATCCTTTTATTATTAAGACACACACCATACATGCACACACACACTCTTCTTACTAAATTCTCCAAAATTTTCAACGTTATTACCGACAGCCGAAGTTGACGGTATTTGCATATCCACGTCCGTATTATTGTCTTCCATATCGCACCATGCACGACGCAACGTACGTATCGCACAACACACGGATAGCTGTTCAAACAAAGAACCTACTCAAACGATAGGTTCCGCCCCCACTTAAAGCACGCGACTGAAATGCCAAAATTGCAAACAGTCTGTGGAAAGTTCAATAACCTCTGGCTCGATTCATAGGAAATCAAGCATACAGGACTTAGCTGCAGAGAAGCTAGCGGCCCGCATAGGTTCTATTCGATTTCTTCTGTGGCTCGGTCGGAGTCAAGGCCGCATTTGTTATGGGCTTGATAATTAAGGTAATATTTTAGTATTTTTAATATAAATTAAATTCATGGTTTCCTATTTCAAAAATTACATTTTAGAAGATATTTTGTAATTTTTTTTGGGGAAGCTGCCATGGACTGCACGCTCCTGATTGACTCAATACATGATTATATTTTTGTGATTAAATAATTAGAATAAGCTTAGCGCCGACTTCACCGAGTAAAATTTTCAAGGTGGAATAATAGTTATTTATAATACAAGGGAAAAGAGTATTAGATTTTAACCGAGAGCCAAAATCTAATATTTTTCCCGTGTATAATACACTATTTTTTTCTGTGACGGGAAAAACGACGATTTAATAGTGAAAATAGTTGAACGAAGTCAGAACAGTGAACGATGTGAAATATGAAGTTTTAAACTGGTAGGCTGTTTTACGACAATTAGACCTGCGTCGCTAAGGAAACCTTATGAGTAATCAAATATCTGTCAACAGTGGCGGCTGTTCCATAGGTTCATTTGGTCAATGACCCCCCAAAAATATTTCAGAAAATAAATTATTCGTTTGGCCGTCCCTCCTAATAGTTGTAATAAAACGCGAACCTTCGGAATAGTTAAATACGCTACACTATTAACCGCGCGCCGCGGTTCGAAAGGTCTCGTTGCATTCCTTAAGCATAATAAAATACGCTATACTAAGCTAAGCTGGGCAGTCCGAATTTCCCTGATTACCTTAAAGCTTGACGAACGTACCCGAAGATGTCATTACCGAGCGGCAGCCGAACGTGATAGCAGCAAATGGAATATGAAATCGCGATTTGGGTCATCAGCCCGTCTCTTCTCTTAATTCGATCGATCGGTCGGGGCATCCCATTCAATAGAGACTCGGAATTCGGTTGGCGCGTTACAGTGCGCTTTCTTTGCAGAAACTCTAACCAATCCTAACCTAACTTAATCCGCATTTTTATTAATTATAAGTTTTGTTATAAAAAAATTGTAACTCAATATTTGAGGCCCCTAGAAAAAAAAAACAACTACGCCATTGCATCATACGTCAAAAACTCTATTTTATTTCTTCATTATCTTGCATTATTACCAAGATACGAAGAGTGCCTGGAAAGTGCAAATTTCCAATTTCGTCCTGTATTTCAAAAACGAAGAAGGCCATGCAAATTTTGTTTACAACATCTTTTGTTTCACAAAAAAGCAGCACAGTTCGAAAAACAGCATCCCTCTATATTCAATAATAACTGAGACACCCTGCAAAAATTTCGAAAATGGGACACCCTGTATCTGTGTTTCAATTTACAATAATTAAGATACTTCTGCAGCGAATTTATCGACACCTGTATCGTATAACGGTATAGACAATACATTTCGACCAAAAATGGATTTGGGCTAGTTCTGCATTCATCCAGTGATTTAATCCGACATGTTTCCAACTAATTTACAAATCTGTAACAAAACTGGTCGGTCTTCGCCGATCACCAGATATGCCGCTAAAAAATCGACATGCTGATGTTGCCGACTTTGGTATGATAATGAGGTGTTTTATGACGGCCTTGACTTAAGTTATGGGAATGCGTGAAATTATTTAAATTTAGTTAACATAATGTTTTGTTTTTACCGGGTGTTTTGTAAGTCGATGCCTGGCGATAAAAAAGGTTCCTGAAATTTACGACCGTCTGGGCGACGGCCGCGACCGAAACTTTTATGTCAATAATGAAGTAAATGGGTATGTAAAATATTTACTTCATTATGTGGTATTTATGTTTAATCACAGGTCATTATTGGAAAATTTAGTCTCAGTAAGTAAGCGGAAAAATCTGTTCTTCAAAATGTTTTTATATCATCACTTTCCGCCAACCTGGATCATCTTAATTCTGATTTTCACATGACAAAAGGATGAGACAAAGACGACGAACAACTTAAAGACTTACCAGGTAATTTAAATAATTTGACACTATGAGACATGGTTTCAAACACATGAAACTTCATCAAAGGATGGTCTGAGTATTCCAGCAGGTGTAAAACAAAAGCTCCGTCAAATGGCGGGAAAGGTCCCAAATGTTTTGTGACTTTTTGCAAAGAATATTAGAAACGCCTGCGATGAATAGAAAATGAAATGAAAAGAATGAAAGATGCAACGCCAGAACTTTTCGAAGAATTGTTCAATAATTTTTTATTTACAACCATACAGGGGCGTGCGGTGAAATTTTAAGAAAGGGAAGCAATTTTTAGAAACTTACCTATTTGTAATGTAATTCGATTCTTCGATCATTTTTTCCAAATTCGTCAATGACGTCATCATAAAAACGTCGATGCTCCGACATATTTTGGAGAAGTTTATTTTCAATGGACAACAGCGATGTATGCGAAAGTCTCTCCTGCCTCGTTGAATACTAATTCACACAATTTCCACACTTCGGTGTAGGCATCTTCCAGCTCCTTGTCTTTTAAAAATGGCATTAGTTCCTTAGCGTTATTTTTTGCGCTAATGTCATCAGTTTCGTAAATCACTTTTAATTCAGATCGCAGTAACACTCGGTCGAAGAACTGGCCATAATGAAGAAGAAGAGATTTAAACGCATCTTCTGGAAAAGTTTTTCCATTAAATGAATCAAAATTGCAGAGCTCGAGGAATTTAAAATCATTTAAACCGTTAAATCTATAGTTTATGTGTATGATGTTTGAACATCTCCGACCTTGTCTGTTCGAAGACGCTTGGCGTGTAGCTCTTCATTTAACGTCATCGTTTTCTCCCAAAATAGGTCTAAGTCATCTCTTTTTTGGCTTAACATGAACGTAAAATCATCCATTTTATTTAGGCAAAAAGCAATATCATTTGTTTTAGTTTGTAATATATTAAAAACATTGTCCGAGAATGGAAATATTTCTGAAAATATGTCCAACAAATAATTAAAATTAAAATCTCGTTTCAAACAGTCAAAAAACCCCCTCGAACTATTTATTGCTTCTAAGTCCCACGTTTCATTATTTGATATTATATTCTCAAATAGTTCAATCAGTGATTCACGATTTTCAGATACTGTTAACACAAGTCTTCCATTATAGTTCCACCTAGTAGGAGCTACTTTGGGCAATCGTTTGTGGACAATGGAGTCTAAAGCTTGTGTACGTTTTGTTGACTTAGAAAAAAAAGCAGCCATGCCACTTAAACTAACGAAAAATACTTTACACTCTTTAATGTGATTGATGGACTGGGATAAAACTAAATTTAATTTATGAGCAAAACAATGGACAAACACAGCACTTGGGAAAGTTTCTCGAACTTTAGCTTGCAGACCCCCTAATTGTCGTGCCATCACTGCAGCTCCATCATTGCTTTGAGCAACTAATTTTTTCTCTCCATTAATTTCTTTAGTAACGTTATAAACTACGGTATATAATGCATCTGCTGTACGATTTTCGGAAACATTCTTAAAACCTAAAAATAGCTCTTGAATACTTCCGTCTATTTTAAGATTCTTTTTAGAATAATGGTTGCAACAGCGGAAATTAAATCATTCTGGATTCGATTCGACGTTCCGCGAAAAACGCTAGACTGCTCTAAATGATTTTTAAGCAATCATCATATTTAGCCATTAAACTAAGTAAATCTTGAAAATGTTCTCTATTTGAAGAAACCCTTGTTTCGTCATGACCTCTAAATCCCAATTCATGCTGTCTGAGAAAACAAACAACATCGATAAGTCTTCTTAATATTTGCCTATTTAGATCGACTAGTTCATTGTGTTGGCGGTAACTAATTTCCAACTGTTTATTAAGGGCGTGTTCAATTCTGGTTTTGCCGAAGAAATTGTTTAAATCGGAAAAATCAGTTTATTCCAGAGACCTTTTTTATTTTCAAAAAGTAAACATGACCAACAAAATAATTTACTTATATTTTTACACCCTGTTAGCCATTTAAATTGTTCGTATTGTTTTTCCGGATAAAAATGTCTAATACAGTTTTTCATTTTTGTTGTTAAATGTTTCATAGGTGGTTTTGCCCTACCTTTGGAAATTATGCTTATCAGCGAAGTTTAATGTTGAAAATCCCTTTATTATTAAGACACACACCCTTCTTACTAAATTCTCCAACACTTTCAACGTTATTATCGACAGTCGAAGTTGAATCCACGTCCGCATTATTGTCTTCCATACCGCACCATGCACGACGCGACGTACGTATCACACAACACACGGATAGCCGTTCAAACAAAGAACCTACTCCAATGATGGCTTCCGCCCCCACTTAAAGCACGCGACTAAAATGTAAAAATTGCAGACAGCCGGTGGAAAGTTCAATAACCTCTGGCTCGATTCACAGGAAATCAAGCATACAGGACTTGGATGCAGAGAAACTAGCGGCCCGCATAGGTTCTATTCGATTTCTATTGTGGCTCGGTCAGAGTCAAGGCTTGATAATTTAAATAATATTTTAGCATTTTTAATATAAACTAAATTAATGGTTTCCTATTTCAAAAATTACATTTTAAAACATGTTTTGTAATTTTTTTTGGGGACTGTTTCCCTTGCTTCCATGGACTGCACGCCCGTGCAACCATACATGTAATGTTGGCATTACTAACTTTATTGATAGTTTGGAAGTATCACATTACCTACCTCTAGTTCCCGCCCTCATTTTCCGCCACCTAAATTTTAATAATTTTAAATTGAATAAAGGCGTTCCCGGACATTGTTTCTATAACCTTCATCAGGTAAAATGTTGAGTATTTTCACTCCTTGGTTAAAATTAATTTTTAATGCATAAAGCATTCTATAAAAGTCAAATGTTAATTTTATTTATTTATTTCCGAACACTGGAACCTTTGGTTTCTAAAATCATGCAAGTTTTTTTCAGTTTTCCCTAAATCAATTTCAGTCAAGATCCCTAAACAATCACCCGTTACTGGGAAGGTTGAATCTTTTGCGAAACAAAAGGGGCTAGATTTAGAAATTAAAAATCTGTATAGCAAACGAAGTATGCTTAAAATTGAAGCATACGGATTATTTAAAAAACCCACTTTCAGGCTTAGTGATTTAGAATTTGAACAATGGCTGGATTTCCAAAGAAAAATGTTCGTAGTTACCGATGCCAAATTTTTGAAAAAAATGTGTGCACTTAAAAACAAACTGAAAAAGTTGACACCGCAAAAACAAATTTCTTCGGGAGTCGAGAACATTGTAGAAAACCTTTCTTCTCAGTCCTTTGATAATAGAGAAATCGCCCTTTTGAATAATGGTTTGAATTTTGCAGAGCCTCCAGTAAAAAATAGTTTACCAACTATTATAGCGAATATCGAAAGTTCCATTCAATACGTGCCAGAGTCAACTAAGAAATTCATTAGAGAGGGCTGCAAAAATCAAATGTCAAAAAACGTTGTTAACAACAAGTCAAAATATGTTTCTCGTAAAAATACTGAAGTTATCCAGGGACTGAGGAAAAAAGAATGTTTTATTTAAAAGCTGACAAAGGAAATAAGGTTGTTATACTAGACAAAACAGATTATTATGAAAGAGTAGACAATTTGATTCAAACTGGTCCTTACGATTTAATTGAAAAAAACCCGTTATCAAAAAAGATAACAGAAGTAAAAAGTACCTTAAAATAGTGTAAAAACCTTGTGTCCGATAAACTAAAATTCAAACTAACACATAGTTACCCACAGTTACCTAAACTGTATTGCCTTCCCAAAATCCATAAACGGGAAGTCCATGAGACCTATTGTTTCAGCTGTTGGATCACCAACGTACAATATTTCAAAATGGTTAGTAGAAGAACTTTGAGGTTACTAACTCCTTAGAATTCTTAGAAGAAAATTAAGAATGTTAACTTAAAAGAAGGTGAAATTTTAATCTTTTGATGTAAGCTCATTGTTTCCTAGTGTACCCCTACCACTAGCTTTAGAGTACCTAAAGGAACTGCTTGAATTTAATAATTTGAACAAAGAAATTATTGATGAATATTTGCTTCTTACAAAATTATCTATGAATCAAAATTTTTTTCAGTTCAACAATAAATATTATAAACAACTTGAGGGAACTGCGATGGGCAATTGCATTGTAAATTTGTTTATGGGCAGATTAGAAACCCAATTCAGAAAAGAACTTAAGTATTTCCCAAGGGTGTGGTATAGATACGTAGATGATATATTTGCTATTTTTGATACTAAAACAGAAAATTTGGACACTTTTTTAGAAACATTAAACAATAAATATCCTTCCATTAATTTTATGTACGAAAAGGAGAACATTGGGCAATTACCTTTTCTCGACACGTTAATTATTAGGAATAACGATAAATTAGAATTTGATATTTACAGGAAATTTACTAATACTGATAGCTATATAACATCCGACTCATTTCATTGCCGTCAACACAAAATGGCAGCATTCCATTTCTTAACTCACAGGTTAGTCAATTTTCCATTAAGTAAAGAACGTTTTAACAATGAAATGAATGGGATTAAAAATATAGATAAAAGTAATGGATATGATAATTTTGTACATAAATTAGTAAATAAACATAAGTATAAAAAAAATGTTAAAAGATGCCACTACTCTTCAAGCACCTGAGGCCTCCAATAAGTTTATAGTAATCCCATATGATCCCCGATACGCGAGAGGTCTAGAAAAAGTATTTAAAAACGAAGGTTTTAGAGTAGCCTACAAAACGGAGAACAGTTTGAAAAATCTCCTTGGAAACCCTAAAAACAAAGTCGACTTAAAGGAAAGGAGTGGCATCTATGAAATTAACTGTAATGACTGCAATCTAAAATATGTTGGGCAAACTAAACGCTCCATAAACATTCGTTTAAAGAACACATGGCACATTTAAGATACGGAAAAACAAAAAAGTTAAGCGTTGCCCAACATGCTTTGGAAAACAATTATCAAATAGGAATAAATAATCTTAAGTTAATTCAAAATGTATCTAATAATAGATTATTGGATGCATTTGAGAATATAGAAATAGTTAAATGTGGTAAGAAAGCACTATAGTCCTCTCTATTGCTTACTTGACAGTGCAGTCGGGTGCAACCAAGTGTGATTAGCGAAACACGCGTCCAGAACGTAACAAGTTGTGGTGTAGTGTAGTTAGAACTCTTGTATTTTGATTTATTTATTTATTTATTACAAGCTTAACAGAAATAAATTCCAATAACAAAGCTGCTAAACAGGCTGTTTAAAATAACAAAAAGAACAATACATTATTTATCAATAGAAACTTCACAACACTACCATACTACATATTTTTATTAGAATAACATTTATCATAAAATAAATTAAAGAGAACAAAACTGATACATAACACCATCCCAGAGTACGATAGGAACCTATTTCAGAATAGCTCTTAGCCCTTTCTTTGATTTAGACTTAAATTAAAAATATCAAAGTTGCAGCTTATTTTATTAGAAATTCTACACATATTATGTAATGGTGAAAATAGATTATTTGTGTGCAAAAAGTTAAAAACGCGAGGGAATTATAAGCAGGAACTGTTAACCATATACACGATAAGAAATTTGGATTGTCTATACGGTTGTTAATTATTTTAAAAATATATATCCCTAAGGCCTTCTTAATTCTAAAGTATCCATATTATATCTAATTAATAATTCCCTTTTAAACACATTAAAGTCATATAGGCCCGTCTCTTTATAATACAAGTATCTGAGAAATTTATTTTGCACTCTTTCCAATAGTTATTTATGCTGCAAGGGATGTAAGTAACATTTACTAGTCGAGGACGAGTTTGCGCCCGAGCGATAGCGAGGGCTGGCAAAAAAGTTCGAGACTGGTTAATGTACTTACATCTCATATAGTATATAACATTTCCCCCCTCCCTGTATTGTATGTTTACAAGAAAATGCTGGATATATTTTTGGATTTTCATTATCAATAGATTCGATAGAATGTTGCCAGAGAAACATAAGAAGTTTTTATTTTATCAACAACGTCAAGTTGACAATTCAGAGCGAAAAGTTTGAAGAAGTCGAATTGTTTGATTCTGTGTGGTCAAAATGGATGTTTCAGACATAGAAGAATCAGCGAATATTGCTCTATTACCGGAAAAGTCGAAAAAAAGGTATGAAGCATCATATAAATCCTTTAAGAATTGGTTCCAAAGCAAGGCGGCTACTGCAGTCTCAGAAACCTTGTTTTTGTCGTATTTCCACGAAAAAAGTGCTATATTGAAGTCCCCATCACCCTTTTTATAGAGGAAAATATAGATATTTCTAAGTATCCAAAACTTCGAGCATTTTTGAAAAGAAAAAATGATGGTTATAGACCCAAAAAACCGAATGTGTTTAACAAGGAAGATGTAAATAAGTTCATGCTTGAAGCCCCCGATGATATATACTTATTGATGAAGGTCGTAATGGTAATGGGAGTTGCTGGAGCGTGCCGTTCTAATTAACTCTGTGAAATGAAAATGGACAATGTTAAAATAAGTCAAGAAGTCATAATTGTGACCATTCCTGACTCTAAAAATGGTATGTCACGTACAGGGTGTCCCACATAAGATCCTCTATCCCCTTATCTCGAAAGATATACAATTTAGGAAAAAAGTTATATATAAAGTGTTATTGTTTTTAAGTGAACTTTTATATTATATACCTTTCATGTATACAGGGTGCTCAGTTTTTCCTGGTTAGGAGTCAACTCCTAAAAATTAAATGGGACACCCTGTATATTATCCTGGATATGGATTCCTCATTAAAAATAAGGGTAACTTTCATTAAGATATTGATATAATAATAATAATAATATATATTTTTAATAATAATGCTTTATTGTCAAAAAAATTTTACAATTTTGTGGACAAAGCTGTTGTAAAAAAATAGTTTACAAACATCAAAATTAGCAAACAAAACAAAACAAAAACACATCATAAATATTATAGAAAAATAATATTTAAATCAAGAATTTAGAATATTAATATTATAGAATCCTAAAAGAAGTACATTAGAAATGTACTTTGTCAGTCGTACTATGTTATAAACATTTTCATAAATATAATGTAAAAAAATAAAAAAGCAAAGTAAAAAATAAAAAAGTACGAAACAATTAAAAAAAATACATATACAAAATTCGATAAAAATGGTTAATAAACTATCATACTAGGGGTTCATAAGGATAAAATTATGTGTTGTAAAACTCGTTTACGGTGTAGAAGGCTCTTTCCAGTAAGAATGATTTCAAAGCCTTGCGAAATGAAGTCAGAGATATTATGGATTTGATGTTAAATGGCAGGTGATTATGCATTTTTTTTTGCATTGTAGATTACTGATCTTTTAATTAACTCTGAGTGTGGGGTTGGAAGATAGAGATCGTGCTCAGTATTTCTGAGAGGGTAGTTGTGAGAAGGTCTCTCTAATAGAGCAGGTGCGTGCTTACGAATTAAGCAAACCGATTCCAAAATGAATAAGCAAGGAAGGGTTAGTATTTTATATCTTTTAAAGAAATCTCGGCAGTGAGTTCTACTGTTAAGTCTCAGTAGGTAACGAATAGCTCTTTTTTGTAGTATAAAAATTCGATAAAATTGAGTCGTACAACATGTACCCCAGAATGGAATAGCATATCTGAGGTGCGACTCAACAAGAGCAAAATAAACAGTTCTAGAGGTAGAAAAGCTAAGCTCCTCGGAAACAGATCTTAACGCAAAGCAAGCAGAACCTAACTTCTTTGATAAAGCGTCGATATGTGGATCCCATTTTAAAGAATCATCTACAAGAAGCCCTAAAAATTTTACAGAGTTTACGACATCAATAGTGGTGCCATTAAGGTCAAAAGGTTGCAGCGTGTTTTTATAAGACAAGACTTTCGTTTTAGAGATGTTCAAACATAGGAGATTAGAATCGCACCAGGATTTAATGGTGATTAGGTCATTAGATACAATCCTATGTAGGTCCGTGACATCTGGGTGGCTCCACGTAAAGCTGGTATCGTCCGCAAAGAGACATATTTTTCCACTAATGTTTAAATTAGCCATGTCGTTTATGAACAGAAGAAACAAGATAGGGCCTAGTACCGAGCCTTGAGGCACTCCACATTCCATTGGCCTACAAGAAGACATCCTGTAGTCAACTTTCACAACTTGATTTCTGTTGCTAAGATATGACTTAAACCAATTGAGAGGAGCCCCTCTAAATCCATAGTACTGCAGCTTGTTAGTTAATATATTATGATTCACACAATCGAAAGCTTTGGAAAAATCACAGAAAATTGTTGCCGTAGCGTGATGGTTGTTTAGGCTGGAGTAAACTCTATTAAGAAGGGAAAACATGGCATCGCTTGTGCATTTGTTACTTAAAAATCCAAATTGATGTTTTGTAAGTATTTCATATCTAGACAGAAATGATAAAAGCCTTTTTTTAACCAGTCGTTCGATGATCTTAGATAGCGTAGGGAGAAGTGCAATTGGGCGATAGTTCGAAGCTTCTTCTGAAACACCTCCTTTGTGAAGGGGTATGATTATTGCAGTTTTAAGGCAGCTTGGAAAAGTACCATTTTGGAAAGACATATTTATCAAAGTAGTCAGATGCTCTAGTGTGCATTCCGGCAGACTTGAATACATTTTTAAAGTAAGCCCATCAGTTCCCGAAGAAGATTTATTTTTGATATCATTAATTGTACTACGAAGTTCTGATAAAACTACTGGTGAAAAGAAGAAACTGTGCAGGTTTACCCTATGATTAGAGAGATATGAAATTGGGTCATTAGATTGAGATACGGATTTAGTCAAATCTTTGGCTACATTTACAAAATAATTGTTTAGGTCCTCAGGAGAGGTAAGGATAGTGCTGGATAAAGGAGTTTTGTTTCTTAAATCATTTACGATAGACCAGGTTTCTTTAGCTACATTTTTGGCGTTAGAAAGTCTATTATTGTAATAAATATCTTTGGCGGCTTTAATAGTTTTATGATAAATTTTTCTGTATGATTTTACATAATTATGAAAAAAGACACTGTCCGAAAATTTCTTTAAATGAGATAGTGACCGCATGTTCTTAGAAGATATACGTAAACCTTTAGTGGACCAGGGTTTACTTCTTTTATTTTTGATAGGCCTAAGAGGAAAAGATTCAGAAGCTATATTAGTTAGAGTTTTTATAAAACGAGAAAATTCAGTGTCGACATCATAAGTGTGAGAATCCCAGTCAGTTATTTGACATAGGTGTTTGAAATTAATGAAATTTCTAACCGAAAAAATACGGCCTACTTGTCTAGAGGAATTTTTGGCTTTGGATGTAATTGAAAATTTTGTGAAAATTGCTTCATGATCGGAGAAACCTGGACTTAAGACATTACATTCGACGGAGCTAGGATCGAAAGAAGAGACAACGTAATCTATAGTACTGGCACTTGTCTTAGTAATTCTGGTTGGTGAGTTGACGTGCATGGCAATTCCTAATGACTCAAAGATGGACTGAAGACATTCCTGAGCAGCACACACACTGGAAATGTCAATATTGAAATCGCCACATAAGATTAATTTGCTTTTTACAGGAAGGGACTCGAGCAAACTTAGAAGATTATGGCAGAATAATTGCACATCAGCATCAGGTGTTCTATAAATACAAATAATATAAAGGTCATAAGTATTGTGATAAACTATAGAAAATTCAAATACTTTTTCAGATAATAAATGATTATACTTTGATATTTCGGAAAAATCGTTGTTTGAAGACATTATCATGGTGCCTCCATGAGTTACATTAGTTCTATTAAATCTGGCAATTGTAGTATAGTTTTTAATAAAAACAGGTTGATTGATATTTAGCCAGTGCTCAGTGATGACAATGACTTCTGGAAAATTTAGCTCTTCTAACAAAAGATATAATTCGTCTGTTTTATGTCTTAAGGACTGAATATTAAGAAAAAAAAGATTAAAATTACTATTGGTCAATTTTTTAGAGGGTGCTAGATCCTCTTTTCGCGTCATATTGACTAAAAATTTTTACTTTTTGATGGTGAACCACTAGAATAATATTTACCAGTACCTTCACGAATTTTTTGGAGCCGTAAAATTCTTTCCGAGGAGTAGAAAGATCTATACGCTGCAAGGTCTGAGTCCACTTCAGATGAACCAATCCCATAGGCATCGTGGAAGCGATAATACAGCTTGCGCAGGGAGTCCTTGTCACTGGGAAGGCCTTCTGAAGCTAGCAATAATTTAATGCTAGTACTTGTATGCTCCTCAAAACACACACTAGATGGCTGGTCGTCTAGATAAGCAAGAAATAGCCTTAAGGTCTTTAGTAAGGAAGGATCCCTTAATCTGGCTAATATATAGCGACCATTTGCTTTATCCGAATCTTGGGACAGCCGCACTCTTGGTGGAGTCATTGGATCAAACTGCAAAAAATCATCTTTCTTTGCAGTTTTCTCCATGCTTAATTTAGAGCCCTCCAGTGCCAATGACCTACAAGCTGCTATGGCCTCCCTGTCAGAGCCAATTATGACTGACTTATCCTCTTCAGGCACAAATGTCACTGGTGATTCCAATAATTGAGGCTTTGGTGGAGACAGCCCCCGGCTCTTTGGGATATCTATATTGACATCTTGATGACTAGAAGATGAGACATTATGGGCTGTGGAAGTGGGCGGCGTTTGGATAAGGGTTGGTGAAACTGAATCATTGGTAGGATCAATTATGGTACCAGGTGGCCACAGACTAGCGTTCTTAAGCTGAATTAAGTGATCTTTATTTTGCACCTCAATTTTAAAAACGGACTGCAAAGTGTCTGCATTCTTAAGCATAGGAAAACAACGCACAAAATTCGTGATTCCTAATTTTTCTTTGATGTAGTGTACAAGCTGATTTGATTTATACGTGGACGGAATTATGGATACCACTACATAATGCCATTTCTCTATAATGGGTGTTTTGTTGGGCTGGAACTATCTCTCGTCGTTTAGGATATAATAGCCGTTTTATTTAATTTTTTGCTAAAAACGTATATATTTAAGGTAGTAGAAAAAAATATAAGTATATAATATTTGGTGAAGCTGCCATTTTTATATTAAAGACAACACCACAATATATAATTTAAGTTGTTTACTTTGACTACAAATTATACAGGGTGATATCATAAATTCAATCGATCGGAATATATAAAATTACTTATAAGTCAATAATCTTAAATGGAACACCCTGTATATTATTGCAGATATCGATGGTTCACAAAAAATTAAAGTAACTTTGTATATAATAACCTATACCTATCTCTAACCGTTTAGAAAATATTCGCTATTAAACTTTTTTATGCAATAAAAAATACCTTTGGTTTAAATTTAATGACGAAATACGTCACAAATATTTTTTAACGGGCTGACCATAGTAGATTTTCAATAAAATACTGTAGTTTACAATTTTAACTAAGATGTCTGTATTTTCTGAGAAATTAATTCTTTCCAATGATCGATATAATAAAATACCTATGGCCGACATAACAAAAATATTAATCTTTTATTTCAACGAATACGAAATTTTAGCAAATATAGAAATGTTTTAACATTTAACAATATGTAAATTTTGTGAACTATTAAATAAGTATGCAGTAAGAAGTTAAGTTAATAGAGAACATTTACATAATTACAAATGAATTAATGTGTAAAATCAAAAAAACAATTGCATGTATAACGAAAGGACCAATATACCTAATGCAAAAGGGAAAATTAAAGTAAATTTGCCACATGGCCTCCATTTTGGGCAATACAAGTTGTGTAGATGACTTCCATTTTTCTTAAGGCATCTCTTACTGCAGCACTTTCATTGATATTTTGAATTTCTTCCCTTATTCGATTCTTGAGATCATCAACATCTTGAGGTTTATTTTTGTATACTTTATCCTTTAATGTTCCCCACAGAAAATAGTCCAGGGGCGTCAAATCTGGACTCCGCGGAGGCCAACGAATATTTCCATTTGGTCCAACGACCTCTGCATAGTTAACACTTAAATAAGTTCTTACTTGAATGGTGTTATGGCAAGGTGCTCCATCCATTTGGTAAATAATATTATTTATGTTACCATTGACCTCTAGTAACCGCCTGATATTGTTAGTCAGTAGCTCTAGGTACCTCGCACCATTTAAATGGTTATCCAGAAATAGAGGACCTATTACTTGATTCCTGTAAATCGCACACCAACAATGAACACTACGACGACCTTGATGTTGAATAGTTTTGATGTTGTGTTTGTTTTCTTGAGACCAATAGTGAGTATTCTTTCTATTAAATATCCCTGAGGTAGTAAATATCGCTTCGTCCGTCCAACAAATTTGGTTAAAAAAATTAGGGTTACGAAAATGTCGATCCATCATTAGGTCACAATATTCCAATCGTAGAATATGATCGGTAGGTTCTAAGTGTTGCAATTTAGCGAACTTAAACGCCCTGTAGTTATTCATTTTCAGCGTCCTATGAATATCAGTTCTAGCAATACTTAAGTCTTTTTCTGCATCTCTGATGGAATTTTCTGTAAATTCTTCGAAATATAAGCATATATTTAATTGCGTTTCATAATCCAAGATACTTTTAGGTTTATTTCTTTTTTCATATTTTAAAACACCATGCTGTTCGAGATCTAGTTCAATTCGCCCAAACATGGATCTTTCCGGTATTCTTCTCCCCGGATACTTTTCATGATATGCTCTTATAGTCAGTGCAACGCTTTTGTTATTTTGAAGATAACACTGATATAAGTTCAACCTTTCTTCGGCAGTATAAGACATTATAAGATAAAGATGAACTTAACGCACAACAAACCAAAATTTATTATATTATTTGACAAATATTGTTTACGTTGGTTTCCAAAGCACTTTATTTGTTTTCCATGGCAGTTTTGATTTTGCAGCGTTAGTTAATTACATGCAATATTTGGTTTCATTTTATGATTTGTAATGAATTATTTTCTCAGGAAATACAGAATACAGACATCTTAGTTAAAATTGTAAACTACAGTATTTTGTTGAAAATCTACTATGGTCAGCCCGTTAAAAAATATTTGTGACGTATTTCGTCATTAAATTTAAACCAAAGGTATTTTTTATTGCATAAAAAAAATTTAATAGCGAATATTTTCTAAACGGTTAGAGATAGGTATAGGTTATTATATACAAAGTTACTTTAATTTTTTGTGAACCATCGAAATCTGCAATAATATACAGGGTGTTCCATTTAAGATTATTGACTTATAAGTAATTTTATATATTCCGATCGATTGAATTTCTGATATCACCCTGTATAATTTGTAGTCAAAGTAAACAACTTAAATTATATATTGTGGTGTTGTCTTTAATATAAAAATGGCAGCTTCACCAAATATTATATACTTATATTTTTTTCTACTACCTTAAATATATACGTTTTTAGCAAAAAATTAAATAAAACGGCTATTATATCCTAAACGACGAGAGATAGGTATACAATATCTTAATGAAAGTTACCCTTATTTTTAATGAGGAATCCATATCCAGGATAATATACAGGGTGTCCCATTTAATTTTTAGGAGTTGACTCCTAACCAGGAAAAACTGAGCACCCTGTATACATGAAAGGTATATAATATAAAAGTTCACTTAAAAACAATAACACTTTATATATAACTTTTTTTCCTAAATTGTATATCTTTCGAGATAAGGGGATAGAGGATCTTATGTGGGACACCCTGTACATATACAGTGACAAAAAGTGACGACACTCAGGTTTGTCATTTCAAAATAATTCAAAAGTACATCGATACAAGATCTCACATGACGACTATTAATCCGCGCTTCTTTATGCGATATCAAAATGGAAAGTTCTTAAATCAGTCTGTCGAGAAAAATACGTTTTCGTCAATTCCAAGTAAAATTGCGAAATTTCTAAAGTTTGAGAACTTCAAAATGTATACTGGACACTGTTTTAGAAGAACGTCGGCAACTTTATTAGCAAATACTGGAGTTGATGTATTAGCTATCAAGCGACATGGTGGATGGAAAACCGCTACTATTGCGGAAAGTTACGTAGCTGAGAGCCTCAATAATAAAAAGGAAGTAGCGAATAAAATTTTATATAATAAGACCCAGCCAGAAGTCTCTTTCAGTGCTTCAACAGTGACAGAAACATTGGTTAGAAATGAAGGATCTGCGGAGTCTGAAAATGTAATACACATCGAGAAGAAACGAGAAAACGTGTTTCCAAATTTTGTTAATAATGTGAATAATTGTAATAATTGTACCATTAATATTCATTTCAATTAATATCACCGGATTTTTGTAATATGTTGATGAAATCAAAAATTAAAACTACTTATAATGATTTTAGATTATTATTTCCCTAGGGATGTAAGTTGACTTACATCCTGTCATTAAGGGCAACCAATACCTTGTTGAGTAATTTTCACTTACGTCTGTCAAAGCAGTGTCAAAACAGGTTGCTTACAATACAGGGAGGGGGAAAAAGATATTTACAACTCTGATAGTGTGAGCTCCAGACAGTTGATGAATACTCTAATACGCCCCTAACCAATGTCATGTACAGAGTGTCCCATTTTGGGTAATTTCGCGGGGTATAACCGTTATCTTTATTAGATAGACGACAGTGTGCTACTTTTTCGTAAAACTAAAGATGCCGATAACGAAATTATCACAGCCCTTTTAGATTTTTAGATACAGAGCTAAATTGAAAATGTTGCATTTTCAGGCACCCCTCGTATCTCAACTATCAGATAATTTATCAAAAATGTGAAAAGTGTTTCTTATATAACTTTTTTCGTAGAACTCAATTCACCCTTCGGAATTAGTATACAGGGTCAGGTCAAAACGTTATCGGACCCTATTTTATTTTTTAAACGGAACACCCTGTATATCTACAGACTATAAAATTTGTCTTTTGTTTACCTATTCGAAAATATATAATAGTATGCACTTTTTCTCAGAAACACGCAAATAAAAGACAATTTTCTGAAATTAAATGCATAATTTAACAGTAGGCCATGAAATAACAATAATAAACAATTGAATGTTACATATTGCTAACGAAGAATTAGATACTTTGCATATAGGTATCTTCTTATATAAAAATACCCATAGAGTTTTTAATAACAATAAGTTTGGAACAGTTTTATAACATAAAGTAACAATATAACAAACACAAAAAAATAACATTATTAAAAAAAACAAATTTTTAAAAGTGATGTTTAAATTGACGACCATTTTCTCTAATGCAAAATTGGCACATTTTTGTAATTCTTTGAATAGTGTTAAAAAGAACCATTGGTCTCATTCGCAGATTTCGAAAGGTTAAATGAATTGCCTCTCGAAGTTTTGTTATGTCGTCATATCGTGTTTTATATACTTCATTTTGTATATACCCCTATAAAAAAAATGAGAGATCTGGAGATCGTGGAGATCATCTAACAGGTCCGTTGGTACCTATCCATCCTTGAGGAAAGTTATTATAAAGAAATTTCCTTAAGAGCCTAGAATTGTGACTTGGGGCACCATCTTGCTATAGGTAAACAGCATTATATTAGAATAAATTCCTCAAGGATTTCTAGGTAACTACGTGCTGTAAGACCTCTTTTGAAAAACCTATAAACTATATGTTTGCCCAAAATAAAACATGACACCGCAACTCCAAAGCGTCCTTTCAAACATTAAATTCTGATTTTCGCTGTGCCAGTTCCTGGTATTGTGACGATCAAAAATTGCCGCACTTGAAAAAAAGCATTCGTCTGACAACAAGAAGCCAAATAAATCGTTAGCATCGATTTGTTGCAACTGGCAAAGCAGTGCCCGGCGCTCGGCATCGCCAGGATGCAAATGTTGCACTATATTAAATTTGTATGGATGATACTTATATCTCTTCAAGATCCTCTGACCTTCAGTTTTTGGCACACCAATTTCTTTCTCAATTTTTTCAAGTTTTAGGACGTGGGTGAACAAATGATCCGAGCTCAACTAAATTTGCTTTTAAACGAGCAAATATTTCAAAAAACGGTTGCCTTCTTTCTGGATATCTAACAAGCAAAAACGTATAATGATAATACAGATTTTCATAGCCATAATAGCTCACTTACCTTTGTAAATATAATTTCGAGGCTTCTGCAGAACTTTTATTACTCTGTATAAAACATACCAGAATATCAATTAAATAAAAATGCCAAAAGAACGTTTATAAACTGCTTTATAAACCAAAAGTAGATCCAAAAACCGATGTAATATAGTATAATAAATGTCAAATATGTGACATTTATTTTTTTTGGTTGTCATAAACAATAGCCAGGTGAAAAGGTAAAAAAAGACAAATTTTATAGTCTATAAACATACTGGGTGTTCCATAAAAAAAATAAAGTAGGGCCCGATAACTTTCTGACCTGACCCTGTAACTAATTTCGAAGGCGGAATTAAGTGCTACCGGAAACGTTATATAAGAAACAGTTTTTACATTTTCGATAACTTATCTGATAGTTAAGGTACGAGTGGTGCCTGAAAATGCACCATTTAGCCCTGTATCTTAAAAACTAAAAGGGCTATGAAAATATTATTAACGGCATCTTTAGTTTTACGAAAAAGTATCACACTGCCGCGAAAACCTCAACTTTATTTTTAAAAATATAACGGAGATACCCCGCAAAATACCCAAAATGGGACACCCTGTACATTGTATCCAGGGGACCATACAACTGCCGCGTTATCAAGCTTAGATCGGACGTGACTATAGTATAGTAACTTTGTGGCTTCCATCTGGCTAAACACTTTACTAGAACAAACTATAAACCCCAACATTTTAGATGAATCAGACCTAGCAGAGCTGTAATGCCAAGTAAATGATCAATTTTGGACGAATGTAACTCCCAGATCACAAAACTCCTTAGACCTTCCCACAATTTCACCATCGAAGTTATAGTGCAAAAAAAATCGGTTCTGACTTTGTAGTAAATGGCATAACACTACATTTTCCAATATTAAGCTGGAGACCATTTTTCCCCGACACTAGCCAATTATATGCTGTAAATTTGAATGGATTTTTAGACAGTGCTCCATAGACTTCTACTTTTCTATGTAGTAATTCCACTTTATCGAGGGCTGTTACACGACCTGAAAATATGTACAACACTGCCGATTTCGGCAGTAATCACTGGAAATGCTATATATTTCCTATATTACTTATATTTTCAGCTTACTGCCTACACTGCCGCTTTACTTATTTCCGGTTTACTGAAAAAAATGCCGTTTTTACGGTCACTGTCTCGTTACTGCCACACTGCCGATTACACTGCCTTACAATTTCATCAAAACTCCAAGTTTTTAAAAACATAAACCACTTTTAAACATCTAAACACTGTTTTTTACGAGATTACTTCCATATGGTACGCAGTGCTTAGCTGAGAGACGAAAAAAAGCTCTGCACTTGTTTGCCTTCAAGCTGCTCAACGGCATTATCGACTGTTCAGCCTTTCAATATGTCAGGTGAGCTTTCTAGTCCCAGCTCGGCGTACGCGACATACCTTTCTCTTCTTCGTTAGAAGATACCGCACTAATTAGGGCAAAAACTCCTTTATTGATCGCCTATGTCACAACCCAGGTCAAGACCATAATAAATTCTATAATGACTGCCACATTTTCAACATTAGGCTTCCTGCCCTCAAAAAATTCCTGAAGTTTGGTGCAGCTTGATCGTTTTATTCGTTCTATTTTAATTCACCCATTTTATTAATTTAATATTATTTCACTAATTTGCATTTTTTATTTCCTATGGTTTTACCATTAATGAATTATACCTTAGTTATTTATAAGCCTTCGTTGTACCTCTGTAATGCAGTCCTACCTTTAACCTTATGTTTAACCCTAGGTTCAACTCTTTTATTTTTGTTTTCTTATTTAGTTTAGTTTTAGTATTCTCTTTTAGTTTAGTCTAGTTTACTTTAGTTTTTTTTTTAATTTGTATACCATTTAGAATCCTGATTCTGTAGTGTATTCCAGATAGGAATTTACGTAGAAGAATAGCTAGCTATAAAGCATAAAATCTATTTTTTAAATAAATATCACAGTAACTTCATAAGATATCTTAAGTTTCTCAACACTAAATAAATAAGCACTAACGAATAAGTATCATATATTTATTTAATACAGAATTTAACTGATTTTTAATATTTGATGATATCCGATATTTCTTATTTTTTTTAATTCTGGAAATTCCTCATATAAGGTAGTTAATAGGGTCTTGTCATTAAAAAAATGGAGTTAACTGTTAAAATATCTTATTTTAATTAAAAATACTAAAAGGTTAAAGAGTAAATCAAGAACGTTTAAAATTCTTATACAATTTGCCTATTTTTTCTCTAGTGCATTTACGAATTCGAAAAAGGCCATTATCATCCAGCTTTAGTGGCCCATAAAAAAATAAATTCTACTGTCGCAACCTGTACATCTTCCTTTTATGACCAGACAAAATTACTTTAAATTACTTTAATTAAAATTATACTGTTTACAGTATTACTTGTATTATAGATTCTCTCCTTATTGTGCTTATCAGGGGTTTGCTCATGCTTCATGCCACAAACCTATATAAGGTTGTCTGTGGAAAGGTGACTTTTATTATCAAAAAATAGCCAACATAGTGTTCAATATCTAACTAGTTTTGAAGAGCCATTTTTTAGTTGAATATTTAGATACTGATCTTATATTCTACTTAATAATGAATTGTAGTTATGTACATCTATTTCATCATATTTCAACAAACCATTTCAGGGCTGTTCCTGTCTTCCAGTTCTAGATATGCCCTATTTAATTATTATTACATATAGGGTGTTAACATTGTTTTAAAAAATTATCATTTTTTTAGTAATTCCATTACAGTAAGAACTGTTTGATTAAGATTTGGCACAACCTCATAGGTATTTAAAATCTACATTTTGAAATCATCAAACAGTTTTTTGTTAACCATGGGCGTACCATAGGTAACCACCTTTGACTTTCTTAATAAAAAGTTGGTAGCCACTAATTTTTAAAAAAATTATCAGGTATATCACTTAGAACAACTAAAAATACACAAAAAAGCCTTGCAGTATTTTGTGATACGACAAGTGGTTTTCGAGAAAAAAATGAAACAAATTATATTTTGATGCATCCCTTTCACACAGCTTACTACCTTTAGTTACGAACAAATATTTATAGAAGCCTTTTTTCTTAAAACGATCCAAGGAATAGTAGTAGGTAATGTAGAGTTATCAGCAATTTCAACTTTAAATTATCGCAAAATACTAAAAGGCTCTTTTTGTGTATTTTTACTTACGCTAAATGACAAAGCTGACGAAATTTTAAAAAATCAGTGGCGTACCACGTTTTTATTAAGAAAGACAGGGATGGTTACCCAGACCTATGCCCAGGTTGATGATGCTGTCAAAATGTAGCATTTAAATATCTATGAGGTTGCGCCAAATCTTAATCTAATAACTCTTACTGTTATGGAATTATTAAAAAAAAGGTTTAACACCCTGATCTCGAAAATAAAGCATTTGAGGACATATATTTATATAAACTTTTTTTTATGATCCAAATGAACACCTCCTTTAATATTTACTCGACTCCTAAGTGTATGTAGGTAAGTGTATTTATACAACCCTGTATATTAATATCTAAATATTATTTTTAAATGGAAACTTTACATAAAGTATAGTTAAACTAACCTTAACCTCAACCTTAATGTAAAAAAATAAAAGTGTGCAAAAAAGAAATTCCATGTATCTCTCTAATGGGAGCCCATAAAAACAAAAATAAAAATAAAAATATTAACGATACATTCCTTTATTCACGCAAAGGTAAAGGTTAGCTAAAAAGTTTTTTATGTAGACCACTGCGAAAAAAAAATCTTTAAATTTTAATTTATCCCGTGTAATCTTGATGACAATTTTGCGAATAAATTCATTTACAAAAAATAAAAGTAGAAGCATAAACCTACTGGATTATGTAAGTTTTTAAAGATCGGATAACTCGTTCTTTTTCATCCAAGTTCAAATACAGACATAAAATATGAATATCCCGTAATTATTTTCTTGAAGTTATGTCATCATATATCAACGTTTAACATTTTCTTTATATCCATTAATTTTGAATATTACTGTATATTTCGATATTTTTTTAAGTTCTCTGCTTTCGATACAGAAGAAAATAATAAACAAGATATAAAAAATCATTACTACTACGCAAGACTGTCACGTGTTATGAGGTGTGGTGGGAGGGACACTGCCTTCACTGACCACTGCTCAATTACTGTCGAAATTGCTGTTACTGCCCAGGTTTTACCTAACACTGCCACGCACTGTTCAATTTTTATAAAAATCTGCCTATTACTGCTCAATACTGAAAATATTGCCGCCACTGCGGTTCTACTTCTCAAGAAATGTACATCACTGCCTAGCGTGAAACACCCCTCGCACTTTATGCACCGGAATTCTACTCATTTTCACAACATAATTCCCCCCCGTGGTTTGCCCCCCGGGTATTGGCGTTAAGATATTAAGCTGAACTGTGTGACAAATATCGCGTCGGCCAGTGTTATCGTTCAAAATAAAAGAGTAAGAGGCGCATGATGTTTGCTCTCAGAATACGTATCTGTGCAAACAGTATATCGGTCAAGTCGTCTAATTTCGATGAACATACGGTAAAAATAGCTCAGGCATGCAGTTGTGTGCATCCAAATTACGGGCAAATCACCCGAGTCAACGCTCATACGAAATACAATAAGATATAAGTGATATAAACACAAATAAAGGAATCTCTCTAATGTTCAGTTAACGTGACTTAAGAGACTCATTAACAGTGGTAATGTTTTTATCGAAACTTTTCCAAATATACGGTTTATCTTTAACAAATAGATCATAGCCTATATTATAAGATGTTTAAATAACCCGTGAAGTTTTCCTTTCAAATGTTGTTATCAAAGTCGTATTAGCTATCGAAGACTTTGAACATCTGATAAATAGGTGGCATCAAAGATGCTTTTTTTTTAAGACTGAAATTAAAGAATACTCCTCTGAAAATTTTTGGTTCGAGAAAATTCTTTTTATTTTATCGCTATAGAACAATACAAAACCTTTCAGCACTAGCTTATTGGCTTTATAGGGGTTTCATATAACTAAGAGAAAAAAAAAGGATTTCTTAATTTTTAGGGTTAGAACCAACCAAAAATCAACAATAGATTTCAGAAAAAATAAAATGTTAGAACATAAATAGTTGACAAATGCGAAAGTGCACTCTGTTATAAGGAATTTGTTTCATTTATTTTATAAAGACGCCATACTAAGTTTAATGTCAATAAGTATTTTTACTTCCCTCGTAAAAGGGAATCAAGGGCTAAAACTGGCTTGGCTTCAAATTGTGGTCAAAAATTGAGGGTAGTGTGGGGAAGATCTGGTAATATTTTGGTAAAAATGGCCGAACAAAAATAGTCGGTTAGTGAAATGTTAAAAACATTACAACAAAAAATGTCGAACTCAAACACACAAGGAAAGTGGCGGGAGTTAAAGAAATTTTCTATATTTCCTAATAAGCAAAAACAAATTCCGGAGGCCTTGTGTGATGTAAATACAATAAACAATTTTTTTATTAATTCGACTATTAACCTAAATCAACCACCTGATAATCTTCTTAACTACTATAATAATAATAATATTAATAATAATATCACAGAAATTTTTGAGTTTTCGCAAGTGTCTGAGAATGATGTATTAAGAGCAATTATGAGCATAAAATCCAGAGCCACCGGATCCGATAACGTAAATATAGTATTAATTCAAATGTGTATGCCATTCTTGTTACCATTTTTCACTCATATCATAAATAAATGTATCGAGGAGGCATACTATCCATCAATTTGGAAACACGCCTTTGTAATCCCCCTTTCTAAAATAAGACAACATACTGAGTATGATCATTTAAAAAAAATAATTGAAATCCAAACAAGATCTGTTGTCGAAATCAAAATATTTTACCCGAAAAGCAGTCTGGATTTCAATGAATGCATAGCTGTGCCACTGCGCTTGCTGACATAACGGATGACATTCTACGTGGACATGATAACAACAAAATAAGCGCTCTGGTCCTTTTAGACTTCACCAAAGCTTTCGATATGCTCAACCATAAAGCACTTGCTTCTCTTATTAACTATCTCGGCTTTGGACACGGTGCTCGAAAATTTGTCTCGTAGTATTTATGCGGAAGGTCACAAGTGGTTTTGAATAGTAAATTTTCTGAAAGGTAAGTGGTAACATCTGGTGTTCCACAGGGAAGTATACTTGGTCCTTTGTTCTATACTTTATATACCTCACAATTTCACAAAAATATCAAACACTGCCATTATCATCTTTATGCTAATGACACCCAAATTTACTTGTCTTTCGATTCAGTTCATAGTAATGTGGCAAATCGCCACATTAATAGTGATCTTAATGCCTTATTTAAAACCGCAACCGATCACATGCTAAAAATTAACCCTAGTAAATCCACCGTAATTCTATTCGGCAACAATATTGAATATCTGGAAGAAACCATATTTCACATAAGTTAAAAGATGCAGGTTGGTTGAGTATGCATAATAGGCGAAAACTGCATATGGCTATGTTATCATATAAAACAATGAAATATAAAAACCTCTTATTTATAACCAGCTCAAATTTCGTAGTGACGTTCACGATCGAAATATAAGGAACAATCATATTGTTACAATTCCGCAACATCGCAAGGAGCTGTTTAAGAGGTCGATTTCTTATAATTTGTGTACTACCAAAAACTCGATGCATTTTCTGAATACAGATCTGTCCTGCCTTTCTATTAAACATATTATAACGAAAAAATTATTCATTAATCAGTAAATTTTCTTGGCTATTACCTATTATTCTCGTGTTTTAAAAAAAAACTACCGATGTTCTTTAAAACCTCTTTTGTTCCAAATTTCTCAAATATAACCTATCATTTCCACCCCCCTCTCTTCACTTCCTCTTCTTTCTTAATTCTTCTCCTTTTGTGTCTTTTCTATATTCCTTTTCTTTTCTTTCTTTTGTGTCTTTAAAACTACATATTAAATATATTTCGTAACCAGTAAATTTAGTAACTTAACTGAAAACACGTCATATATCTATTTGATTTTCTATGCATACGTTTTTGATGGGCTTTATCAGTACCCGGACTTGTTTGGGTGGCAGCGATGATTTTATGGCCCTTTGTCTAACCGTCTAGCATAAAAACTAGGATATAATAAATTATTTGTGTAATATTGTACGGTTGAACAATAAATGTATTATTATTATTATTATTATTATTACTAAAAAACTAATTATCCAATTTATCAAATTTTGCACAAAAATCCAATGTTATATAAGAATGAAATGGTAACATTTTGGTACGAATCCAAGACAGCAAAACAAAATGGCGGCCTAATAAAATGTTTAAAAAAAATCAATCCGAAAAACTACTTATTAAATTAATTTTTAATGGTTTGCAAGCATTAACTGTAATATATAAATAAGCTGGTAAAATTGTGGTATGAATTTAAGATGGTGGCAAAATAAAATGTTTAAAAAATCAACGTACAAAATATCTTCTTATTCAGTTGACTTCAAATTTTACAGAAAAATGAAATCTGATACGGACAAACTGGTACGAATTCAACATAACGGAACAAAATGGCGGTCTTAAAAAATAAAAATACTAAAATTCACACAGTAACATGTAAAATTACATTATCGGACAATAAAAATTATTAAAAATATGAGTCTAAGTATTCCTGAAGAATGTAACAAATCTTCTGTAAAAGAAGAATTTAATTTTAGTTGTGAAATTGTTTACATTTAGTTTCGAATAAAAACGACAACTACAAGTAACTCCCTACAACCTTTTTAACCGACTTCAAATAAGGAGGTTATTGACCCTGTGTATTTTTTCTGTATGTACAGTGTTATTCATTATATTTTGACACCCACCTACAACCCTTATTTTGAAAATAGAAAAACTTTGAATACAAAAGGTGCAGGATTTTAACTTCATTGCCTTTTTTAAAAATCATTAAATAGTTGAAAAATACACATAACCTATATTTTTTTAAATGGCACTCCCTGTATGTCATGAGTTCATTAAATGGGTCTTTTCATACCGATTATAAATATACGAGGTTTAATACGTTTATCTTTAAAGGCAATCAAGAAAATTGACTAAAACCCTGCCATAAGACGCAATGTGTTAAAGAGACAGGGAATATTATCTTCTAAATATGGAATCTATAAGAATACATTGCCTCTTACGGTACAGTTTTTGTCAATTTTCTTCGGTTGTCTTTAAAGAGTATCAAACCTAGTATATTTATAATAAGCAATTTGATAATCATATACATGGCGTTCCAATAAAAAAAAATTGTTTATGTATATTGTTCAAGTTTCAAATAATTTTTTGATATCCTTAAAAGATAATAGAGTAAAGATGCTGCAACTTCTGTATTCAAAGTTATTTTCGATTACCAAAAATAAAGGATGTAGGTGGGCGTCAAAATATAATTCATAACTCTGTTCTCCGATAACTCCGGGATGCTTTCAGCAATTTGGATGAATTTATTAGGAAGTACTTAGGGTAGTGTTTCTAATATGATGTGTAATTAGCAAAAAAAATCGCTACAACCTGACTTACATACCTCCTAGGGATCTGTATAGGTATTTCGGTTATTATATCACATTTTAATAATTGCCTGATAATAAATGTTAAAAATGAAAAACATTTCTTGTGATAACGAGTAAAGTGTATAGCGAGGGAGGGATGGACTAAGAAGAAAAAGACTAGGTTGTCTAAAAATATCATGTTTCATATAATATTAATAGTAATTCAGAAACGGACACATAGGGGAGGGATGAGCGCTAATTATTTACTCTGTTGGTAAATTCTTATGTCTTATTGGAATAATTTCATTTGTTAAAAAAAATTTGTTTAGAGCTCTTAGGGTTAAATGTTAGAAAACAAAATATACCTACACATAACTGAGACTAAATTAAGTGAGATATAACCATAAACTCGTGATATTGTTTCAAATTTAAAAAGGAGTTGTTTTTTTCATTATTGTTGTAGCCAATTTCAATAAAAATATGTTTATTTTCTATACATTTTTCATCTCAATTATTATTTCAAAAAAATTTTTAATAAAATTTTTAAATTTGAAAAGGTGGTATTGATTAATTTATACGCAAATATCCTGCAAACGGCCACTCTGAGCGACATTTACAAAGTATACCTTTTTTGCCTAGAAGAAGTGGAAAATACATAATCTTTAACATTTAGGTCAATACACCGTGACACGAAAAAGTTATGGTATTTTAAAGAGATTTAATGCACCGTAAGTGGCGCCCTCTACAAGCAGCATCAGAACAAAGCACAGATTTGAATTTCTCGCTTCAAGAAACCCCCCAATTCCTAATTTCATGCCGTTCAGAAACCCTGTTCATAAATTGTGAAGAAAAAACTAAATTGAAATTATAACTTTGACACCCCGTATCTTGTACTGACAACTTTTGGACTAAGCAAAGTATGGTTAAATCACAATATTTTTACCCAAAGAACCTACAGTTTTCCTGTGTACTATTAATTATTATGAGACACCCTGTATTGACCCCCCCCCATTAACTTTTTTATCTGACGCTTTGGAAAAAAGTGTCTAAAATAGAAGTTTAACGGTTTAAAATAAATGTTTAAAAAAAAAAAACTCGTTTTCATATATACATGGCGGCTTAAAAGTCTGTCTGATTTTTGCGTTTTCCTGAATATTTGATACATTTTTTATGTAACATACCCTATACCTAACTTTGACGTATAAAAAAGATATTGACGTACGAAAACTACCATTTTTTGTTGACGTTCTAAAAAGTATTATTAAAAATATGGCCTGGCCTATTTGGTGATTCACCTTGATTGTTTTAATGTCAGGTTGACTTTCAATCAATGTCTTTAGAAAATACCATATTCAGATGAGGAAAAATGCGATATTCTGCGGATATTTTATAAGAATAACCAAAATGCATATGCAGCGAAAAGGGAATATCACCAACGGTTTCCGATGCGAGCGCTTCCAACGCGAACGACATAAGTTGAACTTGGATTTCGAGATAGAATGTCTATAAAGGCCGTTTTACATGCTGCAATTCTTCTTTGCAATATGCAATAGTCTTGAACAAAGGCATGCGCAGTTTGACAAAAGGTACAAATGTCTTGCCACTGAGCATGCTTTTGTTCAAGACTATTGCAACTTGCAAGAAAGAATTGCAGCATGTAAAACGGCCTTAAGGCTTCATTCAATCAGCTAAATATGTTGCTGTGCAAGTAGACGAAACAACTGACAGTTCCACCAAAACCCAAATGGTTATTATAATACGTTATATTTTGTCTGGCATTATCCGTGAACGATTTGTTAAATTTGTAAATCCTTTAGGGACCACAGCTTCACACCTTACAGACGTAATTCTTCATGAATTAGAAAATCTAAGTATTAATAATACCCCCGAGAAATTAATCGGGCAAAGTTACGATGGGGCGTCCACTATGAGTGGACGCGTCCAAAAAAAATTTAAAGATCATTATCCTGCCGCTAATTTTATGCATTGTTATGCCCACAAATTCAATTTAATATTACAGAAAGCAGCAGGTCAAGATAAAAATGTAAAAGTTCTTTGCAAATTTACACGGTTTCTCAACATTCTTTAGTCGATCTCCAAAGCGCACAGCAGTTCTTGATGAGTTAGTTAAAGTTCGCTTACCTAAAGCTGCCCCACGAGGTGTTACTTCAATGTACGTTGTGTAGAAACTGTGTTTGTTCATCAAGCAGACATTTTATTATGTTTAGAAAAAATAATTGAAATGGAAGAAGATGCCAACACAATTAACCAAGCCTTTGGTTTAAAAGGATTTTTACAAAATGTAGATTTTTTATTTTGGTTGAACTTCTTCCATCTTATAATGCCCCATTGCGAAATACTTTTTAATGAACTTCAAAAACGTGTTGTTGATGTTTTGTGTTTGGTTTTGGAGGTCTGTGACATAATAATTTATGAAATGCACCATCGCTTTACTTTCAGTGATTATTTAGTGATCAGCCAATTATTTTATAGTGATCAATTTGAAAATTACAACAATAATTTTCCAGATAATATTTTAAATTTAGTTAAAAAAGACTTTCCTGGTATGAATTACTTAAAACTAAAAACCGAACTGCGAGTTATTTACGATCGTGCCGATTTTCGTGTAAGTTCTGGAGCTATTTCAATGCTTCAACTTTTTATAAATAATAACCTAAGTGTACTTTCCCAATGACAACCGTAGAAAACGAGCGTTGTTTTTCGGCCTTAAATAGAATAAAGACTTTTTTACGCAACACCATGGACCAAGATAGACTATCCGCTATAGCAATGTTAAGCATTCAGCATTTTTCCAATTCTAAAGAACAAAGAGTAGACGTGAACTTCAAGAGAATTTAAAGCGCAATTTAAAGGTAAGATATTTATTTTAAGTATACCTATTTTTAAATTTGTTATTGACCTCCCACTATAATTCACCACGAGCCGCCACTGCTGCAGGGATTCATAACCGAAAAAATGTACGATTTTGGGCAACGCAAAAAAAACTAGTGAAATTAAGATACAAGGTCGAAGATCGTTACATGTGTGGTGCGGAGACGATGGATGACGTAGAATTTTCTGGACAACTTACCACTCAATTATATGGCATCAGGAAGGAGCCCCACCACACAACTTTTCCCCGGTTATAAATTACCTTAATTTGAAATACCAAATGTGGATTGGTCGTACTGAACCAATTGACTGGCAGCCGAATAGCCCCGACTTAATGCCACTTGATTCGTGGGGATTTTTGCAGAATAAAGTGTATAAAATCCAACTTAAGACGTATAAGTTTTACAAACAAGAATAAATGAGGTTATTCAGAACACTAATGACAATCATTTTCATTTTATTATTAACACTGTAAATAAAATCGAGAGTGATTACATGAACGGTGGGCACATTCAGCAGTTGTAAATAGTTTTAGTAGATAATACCATTTTATATTTTTTTAATATACAGGGTGATTCATGAGGAAATGTCAATACTTCATGCACATATTCAGGACCAAAAAATAAAAATAAAATTCTATATAAATAAGTGTCCGCAAGGCCTTAGTTCTCGAGATACAGGGTGTTAAAGTTTTTATTTAATTTTCCTATTTTTTAAATAAAATCTATGATAATGTAAATAATGGAGTGAAAATTGATATACGGGGGTTTTTTGGTATGACAAATTCGAATCTAATATTAGTATTGCTCTTACTTGTAGGGGGCGCCACCTACATGTCTTTCTACTTTTTCGAACAATCACAACTTTTTGGTACAGTCTTGTATTACATTTTTGAGCAAAACAAATTATTTCCTTGCCATTTCTACGTCAAAAAGGTATACCTGTTAAAAGTGGATACGAGCAACCGTTTTCGAGATATTTGGATTTAAAACAGTTTCGGTGCATGTGATTTTTTTTATCAAATTCACATAAAGTATGCATGTATTGTAAAAAAATAGAAGTGTGCCTTGCCTGACAGAACAACTGCTGGTTGGTGTTCTCATCGTTTTTCCTGTTACTTAGCAATAGTAATGTCAGTTAATAATAAGATCAAATTTTGTCACTGTCAATTTCTATTCATAAATTTTATTATCTGACAATAATCATTTAAGAAACTCTAGATCTAAATACGTCATTCTGCCTGTGCTATTCTCGCATTGTGAATATGCAGATATGATATTCGTCTATGGCTTCTGCAATGGGGTCACAATTCAAGCAGTCGCGGTGGTGCCAGATAGAAGAGTTTTTCAACAAGTTTTCACTACTGCTGGAGAATCTGGGATGTTTCCAAGTGCGAAAATTGTATCTGAAAGGGAATCGGGACCCAACGTTGAAGTAGAAGAGGCTATACTCAATGCCGTCGAAAATGATCCAAGCATAAGCACTAGGCGGATTGCAGATACTTATCAAATTACACAAACGTCTGCTTGAAGAAATCTTCACATTAATTGTTTATACCATTTCATTTACAACGGGTTCAACATTTGCAGGAGGGTGATTTTGAGTTGAGAATGTAATTCTGTAACTGGATTAATGAAGATCGAAAGTTGTATAGGTATGTTTTGTTCACTGATGAAGCACAGTTCACGCGTGATATAAATAATCTTCACAATGAACACCGGTGGTTCTATGAAAATCCTCACGCTACAGTAGAACATAATTTCCAACATAAATTTAGCATTAATGTGTGGTGTGGAATGTTAAATGGCCATTTAATTGGTCCATTTATAATCGACAGTAGTCTTACAGGAGAAAAATATTTAAACTTTCTTGAAAATCACTTGCGAAATCTATTAGAAGATGTTCCCCTTAATGTAAGACAAAACATGTATTTGCAGCATGATGGAGCCCCTGCACACTACAGTTTAGTTGTAAGAGATTTTTTAAACCAAAACTTTCCAAACCGATGAATTGGTCGGGGAGGTCCGTTTAATCGACCACCTAGATCGCCAGACCTTAATTCTTTGGATTATTGTCTTTGGGGATGGTTCAAATCACTCGTATATTCCACTAAAGTAAATACAAGAGAAGCATTATTGGATCGTATAACCAACGCAGCACAAACACTAAGAAATGCGCCCGAATGTATCCACAGAGCAACCCGAGCTATACACCATAGAGCTGACCTGCGCTTAGAAGCAAATGGTGGAATTTTTGAAAATTATAAAACGTAACCTAGATTTTATTAAAAACAACTTAATAATAACAATTTTAATAAAAATTAAATACCTTTTGTTTAGTTTATGTCTGAGGCACTGAATACACACCTCAAAAAAATGTGTTAGTCTTTCATTTCAAAGCTTTTGTGCCAAGATGCGTTTAAATTTGGACAAAATAACAAACTTTTAAAATTTTGCAATAAAAAATTACATGCGCCGAAATTGTTTTAAATCCAAATATCTCGAAAACGGTTGCTCGTATCCACTTTTAACAGGTATACCTTTTTGACGTAGAAATGGCAAGGGAATAATTTGTTTTGCTCAAAAATGTAATACAAGACTGTACCAAAAAGTTGTGATTGTTCGAAGGAGTAGAAAGACATGTAGGTGGCGCACCCTACAAGTAAGAGCAATACTAATATTAGATTCAAATTTGTCATCCCAAAAAACCCCCGTATATCAATTTTCACTCCATTATTTACATTATCATAGATTTTATTTAAAAAATAGGAAAATTAAATAAAAACTTTTAACACCCTGTATCTCGAGAACTAAGGCCTTGCGGACACTTATTTATATAGACTTTTATGTTAATTTTTTGGTCCTGAATATGTACCTGAAGTATTGACATTTCCTCATGAATCACCCTGTAGAAATATAAAAACACAAACGTCAATATTTATGTATACATTAGGTATAGGGTATGCTACATAAAAAATGTTTAGAATAATCAGGAAAACGAAAAATCAAATAAAAAAATACTGATACATTTGAAAATAAGAAAGTAGGACCACGCCCAGACTTTTTGAACGACCCCGTATATGTGACAAAAAGTTTTTCTAAAAATTTATTTTGAACTATTAAACTTGTATTTTGGACAGGTTGTTTCAAAACGTCAAATAAAAAATAAGGGGGGGGTCAATATATAAAAAAATACCCTGTACATACAGTGTGTTCAAGATTTGACTTACATTGGTATTTCGAAAACTATTATAGCTAGAAAGATTATTAAATCAGGAAAGTTGTAGATAATTTTATTACAAAACTGATGCTCAATGAAGATTTAAATAATCACCGGCGGTTTTTTAGATAGTTTGGAGAAATTAAAAATGTGAATGTTCAATTTGTCTCTGTAGCTCACCAAAGACGAGATAGCAATACATGTGACTTACATCATGTGCAAGTGAGTCAAACCTTGGACATACTGTATATAAATTAAAATAAAAATATAAGGTCGAATTCATAACCTCCTCTATTCTTCAAACCGGTTAACAAAAATGGGTTTTACTAGAAAACAATTCTATTAGCACAAATAGCATACAATATTTTTTCTACAAATGGCAATAAAAAGCAATAACAGGGTTACTAATTAAATTTTTCAAACACATTGGAAGCAGATAGTTTTAAATAAATAGCAGTATATAAATTTATCGAAGTTGACATTTGTCAGATCTCTATTCTTCAAATCGGTTAACAAAAATGGGTTTTACTAGAAAACAAATCTATTAGCACAAATAGCATACAATATTTTTTCTACAAACGGCAATAAAAAGCAATAACATGGTTACTAATTAAATTTTTCAAACACATTGGAAGCAGACAGTTTTAAATAAATAGCAGTATATAAATTTATCGAAGTTGACATTTGTCAGAAAAGCCTAACAACCATTGTTGGCTCAATTATTTACGTGAAATTTCTTTAATTTATCGAGTTAGCCGTTACTTGATGGAAATTCATTATCACTAGTATAATAAATAAGCGAACTATATTTGTTTAGTAATTCCCACTAATTTATTTCCGTTTGACAGCTGTTTCGACACACTCTGTCTTTTTCAAAAACCCACTTAAGACTGATACTAAAACTAGATTTTTTAACAATAATAAAAGAGTCTTCCTACCTAACCCTAGCAGATTTTAGCCATAAAGATTTAACTGTGGGGAACCGTTTAGGTCCATTTGATCGTTCAATAAAATTAATGGCTCCATCTATTTAAGTAAAGAAGGTTTAATAATGGGTAACCCTAAACGGTGCCATTTTAGCTGAAATATTTCTTGATAACCTAGAACAAATAATAGATAATCACCCTATACGAGGAAAGTTTATTTATTGGTACAGATACGTTGACGATATTTTGGCTTTTTTCACAGGCACAGAGAGACAACTTAACCTCTTTCTAAATTCTATTAATAAATTACGTAAAAATATAAGATTTACTTTAGAATTAGAACAAAAACATGATTTTGAAATTTATCATAAACCATCCTATACAGATATAACAATACATAGTACATCAAACCACTCATTCACACATAAAATGGCAGCTTTTCATAGTTTGGTACATCGTTTAATTAATGCACCTCTGTCAACAGAAAATTTTAACAAAGAACTTAATATTATTAAACAGATTGCAGTTAACAATGGTTACACGTTAACAAAAAACAATATAAAAAAGCACTCAATTTCGTTTATCTTAATTTCAATACAAAAGACAATATTAAGTTTAACACATTAACATATACCTTGCGAAAAAGTATATATTGTTCAAACGGGTAGATCTTTTTATAAACGTATCAAAGAACACAAAATATATTATATTAAACAAAAAACTAATTCTAATTATGCAAAACATTTACTAGAAACAAATCATAATTTTAATAATCAATTTAAAACGCTGCATTCAGCCAATAAAAGGTACAAGTTGAATTACTTGGAAAATCTAGAAATTAATAAGAAGAAAAACCATAATATATTATTGAACGATCAAATGGACCTAAACGGTTCCCCACTGTTAAATCTTTCTGGCTAAAATCTGCTAGGGTTAGGTAGGTAGACCATTTTATTATTGTTAAAAAATGTAGTTTTAGTATCAGTCTTAAGTTGGTTTTTGAAAAAGACACAGTGTGTCGAAACAGCTGTCAAATGGAAATAAATTAGTGGAAATTACTAAACAAATATAGTTTGTTTATTTATTATACTAGTGGAAACTTCTTTTTTTAAATTTATATAATTTAGCTATGAGAAAATTGAAACATCCTGTCAGTTTCTTAAAACGCTGTTATGGTTGAGGTGAGATGAGAGCGATGGTTGCATCGAGTCATTTAGATATAGATGAGGTGTGAAGAGAAAGGCGTTTCTGGGGGATATAGGTACTAAAAATATATTTCTGGTAGCGAAAATAGATCTGTGGAAGAAATTAATTTTCAAATCGTTTAAACTGTACCATTAATATTAATGTTAATAAATAAAATATGTTTTTGATCTTTGCTTTCAAAATTTGACATTTCACTTTTAACACTAGTGCCTTAAACTGACGCTAATGTCTTAAAATAACATTTTTAAGGTTATTAGGATGTGTTAAAGATTGCATTTTTTAACACGATAGTCTACAGAAGACTTACTTTAATTAATCATTTGATTAAATCAAGTAGAAGTTTAGAAATTCAGCCTTTAGTAGTAGTCTTGTTTAGCAAAACATGTTAAGAGGTAAAAAAATAAGAAAAATTTCATGTTTCTTACTTAATAATTCTCGAATGTAAAACGGTCTACTACTTTTGCTTATCTTGCTTTTTCCGTTCGTATTTCAGTACTCTAATTATCCGTTTGCATGTTGTTTTTCAAACACACAAACAAATAAAGTATTAAATTTCTGACTAATTTGTCTGGTTTTTAGTGCCCGAGTACCAGTAACCAGCAGGTGTAGGGTACCTACGTAAAAGAGCAGCTAGACCCATGATTCGGCGGCTACCTAAGGCGGATTTGAGTCGAGCTTGGGGAGATTTTGCAACACCTTCGTTAATTACTCTGGAAATGTTATTGGTAGAAAACAGAATCATAGATAATGGTGTTTTCTTTATTTCACCCCTCCCCCCTGCATTGTTCAAGCAAAAATTGAAAAATTTTTTTTACATTATGGTGCATGGAACCTGTGGATCCACACCATTTAAATGAATAACTACCTTGCACATAGAGAAACTAAAAAAAATGTAAATTAAATATGGAGCTTTGAAATATAACAGTTTGAGCATTTTAACATTTGTAAAATCTGAACAGTTTGATTTACAGTAAAACGGTTTGCACTTTTCCATCTTAGTTTTCACATGTCTATAAACTGACATTTTTTTAACTTCCGAATCAATCGGAAGTTGATGTCAGTTTATAGATATTCACCCTGTATGAAACTACTACAAACAGTTACTCCTCCGGTTTTTCCTACATTTCTTATCTAAAAAATTGGGAACATTCTACCAGTAACTTCTCCTGCATGTTGGCATCTTGACATCATGGAAAACGATCGAGATACAAATTTAAAGAGAAACATTAATTCTTACAAATTAATTATGGACACTTTTATACATATATAGGTAGATTAAAAAAATGTGTTAATGATAATCTCCCAGGGAGTTGGCAGAAATTCGGTCCATCACGTAATTACTGTAGAATATTCCTATGATACTCTCCCAGAGTTTTATTGCGGTGAATCAGTCTCAACCATTTTTCGCGAATTGTCATAATTAATATATCACTTACCACCCTTGATACATAAATAATTATTCCGGGTGTGTAACATAATAGATCAATATAGCTACGCAGTAGATCGAACAAGACTTTAAAAAGCCTGCATCTATCCGAGAAATGAACGTGCAATGTTGCCAAGTGTGTTGAGGAAGGTTGAGTAGCGACCGCAGCCTTTTATATATATATATATATATATATATATATATATATAACGACTATCGCCTGCCTATGTATATGCCCTAAAAAATATACCGAAATACGTTATTTATTAATGAAACACCCTGTATTTGTATAATTTTTATGAATGTACATTTTTTCTGATTTCAAAAATATATAGTTTGATGCAATCAGTGTTTCAATTATTTTGGTTTAACTATAACAAGTTTTGCATTATATTATAATACTACTTTAGACTTATACGGCAAGTAATGTTGCAGTTAAACTAAAATAATTAATAAACGCCTTGCGCCAATATAATCAAATTATATGTTTTTTAACTCAATAGAGAATGGCCTTTCATAAAAATAAACAGTATACAGTGTATTCCATTGAAAAAAATATTTCTTACCCTACACGTTTTGTATTTACACTTTTTCTCTATCTTTGCTAAAGTATCTCGAAAAGCAAAAAATGTTCCTCTTCCTGTATAAGTTAATAGGTTTAAAACTGCTTTTCGATTAAAATAATATTTAGCGTTGTTTCTTTGATTTAGTTAGTCAGGTTTATGTAGGAATAAGTTTGTTTTCTTACTCCTAGAAACTTTATTTCAAACTAACCTATATCAAATTTCAGCCCCAAAGATTAACAGCCAAATTCAATATTCCTTTTTTAACTAAAAGATCTCTTCTAATATTTAGTGATTGGAAACGTCGCGAAACGAATACCTATAGCGTAAGTTATAACAGATCTTTTAACGTAAACTATTTTTCTTCCATCTTATATAGTGTATCCACCTACATGTATTGCTGTCTCGAAAACTATTATAGCTACAAAGATGGTTAAATTACATAATACATAAATTAAGACACTTTTTTTGAAGAATCTCATGGAAGTAAAGTGAAAATTCCACATATTCCTGCTTCCGAGATCATTTACGAATTTTCAAATTTTTTATGGACGCCATATTGGAATTTTGCATTTTTGAAACAGTTCATCAAGAGCTTTTAACTAATGTATTACAAAGAAACTGAAGGACGCCTACACAACAATTCCGAAATCTACTTCACATTCGAAGAAAACATTGCTTTTGATCCAAAGAACCTCGTATAGTTCAAGGTCTTCAAGGAAATTTTATCAGACGAGAAAAATTTTGCGATTGGTTTATAAATAAATGTAGGGAAATACTTGGTTTTTCAGTCTAAAGTTTTTTGGGCAGACCAAACGCGATTTATAAATTGTGGAATATTCAATAAACACAATCATCACTACTGCAGAACAGAAAATCCACATAACTTAGAAGAAAGGACACCGCATACAAGATTTGAATTTAATGCATGATGTGGAATTATAGCTAATTTAGATTAATATTAATTAATTTATCTAAATCCTTAGATAAATAGTTTCACAATTGAATAAAACTTGGTATTTTGTATTTTAGACAAACATTTTTGGGCCTTCAGATTTTTTTGAAGAAAATCTAAATAATCTCAAGCTCTTGCAAGAGCAAATTAATCCAGCAATTAGAAACATCAAGCCACCTAATGAATTGTGCAACATTTGGTTGCAGTAAGGTGGCTGTCCAGTTTACAGGACTAAAAAGGTTACAGAGGTTCTTAGTGATACTTTTGGCAATAAAATTATTTCTAATAATGATCTCACAGCTTGTCTGGCGAGCTAACCAGAGCTTTAACCTCCCGATTATTATTTATGGAGATAAGCAAAAAAATGAGGTTTATTAATTTTTTCCATTGGAAAATCGTAAAAAACTAGAACAGATGGTACGACATGTTTTTATTAGAATCAGCGAAAATACCTTAAGGAGAGTTACCCCTAAAGTTTGAAGTCTGTAAAGAAAAACATGTGGAAATGGAGGCATACACATGTCATGCGTTTTTTAAACATTTCTTTATGAATTTTCATAAATCAACTGTGTTGCTTATTTTAATAATTCAATGTTAGAAAGTATGCCTTAAGTGTCTATTGATTTATTAGGGTGGCCAGACGCAGTGGCGGCTCCTCCATTAGGTCAAATGGTCAATGACCTCCCAATAAATATTTCCAAACAGAAACAAATAAATAAAATAATAGATAATTTATATTTTTTCAATTTTTTTTTAATTTGGAAATTCCCTCTATTATTCTAAGCGTATAAACTCGTTGACCGTTTTCTTAATTCCGCGATACACTATCCATGCCTCGCACCGTGATCGCCGGAGAGGTTTCGTTTCATTTGGAATCGATTACGGCTGGCGGCCCGCGTTGACCTCGAGGTTATAAACGGAGGCGAGTTTTTTTCCGAGTGTTCCCGATCAAATTCGCATAGGGGCGCATAGATAAGATATGGCTTACGTTGGCAAAGTTTGGGTCAACAGCCGCGCCCAGGAAACTTAAATATTTTTGTCAGTTGATGTGTTTAATGTGGATCGTGTGATAGGTTGTGGTTATGATTGCGTATTGTTAAAGATTTTACATTTTGTTTGTTGATTTTGTGGTTTAAATTAATATTTTAAAGAAAGGTAGCCACAGTGTTTTAGAATATTAAGACATTATAGTCCGTTTTCAATTATATTGGCGAGCTGAACTTTGAGAAACAACTCGAATTTAAGACCAGTAGTCGACCTTTGCCGAAATTTGAAATTCAGCAAACAGGTAAAGACAAAAACAAAGAAGTAAATCGATATTTTCGTAGAAATATGTACGATTTATGTGCCTGGACGTGCGGTTGCGAAGGCATTTCATTGTTTCGTGTGCCTGATTTTTTCAGATGACTCTTTATAGTTTATATGTATTGACCCTCCTGAAAAGTTGACCACGAAGCGCCATTGACCAGACGTAATCAAAACATACTATGAAGAAAAAACAGTAAGTTTAGTCTTTAGAGCTTAAGTAAAATGATCCCGACTTGTGATACATCATTTGAAAGCTCATAACGAGCTATTTCAAAAAATACAAAAATCCATTATAGCGTTTATAAGAAATTTGAAAATATAATTCCGAAACAGGGAGAGCTGGCATTTTCACAACAACAAACTATTTATTTTAACGCAAACCTAGACGTAGCTAACGTATCCGATATAGGTATCAAAAACTCCCCATATTTTAGACCCAATAAACAGGCCAAAGAGGTATAAATATTTTTCGAGTTCCAAAACATGTTATTTACATTTCGGATATTAGGTAGCACTTAACAATAATTTCGAAAAAGCTTTGTTAGCACCTGCCCCAAGTATAATATGTTAGTTCTAATGTAACTTAAACGTGTACTATAAGGCCAAGTCCCATTTAGATACATATTTTCGTAGTTGGTTCTTTTTATTGTTCCCAACGCATTGTTAGACTTTAACTATAATATATTCCAGTTCCTATAGTTTTTTTTTAATTTCTGATATGCCATGTTAGTAATTCATGGCTATTATTTTTTGATATTAATAATAATAATTACTAAACTAATAAATAAACAACTCAGCAGCGAATGTCATTCATTAAGCATTAGCCACAACAGACCCGATATCACCTTTCAATTCAAAAAGGTCACTTATTTAATTGACATGGCTCTCCCCAACGACGAGAACATCCAAGCGAAATACAGTGAGAAGATCGCCAAATACACCGACTTGGCAATGGAGATAAAAAGGCTGTGGAAACAGGAAAGTCATTATTGTTCCTCTCGTCATATCAGTAACAGGCCTCACCCTAACAATGTTTACACCGCATTTGGCTCAACTAGGAATTAATACAGACATTCACAGGAACATCCAGAAATCGGTCAGTTTGAAAACATGTAGCATCGTTAGATCATTTCTTAATACACAATAGTTTTTTTCCATTTCCTTTTTTTGTATTTTTTTTGTACCGACTTGACGGTATAATCCCGTTAGTATAAAATACAACCACAGGAATATTGTGAGACAACAAAAAAAAAGAATAATAATAATACTAAAAATAAATGTCTTTTATTTGAAAAAATCAAAATACAATATATCGAATAAATATTAAAAATGTACCAAGGCCTGGAGCAAGCAGTCTGGTTTTTGCAGCGCACTCCACTGAACCAAGAAAAGACATACACATAAAATTATTGAAAATATTAAGTACTAAGTATAGTTATTAAACATATAAACAGTTTATATTCAAATGCGAATAACGTATAAATAAAGTGTGCATTTGTAAATAATTGTGGTATCAATCAAGTATTGTAATCGTGAAAAATTAACCCTCCCAGGAATTTACAGATTTTCACGTTTTAGGGTCCCTCGAAGTCAAAAAGCATGTTTTCTCAATTCCGTCGGTATGTCTGTCAGTTCACGGCATAGTACCCGATTGACTTCAAAATTTAGAGGCCATAATAGGAATGACCTGGTAACATTTTGGTAAAAATCCAGTACGGCGGGACAAAATTGCGGCCTAGTAAATTTTCGAAAAACTAATTACCCACTTGGCTTCAAATTTTGCGCAAAAATCAAGAAGAGGGGGGATTCCGGGATATCTGGTGTCGTTAATTCCTATATTAAGAAAAACTTTCAGGAAGTTAGTATTGTATTTATTGTCCAATAGTAAAAAAAAATATTTTAGTGAATTTAAGTTAGAATTATGTTTAAGAGGAAGTTATGGTTAAGTACATTTCTTTTGAAAGACACATGTTACAAAATATTGACGTTTCGGTCAATCACATGATCTTTATCATAACACAAAGACAAATTCTTCTATAAAGAAATGTTAGAGCATTAAAAATTGAAACACTTGAAAACAATAAATAAGTCTTACCTCTTAAAACTAAAATCTGAAGATTATATCACATTTTTAAAATTATACATTAGTTTGGACATAAATAAGACTTGCACAGAAAACATGGGAACGAATACTAAAAAATATGTTTTTCTATGGTGTCAGAAGAGATGAAAATATAATTGAAGAGATATTGTAGAAAACTTAAAAACACATTTCACACCTTTGTGAGGGTAGAATTTTTAAAAATCTAGGAACTAAAATTTTAAATTGAATAGCAAGTATCAAATCTAAAAAAAAATATTCCAGCCCAATCAAAATTTCAAACACAGTTTAGATACTGGTAGTAATAATTGTTCTGCAGAAACGTCTAGTAAATTGTCCTGATGTATACCCGTACACCCTGTATATAAATAAACACTGCTACAAAATTAAACACCTGCTTATTGTTATTTGTAATAAATATCCTTGGAAAGACTTAAAAGTCACTTGAAATCTTCTATATGATTAAATTCTCTTGAAGTTCACGAAAAAACTTTAAACTCGCCCTAAGTCATATTAAAAACTTTAAAATACCTTTAAAGATTTCAAATACGCCTAAAATCTACTAAAAGACTTTTAAAATTACTTAAAAGATTTATAAAACATTCATAAATGACTTATAATCTACAAAGCCTTTAAAAATGTGTATACATTTTCTAGTAATCCGCCCCTCGGGCTTAACCCAAGTATGGGGTGTTTTTATGGCACCCAATCCTCCAAAAATTAAAATATCTATTTTAATTACGATGATTTATTTACACAATTTACGAAAACTGATAAGGTAAGATTTTTGATCTAGTATTTAGTTATTACTGATATGAGTGATATGCATATTTATATAACTCTTATTTAGTAAGAACTATAATCTCTGTCAATGTAAACTATGTTTAATAGAAAAATAAATAAACTGGCCACTTTTTTAATTGCCTCGTATTTTATACTAACTATAATCTCTTGTCAATGTAAACCATGCCTAATAGAAAAATAAATAGACAGACCATTTTTTTTAATTGCAACTTTTTGAGTGCTCCTCAAGATTTACATTGCTATACCCTCTGCAAGTGTAGTAAATATTACATAAAAGTTGCATAAATTCATTTTTACACCCCTCGTAAAAAGAAAGTATTGTAATAGCAAAAAACTCACCCTCCGAGATTTTTCAAGATCTTTACGTTTCAGGGTCCCTAGATGCCGAAAAACATGTTTTCTCAATTTCGTCAAAAGAAACTACTTACCCGATTGACAATCTTTTTACTAAAAAACTACTTATACACTTCATTTCAAATTTAGCACAAAAATCAAGTATTATGTAGAAATCAACTTGTAAAATTTTGGTACGAAGCCAAGATGGCGGAACAAAATGGCGGCTTAGTAAAATATTTAAAAATTCAGCCTGCAAAACTACTTATAAGGGCCTGATTTCAAATGAGGTGCCATAAATAATTGTAGTATATAGATGAACTAGGAAAACTGTTAAGATGGCTGCTAAATATAACACAGGGTAACAAAATGAAAACAAAAATTTGGTGCCGGAAATCTAACATCTGATTTTAGATGTTTTTAATGTGCTGATTCCAAAAATGCCACCAGATTTTTTCTATCAGCTCTAGTTTTGGAGATACAGGTTACAGGTTAATTGATATTTTTTTCTGATAAAGGACAACAAATAAAGAGATAAATATGTACTTAATCGTCAAAATAGAAATTTCCCAGAATCTAATTAACCAAATGGATACCTGGAATTGTACCTGACTAAATGTTCCTATACTAGGAACTACTCAATACACTGCTCTTAATTGCTTTTATACCTGTAATTGCCTATGACCCGATCCTTCTATACCTGATTGGCTGTACTCAATTTAGTATATTACTGAGTTTTCCCAAGTAAAGTTGTGCTATCATTTTGTGTAAATTTTGGTCGTTTTGTAGTATTAAGACACTAAACTGAAACAATGGCATCCACAAGCAGACGTATCTGTGTAAATCATCCCGATGTTTTTTGTTATGTGTGTGGTGAATACACTTTGAAAGAGAGCAGAAAAACGATTTCTGACTTTGTGAAAAGAGCTTATCTTGCCTATTTTGGCGTTCATTTAGGAGATTAAGATAAATCTTGGGCCCCACATTTCATATGTAAAACATGTGTTGAACATTTGTGACAGTGGACAACTGGTTTAGAGAAAACCGCGAAACCATCATGACGACTGCTATTTTTGTCTCGTTAATATTAAAGGCATAAATAGAAACAATAGACACAAATGGACATATCCTGATCTAGATTCTGCAAAAAGGCCTGTAGCGCATTCGGAAGAAATACCCGTTCCATCATTCAGCAGTCTACCCGAACTGACAGAAGATGATACAGAAACATCAACGTCTGACGAAGTTCAAAGAATTTAATCAGAAAACGACAGCGAATTTGAAGCAGATTCAGCAACTCCGCAGTGTTTCAATCAAGAAGAACTAAACGATCTTATAAGAGACCTGAATCTCTCAAAGGAATCTGCTGAATTGCTTCCAGATTAAAGAAAGAAATCTACTTTGTCCAGGTACTAATATTACATTTTATCGTAAAAGAGATAAGGATCTGCTGCCTTTTTTCGCTCAGGAAAATGACTTGGTATTCTGTAACAATATAAAAGGGCTCTTAGAAAAAATGGGTTTGCCTAAATACACTCCAGATGTTTGGCGCCTTTTTATTGACAGTTCAAAACGTAGTTTAAAATGTGGTCTTTTACATAACGGTAACAAATATGGCTCAATTCCTATTGGTCAATCTACTACCATGAAGGAAGAATATGACACAATTGCATTAGTTTTGAGAAAAATGAAATACAAAGAACATCAGTGGGCAATTTGTGTTGATTTAAAAATGTTTAACTTCCTCCTTGGACAGCAGAGTGGTTATACAAAATATCCTTGTTTTTTGTGCCTTTGGGATAGCAGAGCTAAAAATGAGCACTGGGTTAACAAAAATTGGCCTTCAAGAGATTTTATGATTCAAGGAAAACAAAACGTGATCAACGAACCTTTGGTTTCAAGAGAAAAAATCTTACTTCCGCCCTTGCATATCAAGCTAGGCCTAATGAAACAATTTGTGAAGGCTTTAAATCGAGATGGAAATTGTTTTGGATATTTGTCACGTAAATTTCATGGTATTAGAACGGAGAAACTAAAAGCTGGTATATTTGATGGTCCTCAAATAAGGCAACTTGTTAAAGATCCACAATTCACCATATCAAATCTAACGCTAGGTGTTCATTTGTTTAGGTAGTATAAAAGGTCACTACCTCCACAGCCACCTAGATCGTTTTCCAGAAAACTTAGGTGATTGTAGTGACGAACAGGGGGAAAGATTCCATCAGGATATTAAAACTATGGAAGATCGTTATCAAGGACGATGGGAGAGCCACATGATGGCGGACTACTGCTGGAGCCTTCAGCGAGACTGCCCTAGTAAACTCAATTCTAGAAAGTCCTATAAAAGAAATTTTTTATGTGATTAGTGACTAATGTAATTATGTAAATTAAGTTTTTGCAATAAATACTTAAATCCATGTCTTTGTTTTTTTAACTGGCAATAGTAATATTATATATTATAACAGGTATAACGTAAAATATATACACAATTAAAAAAAAAAACTAGATCTGATAGACAAAATCTGAGAACTTTTTTACATTCTGCATCCAAAAACCCAGGAACAGTTAAAAAATCGCAGGCACCAAAATGTGTGTTGGCCTGTGTAATATTTGTAATCGTGAAAAAATCGCCCTCTCAGGTTTTAAATATCTTCACGTTTTCGAGTCTCTAAGTGCCAAAAAATATGTTTCATCAATTCCATCGGCCCATATGTCGGTTTGTCTGTCTGTCCAGTTCAGTTTAAAATTAAAAACTAGTTACGCGATTGACTTCAAATTTTTAGGTAAAAATTAAAGGTCTTATGGGCATGACTTGGTAACATTTTGGTCAAAATCCAATATGAAAAAAAAAATGGCAGCCTAGTGAAACGTTAAACAAATTAATACTAAAAAACTACTTATCCAATTTATTTCAAATTTTGCACTAAAATCAAGTATTATGTAGGAATCAACTACTAAAATTTTGGTATGAATTCAAGACGGCGGAACAAAATGGCGGTTTAGAAAAATATTTAAAAATTTACCCTGAAAAACTACGAACTAGTACAACGGTGGTACTACTTCAAGATGATGAGTAAATAAAATATTTGTAATCGTGAAAAATTCACCCCCAAAATATAGTCTAACAATTCCGTTGGCCCGTCTGTTGGTTTGTTTGTCTGTCAGTTCACATCATAGCTTAAAAACTTATCAGTGACTTTAAATTTTGGTCAAAAATTAATGGGGGTGACCTGGTAAAATTTTGATAAAAATCCAATGCGCCGTAGTAAGATGGTTGCCTAGTGAAACGTAAAAAAAAACTATTACTGAAAAACTAATATCCAATTTACCTTAAATTTTGCACAAAAATCAAGTGTTATATAGGAATGAACTGGTAACATTTTGGTATGAATATAAGATAGCAATATAAAATGGCGGCCTTTTAAAGTATTCAAAAAATCGGCCTGAAAACACTACTTATTAAAAAATCGAAGAAATTGTCCATATTTCTCAAAGAGGACTAGTTTTAATATCAAACAGAAAAAGACTCCAAGTCTCGGTCTCGACCATCATCAGACCTACAAACAACATATAGAACCTTAGTAAATAATCACACTCACAAATCCAAAAACAATAATTTACAAATAAAATAAAACATACTAAAGTACAACACAATAAACAACTACTTAACGTGAATAAACAAAATAAAATATTAATGCATGTCCCTAGCTAGGATCTCCCTGAGTAGGAGGCCAGAGTAGATGCCTATAGACCACTGGAATTCTCAATGAAAACTCTCACTCTATAAATTAGTGGATGAAATGAAGGTTGCCTACAATAACTATTACCTTAAATTGTTAACGCAAGTGGGAATAGGAATTGTTATAGCTGTGGTGTTTTCCATTTTTCCTAGCAGGCCAAGCTTTTTCCCCATCCGAAATTCATGTACATCACCGTCAGAAAATGGAACAATAATAGTTATTGTTTAACTTATTAAAACAGTTTTATCACATTTCACATAAAATTCAACGTTTTTGTTTTTTATGGCCAACTAAGTATTATTACTGATTTGATTTAGTTAGAAGCACTGATTAGATTGATTTCATAGGGCTATTTTGACTTATACTATGTTTTTTAAGAGCTGAAGCATAAAAGCAGACTCAAACGACCGGTTTACTTGACAAATAATCGGCACTTGTGTATTTGCCATCGGATGTCGGTAAATATGGCATAAGTCAAAGCATTCTTATACACTGGCAAGTCCACACCAAAGGGTACTGTGTAAATTCGTTCAAATGTTTGTCGCCTATGCAAGTAGTGTGATAGACAATCATTGACCAACCTTGGATGTTTGCCAAATGCACAAGCATTTGTGTACTTGTCAGATACGCCAGTATAGTTTGAATCCGCGTTAAAGCTATGTGTCTGCTAGTTTATATATAGGTTGTTCCATTTAAAATAACAAAGTTGTCCTATACCTGAAGGTTGGCGTATTACATTTCTTATACACCCTACAGCATCGTAATTTCAACATTAAGGCATAAAACGTGTAACAAAGTAAATATGATTAGCAAAAACAGCATCTCCCTGCATCAAAGCGTTTTCAAGTAATAAAGAGTTAAAATGCATCAAAATACCGATTTAAGTATTTTATTTTTATTTATTTATTTACAAGAATTATATTTTAGCCATATGCAATTGATGACAATATAAATAGGATAAATATTTTACATACTAGTATTCACATACCAGAGTTCCATTAATTAATTAAAAAAAAACCAATAACGCACTTTCAATCACAGACATAACTATAAGAAACATACAATTTTACAATTGTGTTTTTTTACTTCTATTTGATGGATTGTGTTTGAATAGTATACAAGTAGAAATATAGGCTCAATGTCCTAACCACATCCCAATAAAACCGGAAAACAGTTCAAAGGCATTTCAAAACAGCTTGGAAAATCGATAATCATAGTTCCGATATAGGAATGTAAAACATTTTTTATTAAAAGTTTTGTTTGTATAGTCAAACTCATTTGTCTTGTCCTATAGTTGTGGATAATGCGGTCTTTATTGCTAGTTTTTAACATACATTTACATACACTTAATATATGCAGACATCTAACATTCAAAACATTAACAGAGTACAACAATGGGGTATGGTAAAGCCTAGGTTTTTTGTAGATAATTCTAAGGATATAATTTTGTATGATGTTAAGAGGATTCAAACTCGATTTATATGAACCACCCCACACCACTATACCATATGAAATCAGTGATTCAATTAGTGCTTTGTACATTGAAACAATAATTCTTTCACTCAAAAACTCTCGAAGTAAATAAAACTTATGTATTAGACCCTTTATGTCCCCTACAACTTTATCAATTTGTCCTATTTTAAGCGTTGGTCCAATATAACTCCCAAGTATTTGATATGGCTAACCTCCTGAATCAGGTCTTCAGAATCTTCTGCATTTATATGTTTAAAAGGAAGTCTGTTTTTTTTAGTAAGAGTGAAAGCCAGATAATTAGTTATTTTACGTTGAGAGAATAAAAAACATAGATCAGTTTGATTTCATACAGATTTTAAAGATAGATATAGCAACTGAAGGATAAAGCGATGTATAATACATTCAAATATATAAGAAAGTGACCGTCTGACTCCTGCTAATATAATAATTTAATTTGGGATTAAGTACCGTAAATTTGGGAGGTTGCTGAAACAGGTCCGGATCCCGTATTTAAAGAATTATCTTGTGTTTGAAATGAACCCAAAATATGTTATTACAAGTATATAAATAGTTTTATTTATTACAGTTTACTCATTACTCACTTTTGAAATCCCTATCACTATCGCTACTATTATCATCTACCAGTGGTCGCCAACCTTTTCAAGGTGTTGAGCTACTTGGATAATTTAGAAATAAACCGTGAACTACCCACTTGTAACCAGCGTTTAAGTCAGCCTAAACGAAATAATGCACAGTTGTATTTTACATACATGTTTTTATGTAATTAATAAATACTTAACTAATACTAATACATAGCTAAAAAATAAACAAAACATTATAATTAAAATTTTAAACAAAAACATGTGATAAAAAATGCGTGCGTTCAATGATACAAACTCATCGATAGTTTTTTTGATGTTTGCAGTGTAATTTGATACAGCCATTCGTTCCGAATGTACATCTGTAAAGCAATTGCGGTATTTGTTCTTAATAAACTTCATATTGGAGAAAGAAGATTCACACAAATAGGTTGAAGTAAATGACTCTTTCACCTTTAAGGCAACACGACATAGAACCGAATATTTGCCTTTACTTACTATAGGGAGGATACATTTTGTACTTGAAACTAACGATTTCAATGCTAAATGTCTTCGCCAAAGTTCTGCATAACACAAGTTGCAAACTGTTGGATATATATCAATTTCCATGAAGGGTGAAACAACAAATTGAGTCACCAATGCCATTTTGTTGAAATAGTTAAACCGATTTTTGAAGTTACGGTTCTATTGGATTTTAAAATATCTTCTCCGAAAAAACAGAAAAATGCTTAATATCATGGTTGATTAAGGTTCCCTGAAGTTGCAAATTGAGTTCATTAATCTTGTGTGTAATGTCTACAAGAAACCCAAAATCTCTAAGCCAAATTGTATTTTCCAGTTCCTGAACCGGTTCGCCAAGTTGTTTGAAAAATTTAACTATGACAGATAGTGCTTCATTAAAACGTGTTAACACTCGTTCTTTACATAACCATCGCACTTCAGAGTGAAGAAGTAGATCTCGATACTGTCAATCAATTTCATCGGCTAAGATTTTGAATAATCTTTGTAATGCGTGAGCTCTAATTTTATTTACAATTTTTACTATCAATTTCATGACGTTGTTTAGTTTTAAAAGATTTCCACATAATGCTTGCTGATGAATAATACAATGGTAACACAGAAATTGTGGAGAGCGTTCATCTTTGCCACAAAATGCTACCAAACCCTTATCACAACCCACCGTAGCTGGAGCCCGTCAGTTGTCAAGCCTACCAATTTTGAAATTGGAATTTTCTCAGAAGATAAGAAATCGTTTAAATGAGAAAATAATTCCTGTTCAGTTGTATATCCTTTTAGTGAAATAAACTTCAAAAGATCTTTTTAAATCATAAAATCACTAAAAACCATCCTGACGTACACGGCCATCTGGGAGGTGTCAACCACATCTGTTGATTCATCCAGTAGAGAGAAATAAGCACAGTTATCTAAGTCAGTTTTTAACTGTAAAAAAATATTTTGGCTCATTATTAGCAGAAAGTTGTTTTCTGCTAGCAGAATGTAATGGGAAATACCTTCCAAAATTCCGATGTACACTTTTATGATGCCTCTCAATATTTCCTTTTTAAGCAACTGAAACACAGGTATTACATAACCAACATACATTTTTACCTTTAACTTCTGTAAAAAAATACTATTCTTCCCATTCCGAATGTTTTTACTTTATTACTATTGCTTTCCATTATCTTCTTTATTGCTCACTTTGTGTACTCACACATCTAATGCCTTTTAGTTTTAAACTGAACGCGCTGTATCCCCGACACGCGCATTTATCGCGTTCAAAGCAATCTAGGTCGTTCTCGTGTTCTCAAACATTCACGTGATGCTGGCGCTCTGGTCAATTCTAGCAGCTGCCCAGAGTGCGTGTGATTTTTCTTCAAAATTTATGGGCGTTTCTATGATTTTTACAAGATATGTTGTGAGCTACCAGAAATGTCTTCGCGAGCTACCGGTAGCTCGAGATCGACGGGTTAGCGACCGATCTATATTGATAATTATTTGATTAGAGATATGATTATAAAATTATTTTACTTTCTGTAGGTGTAAAACACAATCACTCAAATACTTACAGGAATTTTTAATACCTCACTTTCGAGAAATTTTAATACATTGGCATTTAAAGTATGTGCCATATATGCCCGATTGAATTAACTATTTTGAAAGTGTTAATACCGAATGCCCTAGCCTTTCTGCATAACTATCGAATACATACTCTTTTCTTATATTAAAACACTCTAATTAATTGTTTTTTTTTGTATAATCTTCGTGAAAATAAATGTCATTGTCACACATATAGTTTTGAATTTTGGCTTTTGTGTCTTTCCAGCATGGAACTTTATTTAACTGCCTGGTGTGATAACTAGCGTTGGCCATTGCAATGACGATATTTGATGGGATATTGGAAACCAACTTACGTTTGAACCAATCTTCGAATAATTTTGACGTTTTATCCTCATATATCCAACACAAGAGTCTTTAATATTTTTTGATGACAAAAAAACAGCATTTGGAACCCATTCATCTTAATATCCTGCATGCAAAATAGTAATTCTCTTGCCTCGGTTTGATGGAGTTTTCGTTTTACGTTTATCGCCGGAATAAACCCAGCTTTTTGAGGGAGTATCATAAATGTCATATCAATCTCATCCAAACAAATAATTGACCTATTTTGATTTCAGTACCCTTTAATTGTGGTCAAGAAATCCAGACGCCATTCCTGAAGCCTCCTGGATTCCATGTTGTTATAATTGTATAAATTGTTTGATTTTTTTTTTAAATTTAGAACCAAGTCGCTTAATACATTTCCTCAGAGTAATTCGACCACATTTAATTCTAGTTTTATCTTTTGCAAGTTTCTGTAGTACATTTTCTAAGGTGGGGATATTTTGTTCTTCGTTAAGCTACTGACATTTTTCGACTAGCATTTCTTATTTTTCTCTCTACGATAGGATTGTTCACAATTTTCCAAATACACTGCTTGAACTTCGAAGTGCCCAAGGAAATGTTCACCGGAAATTCAAAAATAAATATTTTCATTACGGGTGACGATTTTAAGTTTGACCAATTCCTAGAGTGTGCAGCCCGATAAGCACAACCCCAGGATCCCATCGCAACCATCTTATACAAGGTATTATGTAAGACCCTGTCATTTTTTGAAAAGTTTATTCGACCAGAACTCTTACTGTGGAAGATTTATTTTTCTCTTTCTGCAACCGAAATAACAAAACAAACCATTTCCAGCATTTTTGAAATTTTTTCTTCCTGTCCGACATATAGGGTTTTTTAGCTGAACTAAGCCCACTTTTGGCAATCATATTCAGTATGGTGTATGGTCTATCAGATTATGAACAGGATTGGCATCCTTAAGTATCCCACCATGAATATTTTATTCAGGGTGCGTCAAAAACTCTACCGATTCTAAACTTTAACAATGTCGAATTTCTGGTAAAGTAAGTAGTATTCCAGAACTTTGTTACCCACTGTATTATTGGAACATATTCTCAGTTAATTGGAAATGATGGGTAAACAGTTTAAGTAAGTCTGTATTAACAATAATAACATGTGAAACTGTATTTTATTAGGAAAAAGAGAATTATATCAATAGTAATAAGCGATTTTTCATTTTTTATTAAAATAATCTGTTTTAAATTAAAGGCAATATCCGCAAGAACTAGAGTAAAAGTCAAATGTAAAAAACTGTTTAGGTAAAAATGTTTATTACTACTAAAACTGGCATTAGAAGCAACATGGTATTCAAGATTGACAGAAAAAACCAAATCACTATTTAACGCCCACCTCTTAGATTTTGGAGAACCCTGTATACAATATTCATGTTGGAAAATTTAATGGTGCTAACCTTGTTGATAATCTGATAGATATACCTCTGATTATCACAAATGGGCTTTGTTTAGCAGATTATTTTAAAAAATCAATTTTTCGAAAAAACCCCGTATGTCGGAGCCGAAGAAAAAATTTCAAAATCGCTAGAAACCGTATTTTTATACCTAGCTCTAGATTATTTTGGTTGCACAAAGAGAAAGAAAAATGTTGTATAGTAAAAATTCTGGTCGAAGAAACTTAAAAAAAAAGACAGGGTCTTATATAACCACCCCTATAAGACGGTTCCTAAGGTGTCATGAGGGTGCCCTTATTGCGCTGCATACTATGGACATTGATCAAACAAAAGTCGAAAATCGCAACTCAAAATCTTCATCCGTATTGAAAATATTTCATTTTGAATTTCCAATACAAATTTCCTTGGTGCACTTCCATGTTCCAGTTTAGTTTAAGTACCTAAGGATGACCCATAGCTGTCTTTTTACCTATGCAAATTACGATATAAGTTCACAATGCTCTTTTATTGCCCTTTGAAACCACTCTTACTTGAAGGCAGGTAGTCACTTTCTTATACCTTTGAAAACTTTAACTGATAGTTAACAGGATGTTCTATCAAAAATAACAAAGTTATCGTATACCTGAATGTTGCCATATTACATTTTTGGTGAACCCTGTATGGCATCATAGTTTTAACATTACCGCATAAAAGTTTTAAGACAATAAAGAAGATTGGCAAAAACAGTATCTCTTTGCATCAATCGGTTTTCAAGTTGTTAAAATGCATTAAAACACCGTGGGACACCCGGTAGATCAATTATTGTACAATTGACTTGAGATTAAACATCATCGGAATAAGTTTTTTTCATATAAACATTATTTATAAGATTTTACATTTCCTATTATCTAATACATATTAAGTACTTTTTGGTTTTGCTTCGATTTACATATTCTTTTAAATACACTCTCCGCCAATAAATTCTGGGCAATAGTAAATTTGATAGCCCTGCAACTTTTTCAATTGTTTTTCAATTTTGATGAAATTTTAGCTGAGTGTAGACCTGTGTTTCGGAATGTCACCCTGAACATTACTTCTCACAAAATACTGATGGCTTGATCAGCTTAGCTTTTGGTTTGAAAGGCTGACCTTTTCTTAACAAAATGTTTTTTGAATCAAGTCAATATCTGATTTTTAAGAGAAGATACAAATCTTTATAGAAAGTACTACGTTTTTTTAAATGTATTAACAAATTCGGAATTACTTATCGAATAGCCTTTGCTTGTTTAGTAAAGTTAAAAGCATTGACTTCAAACTTTTTTATTATTTATCGTACATAAGAAAACTACCTTCTAGAAAATTTCTCGTAGATTTCAAATCCGTACTAGGATTTTTTTTAAAAACATTAAAATATACAGAGTAGAGCGAAAAGTATACTTTTTTTTAAAATGGAACACCCTTTATTTTTAATACTACTGTGGTTGGTGTTGGATAGACCATTAAAAGAGCTTTTTAAAAATGCTGCATTTAATACCTTTATCTTTAATAGTTTTTGAAATATACGGATTTAAAACTAAATAGATGTGTTTATTAATTAATTTACTCTTAACAAAAAAGTCGGCTTTGGAAATCAAAAACAAGGACGTATGACGTTTTTGTGTATATCGCTTAGTAGCAATACAGTTATTTAGTGATTTTTGCTGGTAAAATGGTATATTCGACGGAACAGAAACAAGAACTTCTCCGTTTGTTTTTTGAAAATAACCAAAAATAGCCGCAGCCGGATGCGTCTACCAAAAAAAACAACCCACAATTCATGCTCATTTTACAAGATTTGCAAATTTGCTAAGAAAGAGAAGAATAAATAGAAACTGTGACCATGACGAGAATGAACTAGACATCCTTTTGCATAGAAAATCCGAAAAGATTAGTAAAACTAGGATCCCAAGACCTTCTAGAACGTTTTGACCAAAAAGAGGATTTCTCCGCGAAAGCGTGCGTATGGTTTTAAAGAAATATAAATTCAATCCCCTACAAATTTCCAAAAACTCACTCAGCAGCATGAAGATCAAAGACTCCAATTTTGTAATTTCATGTTAAACAGACTCCAAATGATGGAGATTTTTTCAAAAATATACGGATGAATCCAGCTTTTTCACAAGTGGTGGAGAAGTTAGGTTTCAAGGAAGGGTAACAGTAAGTATGTGGTGTGGAATACTCGAGGATAGAATTATAGGACCTTATTTTTTTGACCGCAACCTGACCGGGGAAGGATATCATCAATTCTTAAATAACTTTGTTGCCGAATCAGTAGAAGATCTACCGGAGATATACAGTCATAGAATAATTTTTCAGCACGATGGCGCCCCTCCTCTCGCAATCCTACAAGTGCGAAATCATTTACACGCCAATTATGATGAATGGATCGGAAAACAATTTTTTGGTTGACCAACAGCCCCGACTTGACGTCCATGGCTAATTTTCTATGGGGGTATCTTAAAAACGAAATATACCAACATAATTTGGATAATTCCGAAAACATAACACTTACTATAAGACAGGAAGTGAAAATTCTAAATGGAAAGAACAAACATTTTATAGAAAATACAATAAACTATCACTTGCCAACTATTTATCAAAAATGCATACGTAATCAGGGCGGAAATATATATCTGAAAGTAATAAAAAATCGACCATTTTTAGCTCTAGATGCGTATATTTCAAAAATCTTTGAAGATAATGGTATCAAATTGGGTATTAGTGAAAAGCTCTCTTAATGATTTTTCTAACACCAGTAAAAAATACAGGGTATTCCATTTAAAAGTGATATATATATATATATATATATATATATATATATATATATATATATATATATATATATATATATATATATATATATATATATATATATATATATATATATATATATATATATATATATATATATATATATATATATATATATATATATATATATATATATATATATATATATATATATATATATATATATATATATATATATATATATATATATATATATATATATATATATATATATGTATATATATATATATATATATATATATATATATATATATACAGGGTTATTTACGCAACCCGTTCATTAAAAGTTTTTGATGATGCCATTTAGACAAAAATTTCAAATTCTGGGATTAAGGTAAGGTCAAGGGGTACTTCTTTTTTGAAATATTTTCAACTTCCTGTCTCTTCCGGTTTAACCGGAAGTTGGTATCAACTTGCTTATTTTAAATGGAACACCCTGTATTTTATGATATTTTTGGATTCTACGGAGAATTTTAATGCTATTTTATGTAGCATGTCCTATACCTAGGTTCAAGCGTTCCTAAGATATTTGACCTTGAACCGAAAATGACCCTTCGGGGTACCAAACTCTAAAATCCCATATTTTTGTAAGTTTTGTAGATATAATCTTCATATTTTGCGGACGATCGGTAAATAATCTTAGGTTTCTATTTTTTGTTATTGAATTTGTCTATTTTTATACAGGGTGTCCTAAATTCAGCGGCAAACATTCACATTTTCAAAGCCGCTAAAGTCCGTTTTTTAACATCCTATAACTTTATGCACTATCAAATGTAGAATTTCATTTTCTATCAAACTGTATTAAGGTTCCCTATACCTATTCGTAACCATTTTCGAACTAATCAGGTTTTTATTAAACTATCTATGTATTTGCTAAATGCTTACACCTTCCCGTAGTAAGCCATGGAAAAACAATTGCTGTGCTTTTCTATTCGACATGACCGCTGATTTGAAACTTTTAAATTAAAATAAAATAACACTCAAAAGCTGATATTCTCAATTTATTTTATATCCGCTGAGAATGTTACAAAATATTGGAGAGAACGTGCCATGTTTTTAATGAAAAACATCCTCATTTATCGCCAATGAACAAGAGAAAATTGAAGAGGATTGAAACGAAATTTTTTCGTTTCGGAAAAGTTAAAGTTATAAAAAATGTAATAAATTGTTTACATTATTTTTAACCATATCTACTAAGTTCGAGACTGTTCTAAACTTGTTTTAGCAAACTTAAAAATTATAGCAATCTAACAATCAACAACAAATAAATAAAATAATAAAATTGATTACCGATCGTCTGCAAAATATGAAGATTATATCTTCAAAACTTACAAAAATATGAGATTTTAAAATTTGGTACCCCGAAGGCTTATTTTTGGTTCAAGGTCAAGTATCTTAAGAACGCTTGAACCTAGGTATAGAACATGATACATAAAATAGCATTAAAATTCTCCGTAGAATCCAAAAATATCATAAAATACAGGGTGTTCCATTTAAAATAAGCAAGTTGATACCAACTTCCGGTTAAACCGGAAGTGACAGGAAGTTGAAAATATTTCAAAAAAGAAGTACCCCTTGACCTTACCTTAATCTGTATATATATATATATATATATATATATATATATATATATATATATATATATATTTAATCCGAGTGCGGATTCGGAATCTACAAGAAATTTCCTATAAGGTAGTATTTTTGTTTCTTATGTGCGATAAGTAGTAAAAAAGTTAAAGGGGGTGTTACTTTATAACTTGTCACCCGGTACAAGATGCGATACACCGATTTCGCCATATTGGTGAGAATACACGACGTAAGGGGTCAGGAAGACCACATGTTACCAACAGACGTGATAACAGATCTATAAATCTATGAGCTTTCCGTGATCGTAGCATACCTTTTACAGTTATTAGCCGTAGACATTAAGATGTACATGGTACCATAGCATCTGCACGAACTATTCAGCGAAGGTTACTAGAAGAGGGATTGAGGTCCAGAAGACCCGCTGCATGTCCTCGTTTACTTCCAGCCCGCCGTAGAGGGCGATTAAACTTTGCTCTAGAATACAGAAACTGAGGGTTAAAAGAGTGGGCCAACGTATTATTCACAGACGAATCGCGCTTTTTACTACGCTCACCTGACGAACGTGATCGATTTGCACAATGCTGCATATATCAAATAATCTCTTTTGGAGGTGGTAGTGTCATGGTATGCATGACCGTATGAATCTAGTCCTTACTGAAATTGGATCTTTAACTGACGACCGTTATATATGACAATGTATATGAGATCGCGTCAAACATTTCGCCCACCTCATCGGATCCGATTTTCGATTAATGCAAGATAATACCAGACCCCACGTTGCACGAATTTGTTACAGAATAATTAGACCAAGTTAATATTCAGCGTTTGGACTGGCCTCCGTGCAGCCCGGATTTAAATCCCATTGGATACATATGGGAAATGCTTGGTAGACGTGTTTGCAATCCAAACGTAGAAAGATTGCTAGAATCACGAACAGCTCTTCTCGAAGAACGGCAAAATATTCCCCAAGAAGGCATTGCAAATTGCATTCATGGCACGCGACGTCGCATGATAGATATTTGTTTAATTTAGTTATTTGTTGTATTGTTTACGAAGCGTCAATATCTTAATATTGTAATCATTCTACATATGTTAATAAAGTCGAAAAATGCAATACTCTCTTTAAATATTTGTATATTCTCTTAGAAAACAGATAATGACTTGATTCAAAAAACATTTTCTTAAGAAAAGGTGAAAAGATCACCCTTTAAACCAAACCATAATTAAGTTAAATTTTAGTGCACATTTTTTTCTACGGGGAAAAAAATAACTTTTAATTCTTCCTGTATAATGATCAAGCCATCAGTATTTTTTGAGAAGTAATATTTAGGGTGACATTCCAAAACACAGGTCTATATTGAGCTTAAATTTCTTCAAACTCGGAAAACAACTGAAAAATTTACAGAGCTATCAAATTAACTAAAATATATATTTCACATAATTTGATTTACAATAAGATGAAACTAAATGTATAATTTGGGTATTATTGTAAGAGTAGGTTATATTAAAAAATCTACAATCAATGTAAAAAATATACCTATATATAAAAAGATACTATAATGTACTACGAAGATTTACACTTGTATATAAAAAAGCATTTGGTTGTTGATAAAATCACTAAGTAGCTTTTGAAAATCAAGTCACCAATTTTGTGTAGGAATAATTTCAACAGGAAATAAAGGAAGCAATTTGTAATAAATAATTACATTAGATAGAAATTGAAATCATTATTAAGTATAATCATTTTTTAAAATAATTTATAATTGTTCCTATATGTTTTTTTAGCTAAAATAGTACAAAAAAATGCATACAAATATATACAAACATAAAGTACTTACTAAGCACAGGCCATAATTAAAAAAAACTTCCACCAAGCAACCACAAAAACTTGAAAAGTTCAATTTCAGCTTTCACAACAACTACAACGTTATTGTTTTTTTACAGAGCACTGAGTCATCCGCGACAGATCGACCAATATTTTCATTCAAAAAAACTCGCGCTTCGTAATGAAAACAACTGAAAGAGCTTTTCTGACTCGTAATCGGCAGCGTCTTGACCACAATAAACGAGAAACAAACACAGGCAGGCTAGGCGTAAAGCTCGCTCGAACTCGAACTGAAACCGCTCGACGAACTGAAGTGAACGCACGCTGAAATTTTTTGTTGTGCCGGCAACGGGCCAACGTCGCTGGAGTACGAACGTGCGCCTACCTTGAGAAAACAAGATCCCATCCGAGATCTTCGGATCTGCCCTAAACGCCGGTCGATGTTGCCGGTACCACCTGAGGCTCTGTCCTTAGCCGAGGGTTGAACGAAGAATTGTTCAGACTGGTCTAAATACTGTAACTTCTTTCTATATTGTATCGTTTCATAAAAAATAAGGTCAGTACATTTCATTTAAAAAAGACAGAGTTGTAAATTAGGTTGATTCGGGAAAGCTGGTCTGGTGATTGTTTTCACGATTACAAACATTTTATGTGGCATGCATTTCAAATCCGTTCTTCAATTCTATAACCAGTTCATATTTATATCGCATTTAATTCTTGCACGAAATCCTAAATCAATCTAATAAATAGTTTTTGCAGGCTGAATTTTTAAATATTTTATTGAGCCGCTATTTTCTTTGGCCATTTAGGATTCATACCAAAATTTTACCAGTTTATTCCTACGTAAAAATTGATTTTTGTGCAAAATTTGAGGTAAATTGGATAAGTACCTTTCTAGTAATAAATTTTTTAACATTTCACTAGGCCGCTATTTTGTTCCGCTAGATTAGATTTTTACTAAAATGCTACCAGGCCATCCCCATATAACCCATAATTTGTTTCAATTTAGGTCAATTTAGCTATGCCGCGCACAGACAGAAGACAGACGAGAGAAATAAAAATGTTTGCTAAAATATGTAATAATTTTTACAATCCAAGTTGGCGGAACAAAATGACGGCTTAATAAAATATTTAACAATTCAGCCTGAAAAACTACTTAATGGACTGATTGCAATATGCCGGAATAATATGGCGGCCTAGAGCCTAAAAAATATTACTAAAAAAATAAAATAACCAATTTACCTCAAATTTTGCACAAAAAGTGTTACATAGGAATGAACTGGTAATATTTTGGTATGAACATAAGATAGCAAAACAAAACACTGTGGAACGAGCACTGTAAAGTGTGGACATTAGGCCCAAAATAAAAATTACCATAATGAGAATTCTAAATATCTATATAATGAATGACAATTATTCTACTCCCGTGATGGCTATTCAGGCAGTAGGTGAAGTGCTACTTCACCAGGAAAAATAAACAAGCAAACATCTGACTATATTTATTACATATCTCTTAAAATTTTAGGTTTTACATTAATTTATTCACCTAATTCGTAAAAAATAAACTGTACATCTCGAATAAATATTTTACTTGACCGTTGGCGGCATGTCTTTTTAAAACTTTCAATCGAACTTTATTATAACAACTATTACAGTGGCACAAACCGCTTTGACTCTGCTGGAGGTGCTTTGTTTAGTTTACGATTTTCCTACTATGTTGCCATGACAACGCGTACCCGATGACGTCGAGCCCAGCGTCATATAACGCTCTCGGTGAATTGCAGGCGCAGTACACTACACTACACCCACGTGTCGTTCAGTTTGCGGTGGTTGTTTAAAAGTAAACAACGCGGATTTCGCTGCAACCGATGAATTCCTATGCAGTTAACTTGATTCTGTTTAAAATTCGAAGTTAGGAAATGTGATTGTTCAAGACTGGAATAAATTAAAAGACGTCTTTGAATTTATTACAAACTGTGACAAATCTGATGAAAAATCAATCCGCCTTGCGAAAGGATTTTTAGGTGAGATGAACGATTTTGAATTCACGTTTCTGGCATTAGTATTTAATAACATTTTCATAATCACGGACATACTATTTAACGTTCTTCAAAAAAAATCGCTTGACATTCATTTTTGTAAAAACCAATATAAAACGCTGTCGTGAGGCGCCGCTCTGTAAAAAAAGAAATGAATATTTTTTTAATACCATGTTTGATAAAGCAAATTCTATTAAGAAATACCTAAATCATTAAAATGTGAGCTTGCTAAGCTTTCACCCGAAGAAATTAAGGCTAAGTATAGAACCCTTTTTTATGAAATATTGGACCATATTTTAATGGAAATGACACTAAGATTTCAAGACTATGAAAAACTTACATTTTCATGTTTGGTAGGTTCTGGTAAATTTTCCGAATATAGTTTAAATTTTCCGACTGGCCCGTTTGAAAATTTGTTACAGTTATATGGGGAAATATTTTCAAAAAGTAAACGACTTAAAAATGAGCTTGGTCTTATTTTTGCCAATGACAGTAATTGGAACATATCGCAGCAAGAGCAAATGAAAAAAATTAATAAAAATAAATATATTTTTACCGAAGCATAAATATTGTTTTCCCTTATTTTGACAATACCGTCGACAAGTGTTTCAGTGAAAAGAAGTTTTTCTTGCTTCAAATGTGTAAAAACTTACTTAAGAAATACAATATCTCAGGAAAGACTTACTTCTCTTGGCAATATTTCAATTTCTGGACGAGATTAGGGCAACTCATCCATTTTATGAGGATGTTATAAATAAATTTGCTGCTATGAAGGATAGGAGAATTGATTTAGTATACAAAATTTAGGTAAGTCGTAAAAAATATTCTACCCCCTCCACATATAAAAAAAATTATAAAAATTCTGGAAAAAAAATTATTGCGATATTTTCTTGCTTCATTTGCACTTCACTTACTACTTCACCCGAGAGCCGCCACTGTTCTACTCTTGGTCTTAATATTAGCCTCCGAAGTTGAACATGTCCAGTCGATCAAAAAAAAAAAATTATATTTTTCTGAGAGCTCGTCAAAATAGGATTACTGAAATTTTTGCAGTACTATTGAATGTATTTCGATACTTTAAATATTTTTTTATTATTTTTATCGATTTAGAAGATTTTTCGAATAAGAGTGTTGTTTTCTAGATAATAGGTTAGGTAACCCTTTTGTTACATTTAAATATAATATAAATTTGTAAAATACGTAAAACGCCCAAAATCGCCCGCAAAACTAAAGGCATTTCGTGGTAAGGGAATATGTCCTTTTATTGAATTTCCAGGAAAAAGCTGCCCCAAAGTGCCACTGTATAAGAAAAATTAAAATAAATTTATGATGACAGCCTATCAGACGTATGGGTTTATAACAGGCAACTCAACAAATACTTTTTTCCATTTGGCCGTGTGCAGGTATTAATATTTGCCTATTTTATAATAGATATTATAATAATTATTATGCTAAAGAAACTTCTTGAAAACAAATACTTTTACTGAATTTTCCATTAAATTATAATACCACATTCAAACGCTAAAATTAAATAGTTTTACTAATATAAAACAAAGTCTACAAAATATTGTTAATATCTCCAAAATGATTTGTTAAAATAATAATTTAAGGCACTATTTCCATACTGCTTATTCCAAAGATGTAGTTGCAGATTAATCTTAGATGGCTTTGTTTTAAATCAGATGTCAAGAAAGGCGGACATGTTTTTTTAGTTGACATTTAAAAAATAAAACTTTTTGTCTTGTTAGTGTTTTTCTAGTAAATGGACATAGCAGAATAATGAAGTTGAACAATTTAACTAATGACTGGGTTTATAAATTCTTACGTGATAAAAATATCAAATTTGAAAATCATTCTTTTGCTGCAGAACAATTAGGACAAGTTTTAAATATAAAAAATGACAAAGATAGCTGGAAGCTTTTAAATGAAAAGATGAGAAAATTTTGTGTTAAATTGATTGGAAAGTGGCAGATGTGTAAAAGAACAAATTCTAGATTTGTTAAGGCCAATCAGCTGTGGTTGAATCAATCTTTTAATTTTACCTTAATCGGCAAAGAAAATAGTGTGGTCCCGACTTCAAGCTGTGTCCCTTCTACATCCGGTCCCTTTGAAAATCTATGCGATAGGCAGAAAAAACGGAAAACAGAACATTTAGATCAATATCCTGAGGAGCATTTAAGACTTGTTGCCAAGAAGAAAATTAAATCTGTAGATGCTCGATTTATTTTTGATTTTATTGAAGTACATCCAGGACATGCCCAAAAAGTAAGGAAGTTTTGTGACGAACGTATTTGACCATTAGAAGAAGACGTGATGTTAAAAGAGCAAGCTTGAAGTGTGAGTGTTGCTGCTGATTTGACCAAAAATCAATACAACGTTATTCTCAAATAAGCAAAAAACTTTCCAAGTTACTATTAACTTCAAAAGTATTTATCGCAAGCACTTAGCAAGTATTTACCGCTTAGTAAATCTTGTGCAAAAGTGGTACTACAATAACTTCTGGATAAAACTACTGAAAGGTTAGTACAATCTTTAACAGTTAAATTAGAACCAGACAAATAATATATTTTAATATCAAAATGGGGCTGTGATGGAGCGGCAGATCAGTTGGAATATAATATACGTTTTTCGAATGATTCTAGTGATAAATGTATTTTTATTTACAGTCTAGTGACAATGAAATTATATGATTCAACCGATAACTCTGTTTTATGGAAAAACGATTTTCCTTCGTCTACCAAATACTGCCGATCAATCCAGTTCCATTTCATTAAAGAAACAGAAGCTGTAGTAAAATCAATCACAGGTGAAATAGAAAATCAAAATGAAAACTTGATACCAAGCCAACTTTCAAATATTACAGTGGAGTATAAATTATTCTTTACAATGGTTGACGGAAAAATTATAAATATTATGACGGATACAAAATCTTCGATGCGATGCTTTTTGTGTGGTGCTTCATCAAAAGACATGACCAATTTAGATTTAGACAACAAAAAAACTGTTAATAGAAGTAATTTTTTTTCTTCATACGTGGATTCGGTGTTTCGAGTGTTTACTCCACATTTAGTACAATCTGCCATTAAAGTCCTGGTCTGCCAAAAGTTATGACAAAAAACGATGAAAAATAATCGAAAGAAGACGTTGTCCACCAAGGGAGAGGAAACACTAACACCGGAAATTTTTCAGCAATCCTGCCCTTACCGCCGAAATCACAGGCCTAGATGAGGATTTAATTGTTAGATTTAGTGTTAATATTGCCAACTTCAAAGAATATTGCACTGAAACTGCCTTACATTACGTAAATCTATATGACTGGTATTTTATGCCTGTGTCTCTACATAAAATTTTGATTCATGGTGCTGATATTGTCCAAGATGCTTTGCTATCTATTGGACAACTAAGTGAAGACGCCCAAGAGGCTAACCATAAGCTTTTTAGGTATAATAGGGAAAACCGTTCTAGAAAAATATCTAGAGTTGCAAATAATGAGGACATTTTTAAATATCTTTTATTAGCGTCTGATCCATTAGTTACTAAATTGCGACCAAGAATCAAAATTTACCCGAAAGTGTTTAAGCTTTCATTCTACAACTTTTCTCCATCACATCTCCTCATATTTTTAAAGTTAAGGGTACTGTTTTTTAGATCATTATTCAAATTTTTTTGCCTACACTGTATATTTTGGGACTTTACTAAAACTATAGGTACTGCTCCTCCAGTATCTTTGGATGCATTAATTATTATCAAGAATAAAATGGTTTGAGAAATTAAAAATATATGTTGCACACTTTTTGGGCCACACTGTATATATAAAACATAATTTTTAGGTTGTTCATAGTGTGTTATATTTATTAATAATTTATAAGTTAAAATAAGTATTATTAATATTGCCAGATAAAACTGAAAATTGTTTATTTGGTCCTATAATGTCTAATATGTTAAATTTTAAATCTAAATATTAATAGGATATTTAGTGTACGTAATCATAAAAAACCAGCAAAAGTCAAAAATTCAAAACCAAATAAGCGTTTTGTAGTGCAAATTATGCTATTTCATATGAGCCTAAGTTTACTAAAGTCGGTCAAAAGAAACGGGAGACATCTTGGTTTGTTTGAAAAAACAATTGAACTTCCCCCACCGCTTTATTTTGATATATAGAACAAAACATTTTAGACAAAAAGTGTAGGGAAATGGTCACTAAATATGAAAATGATATCATCGATATATTTTCATTAGGCAAAATTCTATAAAAACCCCATTTTTCTACTTGGTGTTGGTTGTTACGCCCTCTAGCGGACGTTTGTTTGACAAACTCGACAAAATAATTTTCAGCAAAATCGATTTTCAAAGAAAATTTCTTGCATGTAAACATATGGACAAAATTTTGGAGAAATTTGTTTGGAACATGCTATGATAATATGTGGTTTTATAGGTTTTTTTTTCATTTCGTTATTATTGACGAGGATTAAAATTTCCAAGATAATATATTCAGCAACTTCTCTTGAGATATAGGACCAATATATTATGAGATATGGCCGCTCGCTACCCTTAACTGATCACCCTGTACATAATTTTTATTTTATAAAAATTTAAGCTCAAAAATAACATTGTTTATCTTTTCTTTAATTATTTGTATAACATCTGGTCAAAAATTGTTTTAATCACACAAATATAACCAAAATTATAAATTTAAAGGTAAATGTCCAACGGCTGCCGCGGCTCGTTCCACTGTGCGGCGGCTTAATAAAATAAATTGCTCAAAAAATTATTCTACACAGCACACAGCAAATTTTTTCGTCATTTTTAGAAGAGCTGAGTTTTGAAAATTAAAAAGATTCTGAAAGGCCATTATTTGTTTAATCAATAATCTGGAGTGGTTTTGATAAAAATATTTTTTTGTGTTATACAGGGTGTGAAAAAATATAATGTAAAAAATGAAAAAAATTTATTTTCTGCATCTCTTTATTTATTACTTTTTTGTTTAGAAACAGGTTACAGGGTTTCAAAAAGTCTGTATTTTTTAAATTAAAAAATTTAAAAATTTCTAGTGGTTCTTTTATTTATTGTATAAATTACGGGACTTTATTATCCCAGTTTCTCTATATCCAGAAGTATAGAGGTTTTGCATTTGTTTGTTTATCAAAAAAGTTACAGGTTATTTTGAAAAAGTCTTTATTTTTTAAATTAAAAAAATACAAATTTCTATGAGTTTCTACATTTAATATAAAACTTTCGGGACTTTATTATCCCAGCTTTTCTGTACACAAAATTATAGCGGATTTGCACTTTTTTGTGTAGAAAAAAAGTTACAGGGTATTCTCAAAAAGAGAGCATTTTTTAAGAACATTTTCAAAAAATTCGTGCAACATTTTCAAAAAAATTACGGCAATAATTCAAGCACTAGGGAGATTTTAATTTTTAATTATCGGAGCGCAGACTTCTAGGAGTGAAATAATTTTTTTTGTTTTACTTTTTTCCTTGTTGCTTAATGCAAGATCACTGTCAAATAATCTTCACATTTTTCAAGGCCATGTAGCTGACTTTCAGTATGATTTCCTTGATGCGTCTGAGACATGGTTACATGCAGATATCGCCGATCAGATCATGAAACTACAAAATTATAATTTTATAAGGCAAGATAGGCTAGGTAGGGGTGGTGGTGTCGCTGTGTATATAAGGGCAAGTATTGAGTTTCGTGTTATGCTTAGAGAAACCTGCCCTTTTCTAGAACATATTTGGATTGAAATAAAAGTAAACAACACAAAAATTTTAATAGACAATATATACCGTCCTCCTAAGGGTGACTTAAATTTATTCTATTCTCGTCTTGAAAGTATTATGACCGATTTTTATACTGTCTATGATTCTCTTTTATTGCTAGGTTTTTTTAATATAAACTTTCTCGAATTAAATACAAAAGCACCGTTATGTGAAATTACTGAGGTCTATGGTTTGCAACAGCATATAACTGAACTTACTAGAATTATTTTTTTCTAATTTATTAGAAGAATTATTACTTTCAAATATAGATTCAATCGAGGTTTGCGGAATAAGGGATGTTGAGATATCGGACCATATGCTCATTTGTTGCGACATACATTTTGGAGAACCCACATCTAATATTTATAACTTTATATACAGAAATTTACAAAGTTTTAACAATGAGCGATTTCAATTTGATATCGAACTAATACCTTGGCACATAATGTATCATATGGCGGAAATAAATAGCAAAGTTGATTTTTTCAACCAATCATTATTCGACGTTATAAACCTGCATGTTCCCTTGAAAAATATCAGAGGTAAAAATAAGCCATACAGACCATGGATTACTCCTAATATTAGATTAATGCAGAGGCTTCGTAATAGGGCCTTAAATAAGTTTAGAAACACCAAAAATTGGGAGGACTGAAACACATACAAACAGTATAGAAATCTTACGACTAGCGCAATCGGATCGGAAAAAAGGCTTATTTAACATATTAGTTTGGAGTGTGCAGTAACAAAGAAGCATGGCAAGAATTTAAAAAATTGATATTTCTAAAAAACAAAATATACAACTTCCCAATTCCTTGCAAAATGTTGATGAACTTAATACTTATTTTACTAATATAAATAAAAATAACAATAAGCCTGATGAAGAATTTATTAGGAATTTTAAGGAACATAAAAATACACAAAATGAATTTAAATTTAGGATGATAACGCAAGATACAATAATTTCGTTTCTAAAAACCATAAAGAGTAAGAAAAAAAGAGTAGAAAAAAATCATTTTCCAGATCAATGGAAGGAAGCCAATGTTATTCCGTTGCCTAAAGTTCAAAATCCTACTGAGTTTAAACCAATCCGTTCAATATCGATTCTTCCAGTTCTCTCTAAACTATAAGAAAAAATTATGGAACAGCAATTAATTGAGTATTTAAATATTAGTAATTTGATCCCTGAATATCAGTCTGGCTTCCGTAAAGGTTATGGTTGTGCAACCGCATTATCTCAGGTAACGGATGATATATTTAAAACCCTTCAATCTAGCTATTGTTTTGGTTCTTTTGGATTTTACTCAAGCTTTTGACATGGTCAACCACGAAATATTATTGGCTTTGTTGCAGTGTCTGGGTTTTAGCGATTCTGCGGTGGCACTGGTGTCTTCTTTTCTGTCAAACAGAAAACAAAGAGTAGTACTTGATGGTAAAATGCCGAAAGCCCTTAGGGTTGCCTTTGAGGTGCCTCAGGGCAGCATTCTGGGTCCATTACTATATACTCTATACGTCGCAATAAATTTCGATATTGTAGCCATCATTGCTACGCAGATACCCAGGAATATTATTCATTTAAAAGTACTGATATAGTTGAGGCCAATAGGTGCATTAACGCGGATTTGGACACTTTATATAGTGAAACTCAAAAGTTTCTCTTAATGAATAACCCAACCAAATCAGTAGCTATTCTTTTTTGTAGTGATAACAATGGAATAAATATTTTAGATAACTTAAATCTACACATAAATAACGATCCAATAGATTTTAAAAACTCTGCCAAAAATCTGAGACTTATAATGGATCATAAACTTAGATTTAAAGAACATGTTAAACTAAAAAGTGAATATTCCGCCTTAAAAACAATATTTTCGAAAAGGCTCTTTTTGAGCTATAACCTTAAGAAAATGCTTTGTGATGCACTAGTGTTATCACCATTAAACTTCTGTGACACCATCTATGGACTTTGTCTAGATAATGCCGATGTTAATAGATTACAAAAACTCCAAAATGCCTGTCAAAGGCTTATTTTTGGTACAAGAAGACGTGAACACATTTCTCATAAGTTAAAAGAAGCACATTGGTTAAATATGCACAATAGACGAGACTTACATGCTCTTGATCTTTTTTATAAAATTCTTAAGTTTAAGACTCCACCATATTTGCACAAAAAAATAACTTATCGTACTGATGTGCACAATTTTAATATAAGACGAAAACATCTGTTAACTATACCGTCACACAACAAAGAATTTTTTAAAAGGTCTTTTTCTTATTTAATTGCACATTTAATAAACAAATTTAAAATAAATGAGTTTACTGTCTCAGAAAAAGTTTTCAAGAGAAAAATTAAACTACTTCTTCTAAACCATTTTTAATTGATTGCCTATGCCATAAAATGCTAAATTTGAAACTTAATACTTTCTTTTTTCCTTATCCTTATCCATCTTCCATTTTCCTTTTAGTGTGTGCTTTTTTGCTTTTATGTTTTTTTTTTAACTTAAAAAAAAATTTAACTGCTAGCTGCTATTAATTTCTTTTTCGTTTCTTATATTTTTTGCCTCAACAGAATCCAGGGAATGAACATCCCCTGAAATCTGAAAACAAGGCCCGTTAGTTACCATGATTATTATCATAATAATAATTATTATGTTAAGTCAATTCGTTGACTGTATTTATTGGTAACTAATAAACGTCTTATTATTATTATTATAACTAAACATTCCACATTGTCTATCACCTTCAAACAAAATATCGGAATCAATTTCACTAGCCACTAGAAAATATTTGACACTCTGACGTATCATATCAATTATATAAGTTGGAAATTATGTCATTAATGCCACCAGGAACTCCAAAAGTAATGTCACTTCTGACATACTTAAATATAATTAAGTTCTTGTAGATGGATTTAAAAGATTGATCATTACAAATGGAAAACAAATGTATAAGAATGGAGTTATAGGTATTGAATTTTACTATTAAAAATATTCCGTAAGTATAAGAAATTTAGATTAGCACGTTTTCAAAAAAAAAACATCGCAAAAAGCATTTCATGTAAAATTTGGGGAAATAACGTTTCTAGGGTATTTCGACCCCGCTCCATATGAATCTGGCTGTTGTCAAAGAGAAATTTGGACCGGAAGTTCAGTATCCAAGATATCAGCCAAAACTCTGTTTCTCTATATATCCTTTGTCCGTTGGCTTAAAATAATGATTTAAACGTCTGCTTAGGGTTTTTTTCGGATACCAAACACATTGCAATACTGATGGCGCTCAACAGAGCAGCTGAAACTTTGTTGGTCGGAAGTAAGCAAAAAAGATAAAAAAACAACCATTTCAGAGTTCAAATTTCATTTATTGCAAGATTACTAAGAAAATGAGAAAATAGTCATTCAAATGTGTATAGCTTATGGCATGGTTGCAAGGAAGGTAAGTAATCAACCATTTAAAGAATTGAAACATTGTGGCATAACTTGCAAGTCGATCCATTCTTCCTGCACGTGCACACTGTTGTGAGGCACTGAGATGAACAGTTGCAGGCTAGGATATCTATGCAGACTTTGGGTACGGACTCAAGAGTCGTTAGAATAGGAATATACTGGTCTTGGTGAAGCCTCCACCTATATGACTCAGGATCCATCACCACCGGTCGGGTTTGATGAGCATTTTGCCACACGTTCACCTTAAACGTCTTTTATCATCTTCATTAAGTCCAACCGAAGTTGGAAAAAAAAACTTTACTAACCTTGTAAAACTGTACCAGAAATTTCTCTGCATTGGCTTTTAATAAGGGAGCTTGTGAAGAGGGTCCTAGGCCGTTCCATTGACTGCTACTGCGTGAGAGGCCAAAATGTTCTTCTTTTGAGTATTGGAAAGAATTTTGTAGATATCGTGAACTGGAAGATACTTCTTATCTTTCACTGTACCACTCATCATTCACCCTTTAGAGCCGGTCATTTTCTCGAAGTGCTGGACAGCGAACAGATGTCGGAGTCTCTGGCCAAGCTGACGATGTTGTCAGCATTAGAGCGGACTGCATGTAGTACAACGCGTGTGTCGGCCTCTTCATGTGTCGCAGCTAAGACACTGACATCGGATTCGGTGTTGGTGGATCCAACATCCTCTCCATGTGTGAGCCCCCAAATACAACGATTTCCCAAAGTCATGCTGAAGAACGGCCTTCAGCATGACATACAGCATGCATTCCAAGGTGAAATAATCAGTTTTGAAGTATTCGGATCAATGTCAATAGTGTTTGGGGTTTCTACGGTTTCAATAATGAGTTTTACCACCGAAGCTGATTCACAAAGTTAATAACCTAACTTGAGCCGCGCTTCTTTGCCTAAATCTCTTTGGTTGTCCGGTCTTTTGTCACAATGTTGGACACAATTAAGCAGGGAGCCGTAGAGTTCATTAAGTTAAACGACTGCATAACCTTGAGAAGTGCATCTTCGGCGGAGTTATCTCTTTTTCTTCGATCTGGTTTCTCCTCCCAACCGGTTTTCGATAGACCTTGTCCATACATAGCGAAGGTTTGTTGAGAGATTTCTTCTCTCCAGTGAAAGCGGAGAGTCCAGCGGTGAACCGTGGATACATCTTGAGTTATCCCGATTAAATTACCGGCGCCATTGCTGATGCCGACAAACCATTCCTGCGCGTGATCTGGATCAACTTGGGGGAATTTCTGTGCGAAAGGTAGCACTGCGAAGTCTCCATTCAAGAATTAGTTTTCAACTTCGGCCAGCAACTGAATCATATCACAGATGTACGCTGTGAGAGACCTGAAGTAATTTCCGTGGTCATATAGGGCGATGAATGGAAGCATTTCTGTCAGAGATGCTCTATATGTGCCATCTCAGATTCCTTTCGTACACATAAATAGCTTCAGAACCATATCATGTATGACCAAGGAGTTTTTTAAATTATCACTAATTCTTGCTTTTTTAGTCTTCAAACCAACTTAAATTTAATAGTAACTTGAAGCCTACACAAAAAATAAAATCAGGTTTATTTTAAAAACCAGTTTTGAGAAAACAAGTTAAGACTAAATTTTGGCGGCCATCTTGACCGCTATTTTGGAACCCATGCATTCCAAACTTAACGTAAACAAGTTTTGGATATTGCAATGTGTTTGGTATCCGACAGAATCCCTAAGCACATGTATAGCTCATTATTTTAGGTTAAAGGACAAGGGAGATATAGGGAAACAGAGTTTTGGCTGCCATCTTGTATACCGGATTTCCGGGCCAAACTCCGCTTTTGCAACAGACAGATTCGTATTCAGCAGGGTCGAAATACCCTAAAAAAATTGTTTCTCCAATTGTTATTTGAAATGCATCTTGCACTTTATAGAGATGCCTTTTCTACTTATGGGTCTGGTCTAATTTTATTGTAGGAGTAAAATATTAAAATAAAGACACAAAGTCTTGATCTCATCATATATAGATATGCATTTGTCTTGCCATATGATTATCGTATACGATAATCATATCATACTTAGATAGGTGTTTGTCTTGTTCGCGTGTGCATTCTTGTTAGTTTTTGAGGTCTGATGATGCTTTTGATATTTTAATTTTACATAAGTATATATTATAATATAAGTAAGGTCTCTTTGAGTAAAAATAGACGATTTCTTTCAATTATTGTAGGAGGAATAGATGTGGCGTCGACCAGTAACTGAATCATGGTTAGACCTAATGCGCTTTTGTTTGTATGTCTGGAGCATATTTGTGGCAATCTGTATAATGTATTACGCTATGGTACATTTGTTTTATATAATAATGCATTCTAAAGACTATATATCTACATAAAAATATAAATAAAATGTAACTGTTAATAATAAAATGTTTAATTATTAAAGTTTTTTTTAAACTGTCGAGTTAATCTGAATGTTTCACTCGGATTCAGCTTCAAAACAGTGTTCAGGACCTGGTTTGTTTATCTTGGGATACTACCTTTACAGAAAGTATACGAGATGTAACGAAAATTTGAATGCAAAGGTTAATTAGGGTAATGCGAGAGTCTAATTTATTTTCGTATAAACAGGGTACGTCGTTTTTGTGGGCAGGTATCACCTTAATTGACTTTGAACAATCAAATGTGGCTCGCCGGAACTGGGACCTGTGGTAAAAGTGGGATCGGTGCACTGTTCTTCTGAGCTGCCTGATGATGCGTTATCTCCATTATCTCCCAAATCAATGGCTTGCCAATTTAAAGGCGCAATCGGCACTGGCAAATTTGCATTATGAGGAACAGGTCATATTGCAGATTGCAAATTTGGATATTCTATATTGTGCTTTCCCTTTTTGGAATAACCTTCAGTCTTTGTCAGGCAAAAATAACAATCGTCAGAATGATTGGTGGGTTCTCGCCATACCATTGGAACTGCAAAAGGCATACTTTTTCTCTTTCCTTTCATCCACTGCACCAATGATATACTACAACTAACACAGCACACATGGGGAGCCCACCGCTTATCTTGATCCCCAATTAACACACCAAAATATTTAAAGTAGGCTTCTTTTACATTTTCGGAAAATGGCCTGGCTTGTGATTTCACCAGAAATTCTCCACAAATATAACAAAATTTGTCAGGAGAAATTTTGCCACTTCGGCGCGTTTGGCTCGACATTCTCGTCTTCACATACACTTGCTTATCGATACATAGAGAACCACTCAATTCGAAACTCAACAGAAGAGTGATGTTTATTTTATATCTAATGTTGTAAACAACCCAGTCTAGGTAATTTTTGCGTTGTAAAATGGACCCATTTTAGCCTCCCCACAATAAAATTGTTTACCTGGCAATATAAAAGGTTCTAATTAGGCTATTAAAAAATGGTACGTATTAGGGCTTTCCGAATATTTTTTTTATTATTGGGAGGGTATTTCCATTGTGAAAATAATGAGCTGGCCTGTGTTAGAAAAATCTTGTCGGCCAGTGAACAATTGTCCTTTTCGAATAAAAAATATCTGTACGTATATCAGAATTATAAATCTTTATCTATATAGCAAAATTTTCGAGTTCAATTTTATTCTCAATAATAAAACATGTCCTAAACTAGTTAGAATTTGAGAATGAGAATATTGATAATTTAATTTTTTTTTTAATTTAGCAATTAACATGGAATAACAATATGAAAATTACGCGACAAAGCTAAAAAATTATTTATTCTATTTACTTTAAATTAAAGGTTAAATATGAGGATGACGTGGTAACATTTTGGTAAAAATATATGGCGGAACAAAACGGCGGCCTATTGAAATGTTAACAAAATTATGACTAAAAAACTACTTATTCAGTTACCCCAAATTTTGCAGAAAAATTAGGTCTGACCTTCACCTGGTAAGTTTTGCTACAAATCCAAAATAGCGGCCTAATAAAATGCAAAAAATTACTTCATCAATTATGTTCAAATTGTGGTCAAAAATCAAATATTATATAATAACCTAATTAAGTGTTTAAAAATTATTTTTTTAATTATTTAATTAAAGTTAAAACAAAAACCAAGGGTGCTAAAAAATCTTGTGTAAAATTTTGGTGAGGAGCCATTATTGTGGAACAAAATAGCGGTATAATAAAATGTTTAAAATGTCAGTATCTACTTATTCAAAGTTGAAATATTCCATAAAAAAGTGCGAAACAGAGAAGAAATGGTAAAATTTTATCAATTATATGTGGCAAAACAAAATGGCGGCTAATTAAATGTTTACTCAACCGATAAATTTCCATTTTAGGAACCTTTTTATAAAGAAAATTAATAAAAGTCATAAATAATTTTTTGCCGATTGTTAAATTCACAAAAATAAAAAATATTTAAATATTATACTAAAAATAAATTATTAAAGAGCAAAAACAAAATGTAAAAAATGATAGACTGGAGTATCGAAACTCTATCTACGTTTTTATCTAAGTAGATATGATATATGAATGAATATTTGTATATATGTATGTTAGATCTGGACAAAAAAGCTGTCGAGGTAAAAAATGAAGGTTTGTTTAAATCTGAACGATTGTTAGATACGTGAATAAAACAGACTGTCTTAATGAACTCTCTTTGTGCCGTGAAAATATAAATTAAACATGCCTTAAAATTCTAAAAAATATAATTAAGTGTTTATCACAAGAAATGTTCTTATAAAATTGTCGTAATTTTACAACAAATAACAAAAATAGATACGTTCCCTTAGTCGAAATCCAAAAAGTGTTTTAGCATACAAATCCCCTTTAACCTGTGTAGACAATCGAGCTTCAAAACATTGTAAAAGCATTACAAAAATATTCACAGAGTTTCTGACAGCCTGTATATTTTAACTTTCGCTCTTTAGTGTGTGTCCGTTTTAATAATGGTAAACCTACAAAAAACGCTCACATAAAAATAATTTTAAACATAGTAGCAAAATGATGTGCAATCTTAAATACCTCCAAATATCCATTTTCAATCAAATCACAACTGTTGACATCGCCATTTTGAATATTTTTTACTAAAAATGTATGACTTGCACTCTTAGTATCGATTTTAAATCAAATCTACGTAAATGTTAAAATTCGCTGACAATCTTGACATTCCTACTCAGATTTTTTAAATATTTACTAAAAATGTATGATATGTAGTCTCAAATACACCCAGATGCTGACTTTCAGTCAAGTCTATACAACTGTTAAAATTCCGCAGTCATGTTGGCACCACCTTCTTGAATTTTTAAATGTTGACAAAAATTTATGGTGTGCAGTCTTAAAATGCCGAATTTTAATCAAATCTGCAAAAATTTTAAAATTAATCTGCCATGTTGGGGTCGCCATTTTTAACTGTTAAATATTGACTAAAATGTCATAACTTTCACTTTTAAATACTCTTAGATACCGAATTTTCAGCCGAATCTCTACAAATAACAAAATTCGTTTGCTATATTTAATTTTGTTGCGCATTTTTTTAAGTAATTCGCACAAATATTACAATCCGCCCGAAATGTTGACACCGCTATTTTGAATTTTTAAATGCTGATGGTCGCTACATTTTCAGTTTAATCTACAGAAGTAACAAAATTCGACGACCGTATTGGCGCTGCCATTTTGAATTTCTAAATGTTGACTAAAAAAATTCGATTTTTTTATGTACTAAGATTTCCTGATTTCTAAATCTTAGTATAATTTCACAATTTAATCTCGCAAATCTTATTATTAGCAGTAATAAAATCCGCACAAATTTACGAAAACCTATTTGCCTCATTAAAGAATAAATAAGAATCCTTTCTTTTGTGAAGAATAATGAAGCATGACCCATTTCTTTAATTTCGTACATCAAATATTTTAAACGTCAGTCATTCTATTCCGTCATATTCAATTCATACCATTATTTTACCAATTTATTTTTGTATCAGATGTTATTTTTGTGGAAAATTAAAGTTAATAGAGTAAGTACAATTTTTACCTATACCAAGAACGGACCGACCGCCACAAAAGAAAAAACATATTTTTTGGCATTTAGAGACCTTAAAACAGCCATGTCAAACATGCGGCCCAATGAACATTTTTCTGTGGCCCAAATCAGTTTTGAAAACAGCCAGATAACGCGGCCCGCGAACAAGTTGAAAACCGTTTTTGAAAGCAGGCGCCGCTGCAACAACGATTGGTATAATAAAATGTACAATTGTACATAGTGCCATCTATGTTTAGGAGGTTAAACTACACATACTCAACCTAAAACCTAAAACCAAACGTTATCTGGCTTGTTCCATGAAATTCTATCGTGCAAAAATACAGATGACGCTATCTGAACATTCTGGAAAGAACTCGAGAAATCACAATCCGTATATAAGCCGTGCAGTGGCGGCTCGTCAGGGTAGGCCTCTGAGGCCGCGCCTCACCCCCAAAATAAAGGAAAAGAGAATTTTTTTATATAACTTTTTATCTATTACCAATTAGAAATATACTTTTTAACAGTTTTGCAACATAATAACATTAAAAAAAACAAAATATAATCCCATAATAAATATTTTAGAAAATAAATTCTGACCACATCAAAAAACCGACCGTGCAATCCGTGCAACCCCATTCCTAAAGAAAGTGCTCTCGAATCAGGCGAAATAATTTTAGCTTGGAAAGTTTCGACTTCTGACCTATTTATCAACGGCCGGTGCCGATGCCGGCGAGTCACCTGATTACGACAGAGCGGGATGGCGATTGCCGATGCACGTGTTTTCTATTGCATTCTTGAGGCGATAAATCTGTAGCTTGGATATGCTTTTATTGGTTATTTAAATCACATGACTAGCGAAATATTCCAACGGCTTCTTTTTACGTGGTGCGTGCGGCTGAGAAAGAAATAGGAAATAGATTGCGATAATCGCTGATTGAGGGCGTTCTGTCTTTTAAGGTGAATAAATACGCGTTTTTGTTTTGTTTTGATTTGGTAAGTTGGACCGTTCCATTTTTTGTATTTGCTTTTTGCTTTTGAAATGAATCCTATTCACGACATTATTGCTTCATTAACTGAAACGCCCTTTTTAAGAAGAAGCGAAACTGAAAAGAAACAGATATTAGGTAGCCGTCCGACGCCGAAAATTTTAGCAATATTTAACGATAAGAGGCAAGGTAAAAAATATTCAAGAACTTTTCAAATATCTTGGTACGAAACTTATAGGTGGCTATGCGGAAGTATTTATAAAGAAAGCTTATATTGTTGGCCTTGTATTTTATTAGGTTGCGTCAAAAATAATTGGAGTTCAGGGGGCGGATATTCGGATTTAAAAAATTTTTCACGAGCAGTAAAATCGCATGAAAGTTCAAGAGAGCATATTAAAAATTCGGTAGCACTTACAAGACTGGAGCAAAATAGGGCGACTATTGCGGATGCACTACAAGAAAATGCAAGTCTTAATAAAATTGTTTATAATGAAAATGTTCGAAAAAACCGTTTATTATTAAATTATTTAATTGATGTTACTATTACTTTGGGTAAACAGGACTTGGCATTTCGAGGTCATAATGAAACAACAGATTCTTTTAACCGTGGCAATTTTAAGGAAATATTTGCATGCTTAATAAAAAGAAATGCCGAACTTACTGAACATTGTGCTAAATTTAGTAATATTTTTACGGGACAATCTAAGACTATACAAAATGAACTAATTGGTTGCATACATGACTATATTCAAGAATATATAAAAAAAGAAATCAATGACACCGATTGTTGTTTTTTGGCGTAATTGCGGATGATAGTACTGATATAACAGAAAAATCACAGTGTTCGATAACAGTTAGGTATGTGACCAACGGATCTTTAAAAGAAAGATTTTTAGGATTTTTTGACGTTAGCGATAATAGAACAGCAGAGAGCCTTTTTCATTTAATACAAAACAGTTTAGAGCCTTATGACTTTAAAAATAAATTGGTCGCGCAGTATTACGATGGGGCTAGTGTTATGGCAGGTGAAATAAATGGGCTTCAAACAAAAGTTAGATCTATTGCTCCTTTAGCTATGTTTACTCATTGTTGCGCCCACAGATTAAATCTAGTTTTACAACAGGGAACAAAACTGATTACCCAAAGTCGTATATTTTTTGCCACTTTATTAGGAATACCAAATTATTTCCACCAATCACCAAAACGGTCTTTTGTGCTTAATCAGATAGTAGGTAAAAGAATTCCGCGAGCTGTAGAAACGCGATGGTATACACGGTCTAAAATTTTAAACTTAGTGGCTAATGAATGGGACAATTTAATTATAGTATTTGAAACTATTATTAATGACTTAAGTTCTGGAACAGAATCTATTAATGGTGCAAAAGGATTTCTAAAGCATTTTAATGATTTCGAATTTTGCCTTTTAACGCATATTTATAAACACATTTTTAGTTGCACTGATGTACTGTTTCAAATATTACAGTTAAAGCATTTAGATATAAATTACTGCATTTCGCAAATAAACCTTGCCAAGCAACGAATTATTGAATTTAGAAACGAGGACCATTTCAAAGAACTTTTCAATATTGCTAAAAAAGCCACTATTCTGCCAACTAACACACGTCGAGGGCAATGTTCTAGCGACTTTGATATTTTTACTAAATATAAAATATTATATTTCGAAATAATAGATTGTATAATTCTTCAATTAGGGACGCGGTTTGAAAATTTAAATAATTTAAATTTCTTTGCTTTAGTCGATTGCACAAAATATTCGGAATACGTTAAATGCTTTCCAGACGACTTATTAAATAATTTATTAAAAAATTATCCAAACATTTTTGACAGAGATAGATTAAATAATGAGCTTTCTGTATTGTATAGGGATGAACAATTTTCAAATTTAGATGTCGAAAAAAGTCTAGCTTTGTTATTTAAAGATTTTAAAGCAATTTTTGCGGAAGCATATAAGCTTTTTAATTTAGTTTTAACTATTCCCGCAACAAGTGTATCGGCCGAACGAAATTTTTCATGTCTTAAACGGATCAAAACCTACCTAAGAAACACAATGACACAAGAACGGCTTTCGGGTTTAGCAATGATGTCAATAGAGCAGGAATTACTGTCTGAACTTAGTGAAGACCAAAACTTTTACGACCAAATTATAGATAAATTTGCAACCTTAAAAGACAGACGTATAGATTTAATGTACAAAAAGTAGTTTTTTTATCTTATTTCATACAACTATTTATTTTAAGTTTTAATAAACTAAATTATGTTTTTATTATCGCAATCAACGCTATATTTTAGTGATAGGTGTACATATTTTACTTGTTTTGTTTACTTTTTATTTACTTTTTTTAGAGTTTATTTTTTTAGTTTTTAATGGTTTAGTAGGGCTATTGGCGATGACCTCCATTAAAAAAAAGGTCAACGCGTCGCAGAATAATACCTCATGGGTGACGTGGAAATTTATTCACATTTAAAGAAAATTAACCTCATGTAGCCTCACCCTTCAATATACTCACGAGCCGCCACTGAAGCCGTGTTCGATTGAGTTCAGTGTTTAGTCAGTTATGAGTCAGTTGCGATAGAGTTTCGAGTTGAGTTGCGCACTTACTGTTACAAACGTCATTATGTTATTCATAAAACTATGTTTGACAAGTATACAGGCATGGTCAGAAACGAAAAGTTAAATAAGTTAAAATCACGGTTGAAAGATCAGCAGCTTATGTTTACACTTCCAAAGCAAGAAAATGAATCTGTCCTTCAAGCGAGCTACGTACTGTCGAAGTTGATAGCAAAAAATTCAAAACCATTTGTTGAAGATGAATTTATAAAAGAGTGACTTGTAAAGGCCGCGGAAATTGTAAGTCCCGGGAGCGTGAAGGCATTTCAAAATATATCCTAGTCCCGGAATACTGTCGCTGAAAGAGTTACTGAGTTGGCTGCCGATATAAGTGATCAGATAAAAACAAAATCAGACTCTTTCATTGCATTTTCTATTGCCTGTGACGAAAGTACGGATGTGTGTGGTGTGGCGCAACTCGCTGTTTTTCTTCGTGAGGTTGATACAGATATCAATGTGTATGAAAAATTACTGGAATTAGTACCATTGCATGATACAACAACTGGGAAGGATATTTTCAATGCCGTTTATGGACTCCTGCAAAAGTACAATTTAGATTTGTTAAAACTGTGTTCCGTTGCAACAGACGGACCTCCTTCAATGACTGGAGTCAAAAATGGCTTCGTTAAAATATTACAGACAAAAATCAGAGAAACGGGCAGTAACAAACCAGATTTTTATTATATTCATTGTATAATCCACCAAGAAGTTTTATGCTCAAAAGTGATCAAGTTGGAAAGTGTTTTAAAATCAGTGAAAAAAATTATAAACTTCATAAGGTCACGAGGCCCTAGTCAGCGACAGTTTTCTGCACTTTTACGTGATTTAGAAAGTGAGTACACTGGTTTACCATGTTATGCAGAGGTGCGATGGCTTTCGTGTTCTATGGTACTCGACCGGTTTTGGAAACTCAAAGAAGAAATACGCGTTTTCATGGAAACAAAAGGAGAAGATATCAGCTTATTATGCGATGTATCTTTTTACAAGATATTCCATTTAAGGTAGATATCACAAAACACTTGTCGGACTTAAATACGAAATTGCAAGGACCATGTCAAGTTATTACAGATATGCATGATCATGTGAAAGCTTTCAAGTGTAAGATGATGTTGTGGGAAAAACAGTTAGCAGAGGATAATCTGTCACATTTTCTGAGGCATATCAGGAAAGGCATATATAATAATATATTCATAGAAAATGAGAAGCCTTCTGGCAGAATTTGAGAAGCGTTTTCAGGATTTTAAGACCCAAGAAAACAATTTTTCTCTATTTACTGGTCTTTTCACTATCGATATTGATAAAGTTCCCCCCCACTTGCAAATGGAAGTAATTGAGATTCAGTGTCAGACCCATTTAAAACAAAAAATTGATAATGTTGGTACATTCGAATTTTATAAGTACTTGCCTGTTCAATACCAAGAAATGAGAAAATTTGCCTGTAAAATCTTGTCAATGTTTGGAAGTACCTATAAGTGTGAACAACTATTTTCTTTGATGAAAGGAAACAAATCTCCCGCAACATCGCGATTAACGGATGCACACTTGGGCGCAGTTTTAAAAGTTATTTCCGTCGATAAATTCGCGCCACAAATAGACAACTTAATTAAAGACAAAATATGTTAAATATCTGGCAAAAGAATTTAATGTTTGTAGTTTTTTGTAATGTCCTGTTTATTGGAAATTTAATAAACCGACTTGTCCTATAATAGTACTTTTTCTCAAGATTTTCAGTAGTTTGTCTTCCTTAAGATAAGGTTTTGCGGCCCACCTAGTCGATGGTCTTCATGCTTTTGGCCCACCAGTGATTTTGAGTTTGACATGGCTGCCCTAAAACGTGAAGATCTGTAAAAACCTGGAACGATGATTTTTTCGCGATTTCTTCCTTTTGCGGGAAGTAAAAATTCGCACCACTGGCAATCGTCCCCAAATATAAGGTACTTGAACATGGACCATCCCCACCTCTTGATTTATCGTAAACATTGGTCGATAGAATGTGAAAAGTAGGGGAACCATGTTGGCGCATACCCCTAACGTGATTTGATTCTTACTGTAAGTTAATAACTTTATATTCAACCTCTTGATGAATTTGTAACAGGTACTAATGAATAAATGTATCTTTTTTGTTTAATAAGTTAAAAATAATCTCATCCAAATTGACTTTTTAAGATATACAATCCTTAACAGTATCAACTACTGAGTCTTTTACCTTACCCTACACCGAGCACTACACCGTTTTCCATGGAAACCGGCAACCACAAAACGCCAAATTGAACCCACGATTTTACCATTTGGGTATGTAATGATTGTCTTGAAATGTTAAACATACGTTTCGGCGATGTCGAATTTTTTTACCCCTCTCCATATGGGACCGAAAGGTCCGCGCCCGTCGTGGTCTCGTTAAATTAAGTTAGAAACGTCAACCGACTCGATACGAAAAATAAAAAAAAACAAAAGCCGATCGAGACCTGGTCCGGGGAGGCGGCGGCAGCGAACAAAAGCCGATCACGAGAACGTTCTGGGAAAACCGGCCCCGGTCAATTGAATTGTCAATTGCAAAAAGAAGAAGAAATTGCAAAACGAAAACGAGCATAAAAAATGTCATATGAGGCCTGGGATCGGTAAGTCGAGATCGTATACATACAAAACCAAGTCCGTAAGAATATACCAGGTGTGTTACGTCAATGACATTCCGAGAGTTTATTCGCGGAAAAAATGTAGATCTGTTTAATAGAAAAAATAAATAGCATTTTGCAAGAATCACGGTAACTAATATTTATTTATACGTATTTTTAGAGCAATCAACAATAGAAATTGTCTAAAATTAAAATAATTAGTAAAACTGAACTTCATTTTCATAAAAACAAAAAACCTAAAAACAATATAAAACACGATATTGGAACGTACCCGCACACCATAGTTCCTGACACAACAATTTAACTTTTGTTTTCAAAATGGTGACTGAACAGCATTTTCAAAAAATTGCCATTTTATGAAAAAAGTGCAGTTACTTTTTACAAAATACTTCTTTAAATAGTCCAAAATAAGCCAATTTCTAATTTTTTAGAACACTTCAATTCAAAAACCGTTTAGGGTAATAATAGAATTATTTTATTTTTTTTACTTCTTGTACTTCTCTACGGAAAAAGCAATTTACTCAAATGGCGAGTTCCGCATTGCTGCCAAGTCAACCGTTTTTCTGTTATAAAAGAAAAAATTTTTTTTAATGGAAGACCCTATATTATATTACTTTTGTAAAATCTGCGTAAAATTCTCAATACTTTTTATTAAACGCATTTTTTACAAAAATCAACAGTTTTTGCGATAATAAGGGTCTATTATCTATAGTTTAATGTATACACTTTTATTAAAATATCTGGAGATAAAAAGTTACCGGATAAGTTTGGCAATGTCAATTTTGTTGTTTTACAAAAATTGATCGTTTAACTGAAGCTCAAAAATTTGAAATTTTAATTAAACTGGGTTAGGGGGATAGAACGAGAAACCTGCAAGATGTTTGTAACAGTTTTAATGACAAATATCCTAACAAAAAACCAATAACTAAATCTACCGAAGTAAAATTAACGAAAAAATTTCGTGAAACTGGAAAGGTGAAAGATCCTGTACGTTCTTGCAGATCTAAAAGCGCAACAGATGGCACACCTTTCTACCAAAAGTTTCATCCATTCAAAATAACTTTGGTGCAAGAAACCTATGAGGATGATCACGATACGTGCTTGTAACTTTGTGAAATCATGATGGAACGTTGTAATACCAATCTAAATTTTCTCAATCAAATTATTTTTTCTGGTCAAGCAACTTTTTTTTGAATAGTAAAGTTACAGGCACAATTGTCGATATTAGTACAAGGAAAAATCCATATTGGATACGTGAAAATTATACACACTTTTCCCAAAAGATAAATGTTTGGTGTGATATAAAAAATAAATGGTTTCCTGGAAGACATGCATTACCTAGAGAAAGATATTTGAATATTTTAAGGACTCGATTAAACTTGATTTTTTTTTGTTTATGGGGCACCAAATGATGAAATATGGTTTAAGCAGGATAGTATTCCACCGCATTTTGCTCGGAATGTTCTGGAATATCTAGCCAATGTTTTTTTTGGAAGATGGATTGGAAGTAAGGGAACAATAGAGCGGCCACCTCGATCTCCGGACTTGACGTCCCTCGACTTCTTTTTGTGGGGACACCTTGAAAATGTGGTGTATAAAACTAAGCTCAATGACCTCAAGGATTTAAAGGAGCGAATAGAAACCGAATGTAGACGAGTCGAGGAGGCTGGGTTTCTTTTTAATGTATTAAATGTTCTCCCATATTATTTGGCCTAGGGTCAGGAAGTAAATGGACAACATTTTAAACTCTTAGTTTCGTTAATTTATTATTTCTTGTACTAAGTATTGATTTTTTTGTATTGTATTGGATATATATTTTCATTAAATTTAGGTACGCGGTGCCTGAGATATTTTCCGGTTCCTTACTTTTGTTACACGCTATATATATATATATATATATATATATATATATATATATATATATATATATATATATATATATATATATACATATATATAAATATATATGCATATATATATATATATATATATATATATACAATGAGGGCATAAAGTCTGGAAACCATGAGATATGTCAAAAACTATACAATTTTGGAAAAAAAGTTTCATTATAAAAGTTGTATAGTTCCTTACGATTTATGATTCAAAAGTGTCTCTAAATATACAGGGTGTTTTAAATCAAGTTACACGCCAAAACTTCAGAATCTCTAATGGAACACCCTGTATATTATTTCATTTTAAGAATCTACATGAAATTCTGATCATATTTTATTAAACATACCCTATCCCTAAAGTCAACTGTTTTTGAGATAAAAAAAATGAGAAAACTGTTTTACAAAATTTTTTTAATAAAGATTAACAACGATAGTCTAAAATTCTAAATGATGCGTTTTAACGTAATAAATGCTGGAACTGTTGTCCGTTCACTTCCTGACAATATCCTAATCTATTGATGAACTCTTGTTGTAGATTTCGAATGAAAGTAGGTGGGATTTGTCGGATTTCATCTCTTATACGATTTTTCAGCGCATCGATATTAGGAGGTCTGTTCAAATAAACTTGGCTCTTTAAATAACCCCACAGAAAATAATCTAGGAGAGTTAAGTCCGGGGACCTGGCTGGCCATAGGGACCACGACGTCCTATCCACCTGTTAGGAAATATTTCACTGAGATACTGCCGAACAGGTAACGCGTAGTGAGGTGGAGCTCCATCTTGTTGGATCCACATTGCTGCAGTAGGCATATCGGGCTCATTACCTGGATACAATTTAGCTAAGGCAGGAATCAACTCGAGTTGTAAAAAATCAAGATAAATTTCGCCGGTTAAATTTACGTCGAAAAAGTAGGGACCTATAATTTTATCTTGAAATATTCCAGCCCAAACATTGATTTTCTCGGGATATTGCGTATGATCCACTTGAGCCCAATGGGGATTCTCTGTAGACCAATATCTACAGTTTTGTCGGTTGACAGTACCATTAAGAAAAAAGGTGGCTTCATCGGAAAATAAAATATTTCTACAAAAGAATGGATCCAGGTTGCACCGCTCTTGCATACTTTCGCAAAACTCAAGTCGGCGGTCAAAGTCGTCTTCATTTAATTCTCAAGGATTAATCTTATTTTGTAGGGATGCTACTTTGCCGTGTGCAGAATTTTTTACCGATGATTGACTAAGGTTTAAATCTAATGCTACTTGACTTGTAGGTAAATGTGGATTTTCGTTATAACTTAGTAAAACATTCAATTTCATATCATCATCTAGTTTTGGCCTACCTGTCCTGGGAAGATCTTTTACACAACCATGATCACCAAAATTTTTTGATAATTTTGCCAACTGTGGATTTTGCAATTGTTTGTCCTCGCTCGGGATGCGTATTATTAAAAAGTTCACATACTTCGTCAAGATTTCTTTGGCGATCTCCCCATCCAAACATCATAAGAATCTCTATTCTTTCTCTTTCTGAAAGCATTTTTATCAGGAAAAAAGTAACTCTCCAACAATATGTTAAAAATTGACACAGTTCATTGTCAGTACATGACTGTCTCTATGGGAGTTCTAAAATAATGCACCAGGTTTCACTATGCATAGGCAAATGAGTTAATTTTGTTTAAAGCCAAATTTCCATTTTCTCATTTTTTTATCTCAAAAACAGTTGACTTTAGGGATAGGGTATGCTTAATAAAATATGATCAGAATTTCATGTAGATTCTTAAAATGAAATAATATACAGGGTGTTCCATTAGAGATTCTGAAGTTTTGGCGTGTAACTTGATTTTAAAACACCTTGTATATTTTAAGACATTTTTGAATCATTAATCGTAAGGAACTATACAACTTTTATTTGAAACTCTTTTATCCAACTTGTATAGTTTTTGACATATCTCAAGGTTTCCAGACTTTATGCCCTCATCGTATATATATATATATATATATATATATATATACTGTGTGTCAACGAATCTATTAGACAGACCATAACTTTTAAAGTATTTGATGTATCAAAACGAAATTTGGTATAGGTCAATGGTACATAAAGAGGAGAGTTTTCGTATATTTTTCACTTTCCGGTCACTTCCGATTTTTTAAATGAAACATTCTGTATATTTTTACATTTTTGGATCCTTGAGACAATTCTGAATCAAAATGTGACATTTTAAAACTTTAACAACTTGATTTTTTTATAGCCATTTTTAAAATTGCATCTAGGTGGCCTTGACCGGATGCAAATTAATCTAAGGACCTGATGATGAGAATATCGCTAAGTTTTAGTGACCACTCTGATAACTAGGTATAAGAGAAGTTGATAAAATCGAATTTTTGTATCTAGCTATTTTTTTTCAAATGGCGACCATTTTTAGACCACTTTTTGAAAAGAGGATTTTTTTGCGAATCTAAAGGTACTAACTTTTTTGCGATGGGATTAAAAATAAGCTCAAAAATCAAATATTACTAAGAAAACTACTCGATAATCAATTATTTACTTTTATCAAGTGTGCCATGAATAGCCATGCTGGATATTAAGTAGGATTTTTTGTTTTGACAGTGACACTTACCTATTCTTTCTGAGTAGACATAAGGTTTCCTTATTTTTCTTGATTTTCAGTATTATTTTGGTTTTCAAAAGTCAAAAAGTATACTCAAAGTGAAAAAGTCGATATGTTATTAATATTCGGAGAATGTCATAAAAATTCAATGAATGCTGCTGAGTTGTATGCTCAGAAATACTCCGACCGGCAACATCCAGTCCATCAGTGTTTTCCATATCTCGACAATCGTTTGAGGCGTCAAGAAGGAAATCAATCAACTTAATATCCAGCATGGATACCCATGGCACACTTGATAAAAGTAAATAATTGATTATCGACTATCTTTCTTAGTAATACTTAGTTTTGGAGCTTATTTTTAATCCAATCACAAAAAAGTTAGTACCATTAGATTCGCAGAAAAATCCTCTTTTCAAAAAGTGCTTGTCTAAAATAGATCGCCATTTGAAAAAAAATATGTAGGCACAAAAATTTGATTTTATCAACTTCTCTTGTTCCTAGCTATCAGACTAATCACTAAAGCTCAGCGATTGCATTATGCTGTCATCATTTCAGGTCCTTAGATTAATTTGCGTTAGGTCATGGCCACCTACATGCACTTCTAAAAATGGCTATAAAGAAATCAAGTAGGCGTAAAACGTTTTTAAAATGTCACATTTTGATTCAGAATTGTCTCAGGAATCCAAAAATGTAAAAATATACAGAATGTTCCATTTAAAAAATCGAAACTGGAGTCATTTCCGGTAAAATTGGGCAAGATGAAAACAATAGCCGCTAGAGTCCGAATTAATAACTTGATTTGAAAATAAGACTATAAAACCATTATGACAGCAGTTAGAATTTATATTTTTTTAAATCACTAAAACCCCTATTTAATCACGAAAATCCAAATCGATATGCACAAAATATACAATAAAAATACTTCCCATACATCCCGATATGTATAGTGTATTAACAATACAATACATTGACTGTTATACGGGGAAGCAATAAATACAAAAGTTTTTTCAAAATGTGCGGTTTTGTGTAGTTTGCAGATATACAGGGTGTTTCGTTTTCTGAAATCAACATGAACATTGGTTTCTTTAATTGAACACCCTGTATATTATATTCTGCATTCATTTTCCTTTACAATATTCTGCCGGTAATCATTTGTACAGTCATTGTTCTAAACTTAAGAATGGTATTTTCAATAAATTTTTCCATTATAAAATAATTACTTTTCTAGTTTATATTAAATTATTTAAATTAAGGAATTACACTTACCTATAATATTCTAAATGATCATCAACAAAAGGTTAAGTGAGGGATCTGAAACGGATAAAAAACAAATATAAATTAATAGAAAAAGAGGCAGTTTAAAAAATATTACAACAGAAAATAGAGAATGGAGAGACCAAATGAGATATTGATTATCGTTTGCGAAAAAAGAATGATAAACACTGACATTCAACATTGAACATCTCTAACTTGGGGTAAAGAACGGCAGCTTAACCAACATCCCCCAATGCACGTCTCTTGGCCAGCGAATATAGGTTTTTGTTAATTCCTTGAGAAAGAGATTTTTACGTTCGTATCATTATTTTTGTAATGTTCGATGCTATATTACCGATTATAGTGAAATGTGGTAAGACATATCAGGTGTAATGATACTCGAATATAGAAAATGTACGAATTCTCAGTTTACACTGTCGATCTTGCAATACTTTATCAAAAACTTTCCTTTTTTAAAACTTGTACAGGGTTTTAATTTATATTTTGACACCTATTTACATCTTTTACTATAGAAGACGTAAAACACTATACATTACAAAAAGCTAAGAATTTTTTTATATTATGTTTTATTAAACATATCAAACACTTAATAAAATTATTACCAATATAAAAATATAGCCGTACCACTTTTATTATATTTAATGGGACACCCCGTTATTTACTGTTCTATTACATATGTCTCTCCTTACTGATTATAAATATATAAAGTGTGATATCTTTATCTTATAAGGGATCTTTACTCCACTCAGTGTCCAGATCTCATGGAGTAAAGTTGCATGAAGATGCCTTTTGCAATCGAAGGCGTAACGTCGGAGAGTAACTCCAATCTGACCCAGTCTAATACCAAGAACCATTATTTCTTAGTAACACATATACACTGTGTCCCAGATTGCTTGTAATCACAGGGTTTCTCGGAAATCAGCAGAGATAACTTTGCGGTTTTCGCGACCCTGTGTCACTTTTTCGAGAAACTTTGAATGCCGCAAACAGAATTGTGCCACATCGTTTCGTTCCCGAGATACAGGGTGAAATAGAGATTTTGCGCTTTTGGGGGTGGTATCATATTTCGGACACCCTATCAGATAGAGAAAAGGTAAAAACTGCTATGGATAGATGTTTTTACGAAGAATCCAGTGTTGTAGTCGTACAAATTTTTAGACAATCCGTTTTTGAGATATAGCCCAAACTTAGTATTTCTTAAATGGGACACCCTGTATTTTTTTATTCCAAAAAATTCGCCTTTTTTTTCTCTTTAAAATGATGTATCACACTATGCACTTTTGACGTAAACTAAACCTTATAAACGCTATATTAAAAGAAAAACGTAAGTTGGCCATGGAAATATGAGTAGATATTAAAAGTGTCCAGAAGCAAAATTAAACAACATAAAAAATTAATAACCATTTTTTTACTATGAAATAAAAAAACATAATAATCTTGATAAACTTAATCACAATACTAAACAAATTCTACATAACTAGAAAAACAATGGCCGCCCCCCTCACGAACACATAATTGGCACACAGTGCGAATTCTTTTTAGAGCATTCATCATTATTATAGGTCTATCTTCCAATGATCTAAATGCCTGAATGGTTGCATTTTGCAGCTGCTCCATCGTATTGACTGGATTCAATTAAATTTTGTTTTTTAAGTAAGACCAAACGAAAAAATCTAATATTGAGAGGTCTGGCGACCTAGCAGGCCACCTTACTGGTCCATTTGTACCAATCCAGCGATCGTGAAAATTTTCAAATAGAAATGGCCTTATAATTTGCGCATTGTGGGTAGGAGCACCGTCCTGCTGAAATATTGTGCAGATTTGCTAGCGGCAAGTTATCCAATAAATCCGGTAGTATTTGATTTAAAATTGCTAGATATCTATCTGCTGTTAAAGTATTATTGTAAACATGGAATGTAATCTTTGTTCCCAATATAAAGCAAGCGACGCTAAACCCAAACCTTTCTGGCTGCTGACGTTCTCTTGTTAAAAATTGGTTTTTCGTATACCAGTGCCTATTATTATGCCTGTTAAAAATACCACTACAACTTATATAGGCTTCGTCGGACCATATAACCTTGCTACCGAAGTCAGGGTCATTTTGGGTTTTTTGAAGATACCAGTTACAAAAATTTAGACGCCTTTCTGCATCTCCAGGATGCAATTGTTGTACTACATTTACTTTATAAGGCTTATAGTTATGTTTTCTTAATATCCTTTGCGTTTGTGTTTTGACACCCCCACTGTTTCCTGAATATGCCTACATGAATTCGCGTGATTGGCCTGAATACTTGCTAATACAACAATCTCATTGTTCTCGTGATTTCGTTTATTATATGTTTTAGCCCTGTGCTTTGAAAATGATCCATCATTAATTAAATTTAATTTAATTCGGCGAAAAATTGCCTTGTGTGGCTGAGGCCTTTCTGGATATCAACGATATAAAAAAAGCTTTTGGAAATAGTCCATAACTCAAAGTGGAATTGAAAAAAAATTTTGAAAGTTGGTTCATAATAATTTAAGCGCTTGGTGCTTACCTGTTAAAATATAAATCAGATGCTTGATCACTGTTTTCATGACATTCAATAAAACAAACCATCATATCATACTTATGACTATTTTCAAAATTATTCATTTCTTCTTAATATCTATTAATTTACCTGTTAGAATTATTGGTAACTCGTATGATAAGAGGATAAACACGGCAATATTTGATATATTAAAGAAACAAATAGTTTTGATTTTTGTTTCCATGCCAGATTTCCATGGCCAACTTACGTTTTTCTTTTAATATTGCGTTTATAAGGCTTAGTTTACGTCAAAAGTGCATAGTGTGATACATCATTTTAAAGAGACGAAAAAGGCAAATTTTTTGGATACAGGGTGTCCCATTTAAAAAATACTAAGTTTGGGCTATATCTCAAAAACGGTTTGCCTAAAAAAAATTTCGACTACAGCACTGGACTCTACGTAAAAATATCTATCCATAGCAGTTTTTACCTTTTCTTTATCTGACAGGGTGTCCGAAATATGATACCACCCCCAAAAGCGCAAAATTTCTATTTCACTCTGTATCTCGGGAACGAAACAATCTGGCACAATTCTGTTTGCGGCATTCAAAGTTTCTCGAAAAATTGACACAGAGTCGCGAAAACCGCAAAGTTCTATCTCTGCTGGTTACCGAGAAACACTGTGATTACAAGCAATCTGGGACACAGTGTACACTATCTTTTCAAATATTTTTATTGGGCTCCATTTTGTCCCATCACATTTTACCAGTTTCTACCTATGCTACACTTGATATTTGGACATAATTTAAAATACATTCAATAAACAGTTTTTACATTGACACACACCGCCATTTTGTAGAGACATGTTGAATTCGTACCAGTTTATCCCTATATCACATTTAATTTTTCTACAAAATTTAAAGTCATCAAAAATATTTGGCCGCCATTTTGTTCGTCATCGTGAATTCGTACCACAACTTTACCAGTCTATCTATATGTCCGCTCAATGCTTGCACAAAATTTGAAATTAATCTAATGAGTAGGTTTTTTCAGGCAGATCTTTTTAAATATTATATTAGGCCGCCATTTTGTTTTGCTATCTTTATCATTCTTGCCAAAATGTTACCAGTTCATTCCTATTTAAAGCTTGATTTATTTGCAAAATTTGAGGAAATTGGGTAATTAGTTCTTTCAGCAATAACATTTTTAACGTTTTACTAGACCGCCATCTTTTTAAGCTACGCCGCGAGCTGACAGACAGACAGAGGCAGCCGTTAAAATTGAAAAAATATTTTTTAGGATCTAGGGACGCTAAAACCTAAAAATATGTAAAACCTGGAAGGGTGATTACAAAATATTTTATTGGACAGCCACTTTGTTCCACCATCTTGAATTAGTACCACACTTTTACTAGTTCATTTCTATACCACAATTAGTTACGGCTAGTGATGTGAGACGAGAATATTCTTAGAAGAATATTCTCGGGTAGAAAATTCTCGCCGGTAATTTTCCCAAAATGCTTCTAGCAGCACGGTGTAAACGCGGCTTCACTCGGCTGGATGTTACCGACGGAAAACGACTTTTTCGTGTATTAAACTCGCTTAGTCGGCAAAATGAATAGAAGCCATAAAAAAAATAACCAAACCAAAAAGTAATGTGTGGAATCACTTTAATTCTAAAAAACTTGAGGGAAAAGAAGTTTATGTTTGTAAATATTATGCAACCGAATATGTTAAAAATGCAACAAGGATGACTAAACACTTGTTAAAATATTTGAAATGACCCAGTAGTGTTAATGTTAAAAAAGGCACAATAAACTTCTAGAAACAGAATATGAAAGAACCGCAGCCAGCAAAAAAAGCAAAATATGTGAAGCCAATGGTTTAGGCTTGCAGTGCGATGGTTGGGGCAACAGGAGAAACGAAGCCATTATTAATTTTATTATCACCACTCCTACACCTGTCTTTTTTAACACTTTTACTACTGATACAAACAGGCATATTGCAGAGTACATGGCCGAAAAAATTGTAGAAGTAGTAACAGAAATAGGACCAGAAAAGTTTATTGCTCTAGTAACGGACAACGCCAGTGCAATGGCCAAAGTAAGACATTTGATCCATGAAAAGTACCAACATTTATCTGTTTACGGTTGTGTCGCCCACACACTAAACTTATTAATAGGAGACATCTCAAAAATGCGAACGATGGCTTCAATGGAAGATGATGTTAAAACTATCGTTAAGGAAATAAATAATTCTCACAAAAAGGAGACAACTGTGGCAATATCGTCGAAGTTACTCGTCAAAACTCGCTGAGGCTCAATTATCCACTGCTTGAAAAATCTTTTTGATAACAAATATGCCCTAAAATCTTTAGCAGTTTGTGAGACGGTAGAAAATATATTGAGCAAGCGGGTAGCAAAATTAGTGTTAGAGGAAGAGATTTTTTGGGTACGAGTGTTAAATTTTTAAATGTGTTCAGATTATTTGTTGCGTTTAGATTGACAAACAAAAATCGTTTTTGGCTTTTTCGCAACTGAATAAAAATATTTAACTTTAAATTAATTGAAGCAGATATTTAATATAATTACATACCTCAACATGTAGACTAGTCTGTCTACGGAATGTTTCGATACATAATATAAATAATATTATTTAAGCAAGCATAAGAAATTATATCATTTACCTTAAGTTTTTATAGACACATGAGGTATGTAATTATATTAAATATCTGCTTCAATTAATTTAAAGTTAAATATTTTTATTCAGTTGCGAAAAAGCCAAAAAAGATTTTTGTTTGTCAATCTAAACGCAACATAATCTGAACACATTTAAAAATAACGTTATAGATGGCTGCAAACTATCATTTTTTTCATATCTAGGTTACATGTCAAACAAACTGACACATTTTAAAATTTTGAAATCAATTCTTTTCTATTATTTAATGTTTTTCTCTTACGATCGGCGCACTGACGAGTCCCGATAGGATGAAAGTATTTGTACAACTACTATGTTTCTATAAAAACTTAAGGTAAATGATATACTTTCTTATGGTTCCTTAAATAATATTGTTTGTACTATGTACCGAAACATTCCGTAGACAGACTAGTCTACATGTTGAGGTATGTAATTATATTAAATATCTGCTTCAATTAATTTAAAGTTAAATATTTTTATTCAGTTGCGAAAAAGCCAAAAAAGATTTTTGTTTGACGAGTGTTAAAATTGTACAATTTGATTAACCCTATTGTCGAATATATAACCAAACTAGAGTCAGATAAGCCTAAACTAAGTCAAGTAGTAGAATGTTTTTATAGCCTAGAAAAACATTTTGAAACAGCGTTACTTTCAAGTCCGCTTACCAAGCAGGAAGAAAAACATTTTCAGGAATGTTTAGCTAAAAGAAAGTGTACCGCTTTACACCCTATACATTTAGCAGCCAATATCTTAGACCCGCGTTTCAATGGCGCTCATTTGACCAACTATGAACAAATTCAGGTACTGAGTTTATTGATTATATGGCTGCCGCAAAATATCAAGGTGAATCTGCACATTTAATGTCCGAATTGGCGTATTATAAATCTAGTGAAGGATTTTTTGGAAAACCATATGTTTTAAGGTCAGTCAATAGTTTGGAACTGGAGATTTGGTAGAAAGGAACTTGCTTTGAAACAAAATTAAGTAAATTAGCGGTTCAAATTCTAGGAATGCCTGCTACCGAAAGAAGTTTCAGCACATATGGTTTTATCCACTCGTCAAAAAGAAACCGACTGACAGCTGAGCGAGCCGGTAAATTAACTTTTATAGCTCATAATTTAAAACTATTGGACCAGGCCGACCAGGTATCAACGATGTCCAAGTACAAAGATGAAGAAGAAAACCCATCTACTTTCCAATACCAGTTGAATGATGGTGTTGAAGAAACAAAGGCAGTGGAAATGGTATTGGAATCTGAGGGGTCGGGTTCGTCCGAGGATGAAAATAGTGATATGGACGTTTGTTCTAACTTAAATTGAAATTATTTTTTCTTAAAACTTAATTTTGTTTGTTACGTCTGTTTAAGATTTTATTTCGTGTTTTTATGCTTTTGAGGATATTTTATAATTTTTTATTTGTCACAGAAGGCAAAATTTAAATTAATCTATTTTAGGGAAACCCAGCCATGACGAGGAATTAGTAAATTGGTTTTTGGCAACCAACGTTTGTAGCCAAGAGCCCTCACTAGTGAACAATATATTTTTTGATTTAACTCATACAATACACGTTAAAAATCGCCCAATTTAAATCAATGTGTTTTTGTAGTTGCAGGTGTTTTCTGTCAAAAAGTGAATTTAATGTCTCTTGAGTTTAAATGACCTCTAAGTGCTTTCGTGTTGGATTCTGTAGGTTGTTCTTTGAAAATTCTCATACTTGAGATTATTCTCGAGAATATTCTCAACAATATTCTCGAAAATATTCTCCATTTTTGTATTCTCGAGAATTTTCCATCACTAATTATGGCACACAATTTGAAATCAGTTCATTAAGTAGTTTTTTCCGGCTGATTTTTAAAATATTTTATTAGGTCGCCATTTTGTTCAGCCATTTTGGATTCGTACCAAAATTTTACCACTTGATTCCTATATAATACTTGATTTGTGAGATAAATTGGATAAGTAGTTTTTTAGTAATAATTTTTTTAAAATTTCACTAGGCCGCCATTTTGATTTGCCATATTAAATTTTTACCAAAATATTACCACGTCATCTCCAAATGACCCTTAATTTTTGCGTCAAATTGGGTCACTGATGAGTAGGTTTTAACCTACACCGCGAACTGACAGTTAAACAGACGGACCGACGGAATTGTAAACATATTTTTTGGCATCTAGGGACGCTAAAACCTGAAAGGGTGATTTATTCATGATTACAAAATAGTTTATTTGACCGCCACTTTGTTCCGCCATCTTGGATTCGTACCAAAATTTTACTATTTGATAACTACACACCGACGGAATTAGGAAAAACATGTTTTTCGGCATCTAGGGACCCTGAAACGTAAAGATCTGAAAAAATCTCGGAGGGCGATTTTTTCACAATACTTTCCTTTTACGAGGTAAGTAAAAGTAAAATCTTATATTGTGGAATGTACTTTATCAAACTTGGTATATCTATTTATAATCCGCAAGATGATACTTATTAATAAAATAATAATATACAGGATGTTTCACTAACAAATAGGTTGTGTCTATGTTTAAACATTTTAAAGAATTTTTAAAGCTTTTGATATTCTTAATAAACAATTCATAAAAAATCCTATTATATTGAAAGTATTTTGTATCTCTTTAACGCTGTAAGTAAGTAGTTGACAAAATATAAATAAAAATCTTGTACGTTTTTTTTTTATAAAATCGAAGTACTTCGGACAATATTAAATGTTTTAATTTAAATGTATAAAAAATAAATTCTTGAACACGATTTTTTAAAATATAAAATATATTCTGAAACAGTGAGCGTAACTGTAAGCTAATGTTCGCATACAAAACACCTGTAGAAATAAATCTTTCTGTGGCGCCACTGTTTATTAATATCCACATCATTACGTACCGCATAGCAAGCTTATTTTTAACACAGGGAAACGTCTTCACACTTTTCGAGGAAGGAAATTAATGACCCCCCGGTTAGGAAATAACAAAGAAGACACAGCTTTGGTGCCACCTATGTTGCGTCGACCAGTTTCCACTATTTGACGAGGCTGAAATATTTTCATATGTGCTCGACACTCATTATTTTCTTCAAAACAACTTACAAACAGGTACTGATGCCGTGATGAAAGGTACTTAAGCACATCGTTGCGAGATTTAAAGTACATTTATTTATCACTGGGAGCTGTTGTGTCTCGCCTCGTACACTGCCTGATATTGTGGATAATAGTTTTGTTTTCTTTTTATTGTACGCATCTGACTGAGAATCTTGACCCTCACTAATGATCCCTGTATGAGGAGGAGGGTTCAAATTTTTTAGTATTGAAAATACTATTGGGATCACTTTCATGCAAACTTAACACCGCCTGTCGTAACCTCGACACCGAAACTGCGATAACGTGTCCAGTAAAATAATATGTATAGATTACGAGCACCGACGCACTAAATGAATAAATAAGATAACATTGTAATATGAGGTCATCGGATTGCCCATGCATAGATGAACAAATATTATATAGAAATAAAATAGTCCATTTTTTGTGTATGTATGTGTGTAACAAAATTCTGAGTCTTATATTAAAATAAGATAAATACGGATTGCCAATGCATAGGTCAACAAATTTTAGTAAAAACAAAGTATTCCATGGTTTTGTGTACGTGTACGGAAATGCACGAAATTATGATTGCAGCCGATTACAAAACTATTTTTTTTGTATGTATGTTATATTTGAACCGATTTTTACCACAAATTATTTATTTAATTTTAACTTACCAAAACGTCCTAGCTTTTCGATTCATATTTTATTATGTAACTTATCAATGCTAAAGAAATTATTAATAAATAGGGATTTATGTCACAGCAGGACAGTAAAGAATTCTCAAGTAATAATAAATAAATCTAAATATTAAGTTTCAAGGCTATAGGAAAAGGAATTGCTCACACGTATGTATATTAATACAACATTTAAATGTAAATGGAATCAGAATTTAATCACATCCAATGTTTTTTGAAAACATTGGGACAGGGAGAAGCCCCACAAATTTAGAAGAAATATAGGGAGGTCTATTATTTTTGACATAATTACAATAGCCACATTTAACCCATCTTTATTAATAATATTAAAATGCTATAAATGTGACAAACTCTGATGGAACAAAATTTAAAAAAATTGGGAATGGAACGATTTTTATCTTTTAATAAATCGGGTGTTTTATAAGGCTATACCATTTAATTTCAGGCCCTCTGTCCTGAAATTTCTTCCATTTTCCATTCAAATGTGAAATATCAAAAAATAAGCCGTTTGTATCGAAAATTAAAATGCAAAAAATGGGACATGCAATGTATACCTATAGAAGAAAAATTTTAATAAAAACAAATATTTGAGCGAGGGTGATTACCATTGTTGTGTGTACATTTGAAGTCCTTAAAAACTTTTTTGTTGATAAAGGAAAGTTAGATATATTAGATTTAGGCCGATTTTTACAATAAAAACTACATTTGTAAAATTTAACAGAATTTATTTAGTAGTAAAATAGGCTATCAAAATTAATAAAAAAGTGACGTTTTAGGTATAATAAATTAAAATTGTCAAGAGCTTTCGGTCAAACTAGACCATTATCAGGACTGACACTGTAAGTGACGAAATAAAAAAATAATAAGTAAAAATAATTGAAATATGTAAAAACTCGTATGCAGACTAAGATATGACCTTTCACAAAAGTACGTATTACTGTGAAAATATAGAAATATTTTATTATTTGAATTTTGTAGTAAATGTGTACATTTTTTTATGGTGGTTATATGACTATTAGGTAGACAATTTAGGCCGATGCGTTGAACCGAAAATATTAACTATTAAGCTGAAGTGCTGGCGTGATATTTTTTTTAACAAATGAAAAAAAATAGGTTTAACATAAAGAATTAACCTGTGTGGATCAGGGCTCTTCTTAGAATTTCTATTTATTTCTAAATCCTCATAATGGTTAAGTTTTAAATCCCTTGAGTTGATGTTGTGTAAAATTTTGCTGTTTTTTGGAGGAGAAAACTAGTGTTTATTAAACTTAATATTAAAACCAACGGCAGAAGTGGATGGTCTGTTGAGGTGTTTTAATTCTGACCTCACAAGTCATGCCGACATATAAGGCATCACAAGAATTAAAGCTAAGTTTATAAACTCTACTTTTTGGTCGTCTTTGTTATTGACTAAAAGCGTAGTTGTTTTAAAGGCGACCTTGGCTGTATCGCTACAGCCATCAAAGATGTTAGCTATCTTTTCAGAGCATGATCCTAGATAAGGAAATGACATATATATATATATATATATATATATATATATATATATATATATATATATATATACTATATATATTGGGGTTTTTAAAGGTTCAGTGGGAAAAGCTTGGCGCTTCAGTTTTTTAAAATTGATTTTATTAACTATTTTATCTACGAGATATAGACTGTATCCGTTATTAACTGCGATTTGCTTAATAAGTTCTAATTCCGCTTGTCGATGCTCAGTTGAAAGAGGGAGTGTGAAAGCTGTAGAAATATAACTATAAAATGAAGACAATTTAAACAAAAAGAATGATTTGAGCTTTCATAAATGATAAGCGGTATGTGTAGGCTTTCTGTATACTTAAAAATCCAATCTGCTAGGAAGCTTGGTAATTTTGACATCCATTTTTGCATTATTGGACTCTAATTCGATGGTAAATTTTATTTTGGGATGTACAGTGTGCCCAGTGGTATAGTCCGCAACATGTGGGAAATTTTTTTATTTTCACATCTAGGTAAAATTTGACTACTACATACGTTTTTTTATAAGTTTTATTAACCTTTTTTATATAATATGAAATATACGCAATTTATTAAATATTACAATATTTTAATACCCAAGCTTAAGTTTCTAGATAGCCAATTTTTTTTTTTAGATTTTAATAATATTTTTTATATATGAAATATAAGCAATTTAATAATATTACAATATTTTAGTACCCAAGCTTTGAGTTTCTAGATTACTTAGTTTCTTATTTGGATTGCAATCCTCTTTTTTATATATTATAAAATAAGGGTAGTTTCTAGATCGTCACGTTTTTTTATAGATTTTAATAATTTTTTTCATATAATATGAAATACAAGCAATTTATTAATAATGCAATATTTTAATACAGCTTAAGTTTCTAAATTGCCACGGTTTTTTGTATAGATTTTAATAATATGTTTTTTTTAAATATAAAATATAACCATTATATAGTATACGTATTAGTTTAATTTGATCCATTTCTTCACCCATCTGATAATAAAATGTACCTATTTAATAATCATAAAAGATTATAACCTCTAAAAAAATAAAAGACAGAATAAAACATTATAATTTAAAAGTTGTGTCGGGTATTTTCAATACGTAGGGGCAAGAACTTTGAATTTTTTTCATACACAAAATTTTTTGCAAGCTGTGACAAAAGGTTAATAATTGCAATTTATTCCAACGTAATTTCTAGATGGAAAACAAACTATACAGGGTTATTCACGCAACCCGTTCATTAAAAGTTTTTGATGATGCCATTTAGATAAAAATTTCAAATTTTGGGATTAAGGTAAGGTCATTTTGCAAGAAGGGTACTTCTTTTTTGAAATACTTTCAACTTCCTGTCACTTCCGGTTTAACCGGAAGTTGGTATCAACTTGCTTATTTTAAATGGAACACCCTGTGTTTTATGAAATATATATATTTTTGGATTCTACGGAGAATTTTAATTCTATTTTATGTAACATGTCCTATGCCTAGGTTCAAGCGTTCTTAAGATATTTGACACATGAACCGAAAATGAGCCTTCAAGTGGGTACCAAATTTTAAAATCTCATATTTTCGTAAGTTTTGAAGATATAATCTTCATATTTTGCAGACGATCGGTAATATAATAATCTTAGGTTTCTAATATATTTTTTTATTGAATTTGTCTTTATATATTTTTATACAGGGTGTCCTGACAAATTCAGCGGCAAACATTCACATTTTCAAAGCCGCTAAAGTCCGTTTTTTTAAATGGGACACCCTATAACTTTATGCACTATCAAATGTAGAATTTCATTTTCTATCGAACTGTATTAAGGTTCCCTAACCGTTAAATATTCGACTATATAATTCCATTTTCGAAAATATGACACCACTCTTCTGGAAATAAAATTTGGTTTATATGGACAACACTGTGTGGAAACCTGGATAGTAGCATATTCAAGGAAGTTGAAAATATTTCAAAAAAGAAGTACCCCTTGACCTTACCTTAATCCCAAAATTTGAAATTTTTATCTAAATGGCATGATCAAAAACTTTTAATGAACGGGTTGCGTGAATAACCCTGTATATCTCTCTAAAACATTCTAAAGACCTAAAAATACATAATGCGATACCACGGCGTATACAGTATGTTCGCGGATGGACTTTACTAGAGGACAAATGGACTAAAAATTGAAAGATACGAAAAAAGTCACTATTGACAAAAGTTTTTGCTTGAAAAATAAATAAGGTTGGCGTTATCAAAATTTATTTTTTTTACAGGGGGCATAAAAAATACAAAAACTGCGTAAGGGTAAAAATTTCTCATTTTGCAAGATACAAAAAATGTCACTCTCGATAAAAGTTTTTGCTACAAAAATTAACAAAGTTCGCGTTATCAAAAATTTTTCATATAGGGAACACAAAAATACAAAAATGTTATTTTGTGAAATGGATGTTATCCAATTTGGTGTATATATTCAGGGGGAAAATACCTTTCAAAAGAGTCATATAACCCATGTTGCCATTTGAAAAAATATAGCTTATGTCATCACTTTGACAAATGTCAACATAGAAACAAATGAATGTTACTAAAATATGGTGAACAGTTTTTATTCCATTCAGGAATATTTTAATTGTGATTTTATAAACTAATTTAATTGTTTCTGCATTTGTAGTAAAGTTCTTCAATGCAAGTATCTAAGCTAAGGGGGAACATTTAATAGACTTATGTTAGATTTTAGTATTTTATTTTATAGCTGTTCGATAACTGATAAAGCTTGTGTATTATTTCTTGTACTGGAACTGTTGTGAATAAATAACAATAAATAAAACTTTGGAACAAAACTAATACTACTACACTTTTTCAGTTTAACTGATTTTTATTTTTCAAAACATAGGTAAAGCACTTGTTTCAAAACAATATCTAAATCGTGCTATATAACGCTCTTTATGCACATTTTACATCTTTTCCTATAAGTGAATCAATAAACGTGATGCGTAAATATTGTCTCTGCAAGTAAGAGTCGGCACTTAAAATTTCAGGTTTAAAAAAGCCGGCCTGTTTGCGTAAAACTTTATTACATTAAACACCATCTTGGAATATTATTTTACGATTATACACATAACCTAGTTTGGGGCTTTTTCCATTTCTTAACGGTGTTCATCAAAAACTACTTTTTAGGTCGATCCTCGAATCTCAAGAGAATTGCAAAGCAGGTAATTTTTTGTCAATTGTAGATCTTTCAGAGCTTTTTCGAACTAGACAACTTTTATATTCAAAAGTTGCAAAAAACTTTTTTAATACTTTTACTATTTGCTATTGTCTGCCAAAATGTTGTAGAAATAGCAATTATATACCCTGCAGAAAAAAAAATTTTAATCATTTTTATCCCAAACAGTGTTGCCAGATGAATTTTTCAGTCAACAGTGGGACAGAACCAAAAAAACAGTAGATTGGCCTGTCTGAACAGTAGATTTTTATTTAACGCGTTTTTTTTCATAAAATAAACAAAACATACTGAAAAACGAGAAAATAGGAAATTCTGCACATAAGTCATAACCTATACCCTGAAACTTATTTTTAACAGACGCGAAATAAGAATAATTTTTTACGAAACTGAACTGATACGCCAGATTTATGTTCAAATCGATACTTTGACCAACCGGAATAATTCCGCAAGAAAAAACTTTTCGTAGCTGTCAGAACTAGCCCTTGCCTTAAGAGTTTAGTTTGTACAATGATTTTCGTCTATCTGACGAGTAGGTTAAACTAGGAAACAAGTAAACAATTAACAATTTTACTTTAAAAGATAACCTAAATTAATTACCTACTCTTCTTCTACAGCAAAACAAATATTAAAACACACGCATTGTAGTCTATGTATACGGGAATACCGGTCTGAAAAGTAAAGCATTGATCTAGGGGATTCCCCGACGGCTTATTACCAAAATCAGGGAGCGACAAGCCACTTTAGCCGCGACTAGGGATGCAGGTTTTTAGATGTTTATGAAACGTCGATATATCAACTGAAAATATCCATGTTTTTACATCGATACTTTTTTAACGATATTTTTCATGGATTTAAATCGACAATAAAAAGCAGAGTGAATATTTTCATATTTTCAGTATGCATAGAAGGCAAAATTGGGGTTGGTAGCGTTTTTTTTTTCATATGTTGTACTTAAGAATTTCAACAGGAGATTTTGACGTGAGAACAATAGAACAGTAGGTGGAAGCTAAAAACAATAGATCTACTGTTAAAACAGTAGATCTGGTAACACTGATCCCAAATACGATAATTTCTGAAACAAATTCATAGGAAACTATATGCGGAAGTCAATCTACCGAAAATTTTCTTGAAAAAGAAACAGCTCTTCACTTCGGATTTTTTCTGTTTACCTACATATTTTGATGGGAGCACAATGATGGAAGGGAATCCTGCGTTTTGGCATTGGATAACGACCGGAAGCTATATTTTGTTTTACATTTGAAGAAAAATGGAGTTTCTGGGACAATTTCTATTGGTCAGATCGGACCAAAAAAAAAGAATGACTTCGTTTTCAAATTTCCGACAAAACTGCGTTTTGGAAGTCTATGTATGTACAATACATACATAAATACATGTTTACAAACGCGTTTTTACATTTTGTAGGCTTATGTTTTGTTAAAATTTTAGTGATATACGTCTTTTAAGGATTACTTTGGTCTGGTATATACGAGGTATAAGACAAAAGTAGTCTTTTTTACACGAACTTTGCAAAGTGATTTTAATTTTATATATATGTATTTAATAAATGGGTATGTATTTAATAAATCGGTTCTTAGAAAAAAAACTAATTTCTCAAAATTTTGATCTGATTTGTTTCTTTTTTAATTAATTCTTATAATATGTATTTTTTTCAACATTTTTCTCTCTAAATTAAACACTATTATCAAAAAGACTATTCTTTGAATCGTTTTGGCTTCTCCAAGGTTCAAAATACATACAATTTTGCCTTTCCGACTGATAATTTTACTTCAGGGAGGTACTAATTATTTTTTCAGACTGTTCTATATCTTTCTCATTTTCTTAAATTAGACTGCCTCCTGAACTCTGTAAAGGGTATTTTTACTTTTTCTTATTATTTTTGATAAAAGTGACTTCAGACCTCGGGACAGTTTGTTAATTTCATAGAATTATTACCGGTAGTCTGAGTAACTTTGATTATTTTTTAAACTTAGTTTTTTGTAACATAAAAACTATTTTCTTTTAAATTTTCAATTCTAGGGACTTTTTGAATAAAGTTATGCCTAACTGAGTATGTTTTCTTCTTTATTAGTAAGTTTTCGTATACCGAGTGTGTAAAAAATATATAATTAATAAAACCTTTATACAGTGTGGGGCACAACTTACACGTCCGTCTCTAGCTACTGAACGATACTTTCTTTTTAAAAGAACCTTAATTGATTCTCTGAAATAACACTTTTATCCTGAATTTTACAAATCAAATTGCATTCTTACTATTCTTTGTATATTGAAAAACAGTTATTAATAACTTTTTAAATTTCATGCAAATATTAACTATAGGCAGAAACATTTTTCAATATTTTATTACACTCAATTATGTTAAAGCATTTTTTTTTTAGTTTTTTTAAATTTAAAATTTTAGGAAATGTTTTAATTATTTATGTTATTTATCACTTTTTTTTCAATACCGATTATATAAAAAATATATAAATACCAAAAACTTTATACAGGTTGTTGCAAACTCGATGCTCATGCTCATTGAGACCTCGTAGAAAAGTAAGAGGTAAAAAAAGTTTTAATAGCGACAGAGTTACACATTGTAAAATTTACTTTTTTAAGACTGTCGAAAACAAAAAACTGAAATATTTTAACTAATTTTAATTTTTTGCTCACTATATTTGAACCGTTGCATAATTAAAATTTTCATTGGCGTTTTGTCCATTACAAAATGGTATTTTTTAACTTTCTATTCCGACAGTTCGGTCCCAATCAACAATCACATGAATTTAAACATGATACTGAATGTACTGTGGTATTTTCTAAAGCTTTTGATTTTCCAAACCAATAATTTATTCGATTTGAATAAATGGCACTGTACTAAAAACCGAAGATAACACCACGCAAAAATTTGTTCAAAACATTAGATACCACAAAAAAAATTAATAAAACATAAGCCTACAAAATATAAAAAAGCGTTTGCAAGCAAACCATTTAAATTATAATTTAATTTTAAGAAACCATACTTTCAATTGCAATTTAGGGTTTGGTAGTTATATCTAAATCCAATAGTTTTTTAATAATTTCTTTAGGTATACTCAAACCTTTATTGGGGAATTTAAATATACAATAAAAGACAGGATAATCCATTGTAAAATGTAACTTTAATATGCCACGTATTTTTCATGCACCCTGTATACTTTATCTGCATGTATCCTGCAAGGTTCATTTAAAAAGAAAGTACCGTTCAGTAGTTAGAGACGGACGGTTAAATTGTGCATCATCCTCTATAAAAGTTTTATTAATTATATATTTTTTGGATACTCGGTATACGAAGACTTACTAATAAAGAAGAAAACATACTCAGTTAGGTATAACTTTAATGTAAATGTGCCTAGAATTGGCAATTTAAAAGAAAGTAGTCTTTATGTTAAAAAAAAATAAGTTTACAAAATAATCAAAATTACTCAGATTACGGGTAATAGTTCTATGAAATTAAAAAACCGTCCCAAGGATTGAAATCACTATCGTCAAAAATAATAAGAAAAAGTAAAAATACCCTTTATGGAAATCAGGAAACAAAGTCTAATTTAAGAAAATAAGAAACATATATATAACGATCTGAAAAAATTAATCAGTACGCCCCTGAAGTAAAATTAACATTCGGAAAGCCAAAATTGTATTTACTTTTTTCAAAACGTCCTTGGAGAAGCCAAAACGATCAAAAGAATCGTCTTTTTAATAAGAGCTTTTAATTTAGTGAGAAAAATGTAAAAAAATGCATATCATAGGAAAAAAATGGATAAAAAACAAACAAACCAGATATCAAAATTTTGAGAAATTAGTTTTTTCCAAAGAACCCATTTACTGAGTATATACACATATAAAGTCAAAATATATTCAGATTTGCAAATTCTCGCCCTTGACAAAGTTCGTGTAAAAAGAACTAGTTTTGTCTTATCCCTCGTATATACCAGGCCAAAGCAATCCTTAAAACACACATACCACAAAAATATTAACAAAACATAAGCCCCAGAAAATGTAAAAAACCGTTTGTAAACAAACCATTTTGTTTACAAACGGTTATAGCCATTTAAATTTAGGTTAAATTTTAAAAAATTGTACTTCAATAGTGTAGTAAACCTACGTTTAAAAAAACGTTTGAAAGCTAACCAAACATCAAACAATTGACTTGTTTCTGCATTTGTGATAGAATTCTTTGATACCGATATCTAGGCTGAGGGAATTATTTCATTGTCCTTATACATTCTTCTTTGGATTCTTAATAGTGTTAGTATTTTATTTTAGTGTATTATCTTAAAACTGTTTCAAAACTGACGAATCTTATGTACTACTTGTACCTGAACAGTGAATGATGATCTAATGGGCACAAATAAGCTTACCAAACTTTAAATTCTTGTATCTAATAGAACGATTAAATACTGCGATGAAAACCGAAACGTCTGTAGTTTTTATGCAAATGGGACAAATTGAATGTTTTATTCTTTTTTTCGTCGACCGCCCAAAAAAAAGCTTTTCCAGTCTCATTTTGAATTGGAAAATCTGTCATTTCTTACTCTTATCCGAAAAGACAAAATACCAGTAATTAATCAAGTAGCCATACTCCGACATGCATTTATTTGATGTTCTGTTACGCCTGTAATGTTTATGTTGGAACTAAATATAACCATTTATAACCTATATTTCAAAAAAATATCTAACAAAACAAATATCTACACAAAACAAAAACGACGCGAAGCAAATTCACAACTCTTGCTATTAATTCGTTAAATGTCATCAGATGTCTTTGGGGGTTTTGAAGGTGGCTGTGATACATATGCATCGTTTTACAAAAACTTTTGACTGCGTTTCTCACCCCATACTTCTGGAGAAGCTTAGGGTTTATAACTTTAAGCTACATAGTATAACAATGATTCAGTCTTAGCTTAAAGATCGTTCACATATTTATTAGTGCAGTCTCTGATATGGTGATTTTACAACTTGTTTCTCATTTATGTTAATAAGAATATGAAATTTTCTCCTCATAACAGTAATCTTCTTGGTGAGGAATCTTTCTAAATGTATTTCTCTTCAGACCTTATTGACTGCTTATCATAGTGATGTTCATGACCACTGAACCAAGAACAGACAAAACATTGTCCCTGATTTCCAACGTCTTTCAAGGACTACAATGATGGATGATGCCAGACACATGGGCACTCAGTTCTTCAATGTGCTGCCGAACAGGGTGAGTGATCTTGACAGTGTTAAAATAAAAAAAAAGATTAAGAACTATCTTTTGTCCAAATCGTTCTACTCTTTTGAAGAACACCTCAGTAATAATGAAATTGATATTGCACTAAGGATATTAGACGATTTAGTAAGATGTTACCGATAGGAAGTGTGGTTCTTCTATTTATACATGGAACCACAGACAAGAATTGCAAGGTAACTTCACCGGTCTAACATACATACAACAATCTTCAACACACAAGAAAATTAGACAATTTTTGCGATCGCCACAGAATATTATTCCTTTCCAAACGGAAAGAATATATGCAATTTCTTGTCCATGTGACACAAACAAAACGAGGTTTTCAACCCAGCAATATTTTTCGAGGTCCTTCAAAAAAGGAAAAAAAACATACGGACAAAACGAATATAACAAATATTTACAAAAATACGAATAAATCTGTGAAAACGTCGAAATTTTGTTTTCCATATTTTGAAAAGTTTACAGAAAAAAATTAAGTACCACATATTGTAACCATGGATTTATCCTTCCAAATTTAAAATATGTCATAGCCAATTAACTTAATAATCTGCCGTTAAATCATTTAAGCAAGAGCAAATTTACCGGCACTAGGAATGTAACTAAGTTTCCTATAACAAAACTGGTTTATTTGCCATCGAGCTTTTACGTTCCCCTTATTTGCAATTCTCCTAATCCCGCTTCAAGCAAGCACGGCTTAAACGTGAAAAAGACGCAACATTGTATCGCAAAAATTGCATTCGGAAACACCTTCAAAATCGCATATAATCGACAAATTATGCATATTGTTGATTAATAAAAGGAAAATCGACTCGATGCAAAATCGGCCATGCCAAAGCAAATAACGCGAAGGTACCGGAACAAAAACATGATTCTTATAGCCAAAGATAATGCTTTTCTGAGTATTCAATTATATCTGATCATTAAGCCAGCACAATCAATAAAAAGTAGTCAATAATTATTATAAAAAAGTGTTATTAAGATACAGAATTGAAGTTATGCAGATTCTGGGCTTTCTTGGTATAATTATCTTGTGAAATAATTTAGTTTTTGTCCCTCTTCCTAAAAGACTTAGAACTTAACTATAAAATGTTTCAGGCTATTGCGAGTCCAACCGGGCCTAAGGGGGCACAACCCCCCTACTCTTATTTGTAAAGGGATTTTCAAGCTATAATAATTATGAAATCCAAGATTTCCGGAATAGATACACTGTGGAACAGCAAAATTTTTTTGCGAGATTAAAATACCAAAATCTTACTTATTTTGTTATACAAATAACAATCTGTCTTGCAAAAGTCTCAGCTGGGTCCTGTCTTATAGATCCCTGCTTATCACGATAATTTACCTACCTGTCCTTAATGTATATGAAAGTCCGAATATTAAATGAAAAATACCTGGATTTATTAAAGTGCGGGACACGAAAGAAAACCGGGCGGTCCTTAAAATAAAGGTTCATAGTCTTAAGCAAGCGGAAAAGTAAAATTTGTATACGCAAATCAATTTTATGTTATTTTATTTGTTGTAATAGTTTGCCGCTTCACCTATAAAGTGCGCCAGCTAAGCGGTACGGAAAACGAGGATTTAGTAAATTTCGCACTGGTCAACAAGTTATTGCGAGCGTTATAGAGGCCTGTACCAGAGAAGCTGAAAATAATAGTTTGACTTTTCCAATTCAAAATCGAACAGAACGCGCTGCATTTTACACTGGTGTTTCGGAAAGTAGTGTAAGAAAAATTCAAAGAGAACATAATGATCGCTCATGTTCTACTTCACCTTTAAAATCTCCTGGTAAAAAAAGTCCCCGATTATCATAAAAAGATAAAATTGACGATGGTGATTTTCAAGTAATTCGACGAACAATAGAGGATTTTTATATAAACTTGAACAAGGTTCCGACCTGCAAACCCATACTTCGTGTTGTAAAGAACAAAATATAGTTGACGCATTACCTTTCTGGAATGACGTCACGCTGGTTTCAAATAACGTATTTCTTATATTATTTATATTTCAGCGATGATTCCTAACCTAAACGTATGCAGTGATGTAGATAGGAGGGGTGCGTTCAGCACTGGCTAAAGCGAATTTAAAATTGGCATTTTCTGTACAGAAAGCGCTGCAACTTGTCGAAAATGGCTGGCAAAAAATTAACACTCTCATTGTCATAAAAAAACCCTCATTTTGCACACTTAATACAAAAATAACTATTATAACTTCAAAAACTAAAATTATTTTGCAAATAAGACTTTACTAATATAAATTCTTTCATCTTAGTCTTATTCTTTGTTTGCAATGTAATAAATTGACGCCAGTTACCCATTTTCATCAAAATTATTTTAATTCTCAATTACAGACAATACTGAAAAAATATTAAGAAAAGGGGAATAACGAACGATGAATCCTTTACCTCCAGAATGTTTCAAAAACAAAAAGAGGTAAAAACAAAAATCACAGATTACTTAAAGAACAAAATAAGAGATATGATCTATTGCGTGTATGCTAAAAATGAATATGTTACAATGCAGACTTTGCTTTAAAAACTAAAAGAGAGAAATTAATGTATAACTAACTAACTTTAAAAATAAAAACTACACCCCTTCACTGTCTTCAGAATCAGAACTAAATTCTTCATCGTCACTGCTGTCTTCGTCGGTACTAATTACAAGTGGCGCAATGTCTGAAGCATCACATATCTGTATTGTCTTTCAAGCTTCTTGGATTACCCTTTCTGTGTGGCTGACATAATTTTTCCAATGCTCTGAAGATACTTCATTTATCGCTTTTTCCCACATGGCCAAAACTTCCGATGGTGTCCCCTTCAGACTAGCAATTTCCTCTTACACTCAGACCATACCATTTCAATAGCATTAAATTGACAATGGTATGGAGGAAGTCTTAGTATTTTGTGGCCCAAAGGTTTCACATATTCGTCAAGGTAGAATGTTTTTTCAATGTTACAATTTTTTTCTACAATGCTCCATATTTCATCCTTCATGGCCCTCTCTGGGAAGTCAATGTTCTTTTCTTTTAACCATCCAATCAATCTCTGCTTTGTCCATGATTTTCTAGGAATATCCTCTAAAAGGCCGGAATGATAGCTTGCGTTGTCCATCACTATCAAACTTTTTGGAGGAAGATTTGGTACCAGCTGATTTTTAAACCAATTTTCAAAATTTTGCTTGTTCATATTGTCATGATAATCTCCGCTTTTTAGTCCACTTTTAAATATTAAACTGGCCCCCTTAATAAATCCTTCCTTTGATCCAGCGTGAACTACAATATATCGATGACCTTCACTAGCTTTTTTAGAACTTGTAGACATAGTGTTATCCTGCCAGCTGTTTCTAAACGAACCTTTACTATAAATCCAAGTCTCATCAATAAATACGGTGGTATAAGCATCTTGTCCTAGATTTTGATTTTTGACATATTCCCTCAAGAAATTGATTCTCTTGTGGACGATGTGGGGCAAATCCGTCAGGTATTTTCTATTATTTGATTTCTTCCACTTAAAACCAATACTTTTTACGTATTTTCTTAGCGAGGTGATGGAAAAATTAAAATATTCATTTATCTCTTTTAGTTTTTTAAGCAAAGTCTGCATTGTAACATATTCATTTTTCGCATACATGCAGTAGATCGTATCTCTTATTTTGTTCTTTAAGTAATCTGTAATTTTTGTTTTTACCTCTTTTTGCTTTTGAGACATTCTGGAGGTAAAGGATTCATCGCTCGTTATTCCTCTTTTCTTAATATTTATGATTGTTGTATGGCTAAGTTTTGTTGCATTTGAAGCTCGTTCAATTATATTATCAGTTTGCGGAAGGATTCCATTTTTAGCTTGCTCTTTTTCCAATTGAAAAAAAGCCAAGATATTCAAAACTATTAGCTGTGATTGCTGATTATATCTTCGCGGCATCTTGCAAAAGTTTAAAAAGAATCACAACAAATCAATGTCAATTTTGACGAATATATTCTGAAAGACACATAACCAAAACCGGCATTGACTGTTGTAAAGAAACGACAATGAGTTTTTTCAAAATGTTTTTGTCACTGTCAGTTAACATAAATCAAACAAAAATAAACAAAAATGACGTCATTCCAGAAAGGTAATGCGCCAACTATAGATTTTCCGGTATAAAACCTTAAATCGGCTTTTACGATCAAATGGTTTTGTTTGGCGCAAATGCCAAAATAAACGAAAATTGCTCATTGAGAGACCAAATATTTTTCACTGGCGGGTGAAATATCTATCAACTGTAAGGCAATATAGGCAAGAAGGGCGCAATATTGTGTATCTAGACGAAACCTGGGTAGATAATGATATGACAGTGAACAAATGTTGGCAAAGTGAAAGTGTTACAGGTGTTGTTCAGGGAATCTGATCTAATAGTCGTTTTATTAAAGCTCATGCTAGTTCAGAAGCCGGATTTGTTCCAGGTGCTGCTTTAGTTTTTCGCTCGGGACTAACAACTGGAGACTATCATGGACAGATGAATAGAGAAAATTTTGAAAAGTGGTTGCTCGAGAAGCTTCTACCTAACATTCCTCCCAAATTAGTCGTGGTAATGGATAATGCGTCTTATCATTCTCACGTAGAAGATAAAATGCCAACTAAATACTCTACAAAAGCTCATATGATACCGTGGCTTAAATCGAACAATGTTGTATGTGATCCAACATGGAGAAAATATCAATTATATGAAGTAATATCAGCCAACAAGCCTAAAGAAAAAAAGTATAAAATTGACGGTCTTTTACGTAACCTCGGTCAAACACCTTTAAGGCTGCCTCCATACATGTGCGACCTCAACCCTATTGAACTTGCATGGGCAGGAGTAAAAAAATATATTCGAGAGCAACACCGGTGAACTTTCAATTAAAGATTTAAATAAAATAACATTAGAAGCGATTGACTCAATATCGGCTGAAAATTGGAAATCGTATGTTAAACATGTTCGTTCTATTGAAGATAAATACTGGGAAGTCGATGGCAAAATTAAACCGGTTATTGATGATTTAGTTCACACTGGGATCTTCAAGTAATGACGACGAAACCTCATCATTTTCAGAGGAAGACAACGATTTAGAAGGAATCTAACCATTAGAATCACAGCCGTCAAACTTAAAAATGGCTTAGTTTTTTTTCACATATTTTGTAAAATTGTTCATAAACTAGCTGTCAATAAACTGCTTCAAAATAATTAATTTTATGGTCAATACCGGGTGTCAAAAAATATCTTATATTGCAATTAATATTTGAAAAACTACAGAACTCATATTTTTCCAAAATTAACACATCAATATAGTTATAGTAGGGGAGCCAGCATTGATTCCAGTGAACAAGATTTATCAAAATTTTAACTTATGCAGTTCAACTTTGGGTTATTCGGGTAAACCAAACGTGACCGTTTGTCTTCGTGTGTCATATTACTTTGTACAGGGGGCGTCATTGTGAAGTACTATAGAGGGCGTCTCCTAATTGCGTGCTAATGTTAAAGGGGGGTTATTCCTGGACCTTTTTAAGAAAAAGGTTTAATATGAACCTAAAAGACTTAACTATGGAGATACAGAGTTTTAAAAAAACATTTTTTTAAATCCTAATTTTGATGCTATTAAAGATAAATAACTGTGTGAAATTTGATACACGTCTTTTATGCATAAAAGGGCATTTTTTATTAACAATCAATTTTTGAAGTTTCTACCCGTGGCGTGCATATGTAATTAACCTGGGTAAATCGGTATGCTCCTTAATGCATAGAAGACGTGTATCAAATTTCATGCAGTTATCTACAATAGCATCAGAATTGGGATGTATTTTCTTTTTAAACTTTACCATCCAGTATCTCAAAAGTTAAGACTTGTAGGACATAAAAACACCCCCTTTAACATCAGCACGCAATTAAGAAACGCCCTGTATAGTACTTCATAATGACGGCCCCTTTATAAAGTAATATGACAAACGGAGACAGACTTTTGGCATACCCGAGTAGCCCAAAGTCGCACTGCACAAATTAAAATTTTGATAAATCTCGTTCACTGGATCTGATGCTGGTTGCCCTTGTAAAATCTGGACTTGTAAATCGTGTATCACTATACTGGGTGGTCCAATAATAGTGGAGGTAGGCAGTAGCCCGGGAACAGTTAATGACAGAACTCAAGAAAAAATATATTTATAGGTAAATCGACAAAGATTTATAATTAGCAAGTTCGCCGTTTTTGCAACACAAAAGAGATATAGAAGTGCGGTACACGAAAGAAAAGAGACAAATATAGATAAAGGTTCATTAAGCATAATTATCTAAAAGGAGTACCATATTATTTAAAGAACGACGGGACACCACTGGTTTAAAGAGATTTCTTGGCCGACCTTCCTAAACCGATTGACTCCGCCCGGTTTTCTTTCGTGTACCGCACTTTATAACAGGTGTACTTTTTAACGGGTTTAAATACATATAACATAAATCCTAAATTGTTAGTAATATTTCAACCTCCAGTTGAACGAGAACTGTTCGTATTTCAGAAATTAGAGTTTTGAGCAACATGACGCGAGTTGATGTAAATAAGACGGGCCATTTTTGTTATATATGTAGTGAAGTGACATTTGTGGAACGTACTTTTAGCCCTTTAATAAAAAAGCCCTAGGAAATTATTACTGGATACCATACAATATATATTGTGACGTTTTTGCTGGGAATGCAGCTAGGTTAAACCAAATACTGCAGCTTCCTCTGTGAATAGGACAGCCTAGCAAGATCGGATCACTACAGAAAGAAAATTTAGCCAATGAAAGAGTCTTTTGAGCCAAAAAAGAAAAAGAAGGTCGTGCTTCTTTAGTTATTTTCTCTAGAATCAGTAACGCTAAAATTAAAGAGGGAATATTTGTGGGTCCTAGATTAGGAAACTTTTCGAAGACGCGCAATTCGACTCCATACTTGAAGACCAGGAAAAAGAACCTTGGAATACAAATGGTTGCAACAAATTTTTTGGAAACATAAAAGAACAAAACTATAAAGACCTGATTGCGAGCCAACTAAATGTTTTAGTAGGTACTTTTTAGTTGAATCCAAAAAAAATAGGTTTTGTTCAAGAAACAAAAAAAAAGTTGAAATTTGTCCCACAGTGGCACTGAAACGCAGGTGAAACGTTCCAAGGAAATTGTGACTCTTCTTTGTTTCCTCGTATATTTTACCCCCCAGGGGGACTATGGAGAAGTAAAAATCTCCTTAGTACGGGTATGACAATCCCGGGGCCCTAGTCACGTTGTGTTAGTCTTGTAATGTCTATTTTATGTCACAACAATACATCATGGAAACGTCTCTAAATGTATAAAAAGTTACAGTGCAGAGAACCTGTCGGTGAAGCGAGTGAACCCATGGGCCCCTCCCGATCATGATCCAGCGACTGCGCGGCTTCTCCAGTAGGCAACCGGGCTGGAATGCAGGCATATGCTACCGGAAGAAACGATCCCCCCCCCTAACTGGGCACAAACGTCCAAGAATTAGGTCAACTGAAATTCTTAGAGACTCACATTATTTTGAAAAGTACTATGTTATTAAAAGAGAAGAAGAATCGTGTAATACAATATCTCCAGTTGTTATATATAAAGCAATATGTGGAATGGTAGGTAAAGTTGAAACCATAAGAAAACTTAAAGATGGATCTTTAATGGTAGGAATATCAAATGGTAAACAAGCAGAAAAGATTTTAAAACTGGATAAAATTGCGAATTTTAGTGTAAAAGTCGAATCAGATAAAACCTTAAATACAGTTAAAGGTGTAATTAGTTCTAGAGACTTATTGAATTGTAATGAAGAAGAAATACTTGAAAATCTTATGGATCAAGGAGTTATTCAGGTCAAAAGAATAAATACTAAGAAAAATGATACTCTAAGGCCAACCAATAGTTTAATACTAACATTTAAAACCCTTAAATTGCCAGATAGAGTATTCGCTGGATAGTATTCCCTTAAAGTTCGACCTTATATTCCCTTATATAAATTTGGTCACATTTCCTCAGCCTCTAAAAATGAACAAATTTGTCCCCCAATGCAACCTCGAACCCTTATTTAACTCCTGTAAAAATCCTCCTTTTACCAATTCTTAAATCTCTCCCTCTTCAAACATCACTCCTTTACAACCCCCATCCGATCCTCCCTCGATCTCACTATTATCAGAAACTTCTACAAAAATATTACTTTAATAAGAAAATCCATTTTAAGCCAACCTAAATTAACTCCCCTACCTATATCAAAAAGCTCATCTAACTCCTCCATTTCTTCAAAAAGCGACATTAGTGAAACTAGTAAAACCAAACTAAACACAAACAATAAAAAAGACAACCTTCATACTGCAATGGAACTTCAACAGTTACTACAGTCAATTGGAGAGTCTGAATCTTCTCATATATAGAAACAAACCAAATATTATAGCTTTACAAGAAACTAATTTTAAGCCAAACATAACAATTCAATGTAAAAATCTCAACAGCATTAGGAAAGACAGAACAAACTCCAATAAAGCCTCTGGAGGAGTCCCAATCTTTATTCACAAAGCTTTTAATTACAAACAAATCAACATCACCTCAGAACTTGAGGTCTGTGCAATACAAACTTACCTCCATGAACAAATTACAATCTGCAGCATTTACATCTCACCATCCTTAAATATTGACGAAAATTATATAATAAACATCTTAAATCAACTCAATCAAGCCATACCCTTTTGTAATACTGGGTGACTTCAACGCTCACAATCCTCTATGGGGATTATCTAAAGCAAATACTAGAGGCTCCATGATAGAAAACCTTCTATATAACAACATAAACATTCGTCCATAGACCTCTCTCTATGCAGTCCCAATATGTCCACTATCCTAAAATGGCAAGTTTTGGATGACTCATATAGCAGTGGTCATTTTCAATACATTATACTATTCATAAAGCTGACTGGAATCTTTATCAAGCTAACTCTACTGCTCCCCCTATCTCTAATATATCAGTAAAAGGATTTGTTAAATGCATACAAACAGCTGCATCTACTGTAATTCCAACCTTTCAAATACTTCCTCATAGAACTCCAGTCCCTTGGTGGTCAGAGCAATGTAAGGAAGCCATCAGAAACCGAAAATCCGCACTAAATCGTTTCCGATACAACCCCTCCCCAGAAAACTTCATCAGTTTTAAAAAAATGAGAGCTGTAGCCAAAAGAGTAATTAAATTATCAAAACAACTTACTTTTCTTATCCCTATGATAAATCACCTTATAACGGTTTAAATCATTTACTTAAAATCTATAACAAAATCTGGTCTAACAATGAATTTCCAGAAGTCTGCAGACATTCTACTCTTATTCCCATTCAGAAACCAAACAAAAACCGTTCTTTTGCAGAATCTTACCGACCGATCTCACTCTCTGACCACTTAGTTAAGATACTGGAAAGAATAGTAAATTTTCGTTTAATGTGGTTTGTAGAAAAAAATAATCTATTAAATCAATTTCACTTTGGACCATCTGGTTGGTCTAGAAAATGACATTCAGGAAGCCTTTAAGAAAAAACACCACTTAGTTGCAGTTTTTCTAGATCTTTCACATGCTTTTGATATTGCTTGGCGACACAACATTCTTAAAACCTTGCATGATTGGGGAATAAGAGGACATCTTCCTAAATTTATAACTCAATTCCTATCAAAAAGGACCATTAGGGTGAAAATTCAATCATCCTACTCTAACATATATAGTCTTCTTAACAGAATTCCTCAAGGATCATTATTAATTCCATCCCTTTTCCTTATTGCAATAAATTCTATTAAAGACCTCATATCTCCCCAATTAAAATATCCACGTATGCAGACGACCTAGTTATATACCTCTCATCACTAGCTCCAAGAATGTCTGAAAGACAATTACAAATTTGTTAAAACCTTTACACAAATGGTCTGAAAACTATGGATTTATCTTTTCACCAATAAAATCAACTGCGGTTCATTTTTGTCCTAACCGAAATTATCCTAAATTATCCAACTTTTCGCTAAATATCCCTCTGAAAGAATCAGCAAAAATGTTAGGTATATTCTTTGACAACAGACTAAATTGGATTAAACATTTAAATTATATTAAAGCAAGATGCAATACCGATCTCAACTTTATGAAAGCACTATCAAACTCGACTTGGGGATCCGATACTCTTACATTACTAAAAATATACAAAACAATAATTAGATATAAAAAATAGATTATGGATGCATTATTTATGCATCATCTCGACCCTTCTACATTAAAACTATCGATACTATAAAAAACAGCAGCCTAAGAATTTCCCTAGGAGCATTCCCAACTAGCCTAATCGAAAGTATGCAATGCCTCTCAGAAATGATATCTCTTTCTTTCAGAAGACTATTTATTACTAAAATATGCTGCCAACTTGTGGTACAAACCATCTATTCCATCACATGAGAATTATTTTCAAGCTACAATTCCCATCGAGACTTAGACTGATTCTAAATCTACTTTCAGCTCCAATATTAGATTTCTAAAATTCGCAAGAGAAAGCAATTTTATTCTTCCTCCACGATTTAATTCAAGCCAACAAAATTTTCCCCCTTGGATTAAACCGGAAATCTATAAATAATTAACTCTAAATATAAAAATCACATACATATATATACAGATGGTTCTAAAAACAAAACAGGAACAGACTCTGTCTATCTAACAGAACATCACCCCACGAAAAATATCAGCTACACAAATATACCAGCATTTTTACGGCTAAACTTTTTGCTATAGAAAAGTCTCTCAAATATATTCAGAGCTCAAATCTAAAAAAATTTGTAATTATTTCAGACTCAAAAAATGATCTTGAATCATTATTATGTTATAATCACAATCATCCACTTCTTCTGTGCTTGTAAACTTATCATTGAAAACCACAGATCTGGAACGCAAGTAGTTTTTCTATGGATTCCTAGTCATGTTGGCATTAAAAAAAATAAAAAAGTTGATCTGTTGGCTAAGGTGCAATTTTATCTGGAACAGGTTATTCAAATATAGTCGAATGCGGTGTTATCGTGCGGGTCCAAAGGTCACCAACATTATGAATCAAATCAGAAAATACAGTGAATACCAACATGTTGTGCGATTCTTTTATCGAGCTATTAAATCTCGATGGGCTATTTACAAATATACAGGGAGAAAGAAAATAGTTTTTTTTATTATATTACGCAATATTATTAAGATAGCCACTTAATATTATTTTATATATTAAATGCCGAGGAACTAAATAAGAAAATTCGCTAAATACGTATTTGGTTAAAATTTTTTGGTTGGCAAAAACAAAAATACACAAAATAGCAAGCGCCTTAATAAAGTCGGAAGGCGGTTCGAATCAGTGGAACAATCAGGATATGTTCTGTATATACAGCCACTTAATGAAAGTGAGATTTTTTTATCAATCATCAAAAATTATAAGCCTCGCTTGATCTAAAAATTATTTAAATGCGAGCCACCCCTATGCAAAGAAAACTTGTTTTTTTTTGTATTGTGATAACAAAAAAAAATTATTTTGCAAAAATATTATACACTTTTGTTAAAAACACAAGATAATTAGCTATTGCTTCCCTCGTGAGATTTTTTCATATCTTAAGGTTTAAGGGTCCCTAGATGCCGGAAAACATGTTTTCTCAATTCCGTCTGTCTGTAGGTATGTCTGTCCGTCAGTCTGTCTGTTCGCGGCATAGCTAAAAAACAACTTATCCGATTTCCTCAAATTACAGTCTAAAATTAAGGGCCATGCATGCGAATATATATATATATATATATATATATATATATATATATATATATATATATATATATATATATATATATATATATATATATATATATATATATATATATATATATATATATAGCCTGTATTTTTCGTTAGCCCCGAGTTTCTGGTAAAGCGATTTTACCGATTTTTATATATCAAATTTTGTCTTATAACTAATAAAATAATTTACTTATTTTAAACACACTTTAAAATCGGAACAAGTATTCTATAATTATTTATTTATTGCCTACAAAATTACAAATGTACTAAAAAAGTAAGCAAAAAAATTGTGTCAAATCTAATAAAAAAAATTTAAATTAAAATTCACTGGCTAATATCCAGGAGCCAGTGGCAAAAGCTCTGAGGATCGGTATGGAATGTACAGAAACTTGTGCATTAAAAAAAGACTAAGAAATGTACACGAAAAAATCCAAAGGCAAAAGACTTAAGTTACAATGCAAAAATGGATATTCATAATGCAAATTATGATTTATACACGTCAAAGACTAATATAATCCTTCAGGGCTCTTGTAAAGAATTTTACCCATGGAATTTAACAAATTTAAAATATACATTTGAAAGATTAACTTTTTTTAATAGTTCCTATACACAAAAATTGATGGATGGGGCACTTTTTCAAATTATATAAAAAAGATTTCGGAAGGTTGCACTGAACTTGTTTTTGGCGTATCGCTAAAAACATATTTTTCACAAACCTAATTTATGAACTACGTAAAAGACTGATTATATTATAATGCTTTATAACACCAAAATTATTATTTCTAACTAAAAGTTAGAAGTAATTATTGTATTAGACATTATTAAACTTTTTTAAACATAATTACAGCTGCTAAATAGTGAGCGGGAGTGTCGTCTGTTGGACGGAAATCCAGTGTTCTGAGGATGCTACGTTGCCAAGTTTATTTTATATATGATCTATATAAATTATATCAGAAAAACAAAATGCATTTGTGAGTTGTGGATCGGGACCAGCAGGAGCGCGAAGGCACTAGGTGGATTGGTACCGGGTTAGCACCAGGTTAGGCGCCGGCCGTAGGCGTCATCGTTAAAGCCCTAAAAGACGAACAACGACGCTGGGCATCACTGGCGAAAGTCTAACATTCGGCATCGGCCCAGAGGGCCGATGTCGAATGTTAGGCTTCCGCCAGTGATGCACCCGCCTGTTGATTAGTGTTGACCGCACTAGGTACATTGGTACCGGGTTAGCACCAGGTTAGGCGCCGTAGAAATCATCATTAAAGCCCTAATATAAAAGACAAACGACAGCGAAGTACATCACTGGCGAAAGTCTAATATTTGGGATCGGCACAGGGATCCAAATGCGTTACTGTCAGGAGACAAATGTGAAAAATTTAATACAATACAATAATGTATGTTTGGCAACAATGCAAGATAGCCTTTCTTCAAATTGTCATATTAAGGAATATGGTGTATTGGAATGCAGTGAAAATATCGAATTTCTTTTTGGTTTTTTTAATAGAAAAAGTGGTTCATCCATTTCTTTTATTTTCTTAAAACAGTTAAATGAAGGTAAACTTTCTATTTTATATTAAAAAATTATCAAATTCCGTGGATTTAATTGTTTACAAGACCCATCCTTCAGAAACTTTTTAATATTATAGACTAAAAAATATCATCATCACTTAAAAAGTCCTCATCTTCTGAGTCGTCCTCAAATGGCGCAATGATCATTGGTGCTATTTCGACATCTAGAACTCGTTCTTGATTCCACCAATCCATATTAATTTCTCCGTATGTTCCACAGATTTCTTCCAGTACTTCGGCGTAATATAATTTAATTAATCTTGCCGAACAATTTGCACTTCACGTTTTTTTCGTAATATGATTTTGCCCCAGCCCATATTAATTCTATTGCGTTAAACTGGCAATGTAAAACCTCATGTCCATTTTCCCGTAATATTTCATCTACGGCATATATTGTTGGTTTTTAATAGATTTTGCCATTAAAAGAAGTTCTACTTTTAGCATATTGGGTAAAGGATTTTGTTTTTGTTTTATTAGCCAGTCATAAATATCACTTTTCTTCCCGGATGAAGTAGGTTGTTTATTTAAGATTCTTGAATGAAAGATGCATTGTCCAGAATGATTAAAGATGGAGCATCTAAATTTGAAATCAGTTGTTCTTTTAACCACTTCTCAAACAGTTCACAGTTCATATTATCATGGTAGTCCATACTTTTGGATGTTGAAGAAAACAGTAAACTTGCACCTGGGAGAAATCCTGTTGAAGAACCTACATGCAAAATAATGAACCGTTTTCTCGTTCCACATCTCTTTTTTCTCTTGACACTTTTTACAGACTCGTCCTGCCAAGATTTCGAACCACCTCCATTAGACAATATCCAAGTCTCGCCTAAAAATACCACTTTTCTAAATTTTGAATTAACATTTTCCGTGTTTTTCTTTAAAAACTGGATACGCCGACTTGCTATATGTGGCAACTCGCATAAAAATCTTCGATTACGGTCCTTTTTATATCGAAAACCCAACATTTTTATTAATTTTGACAACGACTTTACTCCAATTTCCAATATGCCTCGATTTTTTAAAGCTTCTTTTAAAACTTGAAGTGTTATATTAGTTTTTGATGAGTATAAATCGTAAATTGCATTACGAATATCCATTTTTACGTTATCACTTAAGTCTTCCGTCTTTGGCTTTTTTCGTGTACATTTCTTAATCTTCTTCGGTAGTAAATTATGATTTTTTCACAATTTTCTGCACAGTCCTTATACCGATTCCCAGAGCTTTTGCTACTGTCTTCTGGATATTGGCCGGTGAATTTTCATTTTCGTAATATTTTATTAGATTTAATACCATTTTTTTCTCTTGTGGATGCAAAAAACCCGAAAATTGTTTTCTATTACTCATTTTGTCACTGACTTGTCAATCTGACTTTGAAGTGACATCGCTCAAAGATTTTTGCAACTGCTGGTATTTATATGTTTATCCTCTTTTTTCATATGAAAATATCATAGGTCTATCTAATTTATCTTCCGGATTTTATGCGGAGTATATGATTACACGTAATAAAAGAAAAAGAAACTTAAAAAGTTTGTCGTTGATAAATCGTATGACCCGCACGATAACACTGGTTTTGACTATATATGCTATAAAACAGATATATATATATATATATATATATATATATATATATATATATATATATATATATATATATATATATATATATATATATATATATATATATATATATATATATATATATATATATATATATATATATATATATATATATATATATATATTTATATATATATCCAACTATCACAAACATAATTAGAAGTCTAACTCAGATGAATTGGGATATGATGGAAAATAACAAATTACATATGAGTAAACCAATTTTTTTCTCTAATGGAATCATCTATAGGGCAAATAAAAAAAAGACAGTAATTCACAAAATACAAATAGGGCACACAAAAATTACACATGAATACTTACTGAAGAAAGAAGAACCACCTCCATGTATTCCCTGCAACTAATTTATCTATAAAGAGATTTCTCTAACTTATTAACTAAAAGGAGCAATTCTCGGATATCTTAGAGACATAAACATATATAACAAGATATAAATCAAATCATACAGAAAGGTGCTAAATGGCCCATGATGCTGACTCTCTCTCTCTCTCTCTCTCTCTCTCTCTCTCTCTCTCTCTCTCTCTCTCTCTCTCTCTCTCTCTCTCTCTCTCTCTCTCTCTCTCTCTCTCTCTCTCTCTCTCTCTCTCTCTCTCTCTCTCTCTTTCTCTACTTACTCTCTCTATTTACGATTACAAAATACCAGCTATTAAATCAGCGTTGCCTAGCAATATTTATCCCGGCAAAAATGTCAAAGTGACTTTGGTGTTGCGTCAAATCGACAAAATAATAAGTTATAAATAATAAAGTTTTCTTTTAATATTTCTTTATATAATGCCCCGATTATCTCAAGAACAACTCAACCAGGCGGTGGGAATGATACAAGCGGATTGGGCACAGCGAAATATGGCGAATTTTTAGTATTCGGCTCACAGCACAATATGTCTGTATATGTACGGTTTTAAAACTTTTACATCTTTTTAGAGACCTCATTCCGAGTCCAAAGAGCTCTCACTCATATTTTTACTAGCAGTAGCAAGAATTAACACCATTTTGGGTTATTTTTGCATATTTACAGTCGGTCCAGGGCAACGATCCACCACATCAATACAAATGACTAGGTACCAAAACAAAAACGTAATTCTTACGGGAAAGTTAATTCCTTTCCGAGTACTCAATTATATCCGATCATTAATTCAGTTTGATAAATAAAAAGTCGTCAATAATTATGATAAAATAAGTGTGCATGCCGGACGTTGGATAATTTATAAAGATGCACGGACTACAGTTATGCATATTCCGGACTCTATTACGTATTTGCGCAACGTCTCTGGAGTGAATCATTTCGAGAATATTTATGCTTTAAAGCCATATTCGGCGTAGCGTATGTTAATCTCGCGAACCAAGAGCCACAGGTGATCTTTTATGCAAGTCTGTCAGTTGACCCGGGGCTGCTTGCTTATTACTTATATGGGCCCCTTGTCGTAATTTAAGCGTAACTTTGCCCGGTCTTTTTGGACAGGACCTTGAATCCCATACGGCTGCTGCCAATCACAACACTTAGAGTGCGCGCGTATTTCAGATCTAATTTTCGTTATTTTGAGGTGTAATTTTATGACTTTAATGATGGTTTATACCTTTAGTAATGGTTTTGTCGACCTAACCTAACGCTAATGGTAGTGATGCCGCAGAGACGAGAGATTATCTCTTCTCGGCTCGTCGAGACGAGAGAGCAATTTTCTCTCGCAAGGACAACACGAGACAAAACGAGAGAGTGGTACTCTCACTCCGAGAATTTCTCGTTTGGCCCGAGCTCTCTCGTGTCCCTAGAGTTTAAAAAACCTGTGTTTTTTACATTTTAAATGTTAAGTAAGAAACACTATTGAAAAACAAAAAAAAAAGATTGCTTTTGGAAACTGATTGGAAAAAATTAAGTATGTTTTTAACTACCCGAAGCTTCAATGTCTGGTATCTTTCTTAAAACAAAACTTCTTTTAATCTGTAATACGAAAATAAAAATGGCGTTTTTTTGTCGTTTATAGTAACGTTACTAGGCTTTAAATTGACCAAACGACAATATACAGAGTATCTAAAAAAACAATTTTCGGGTTTTTTGCATCTACAAGCGAAAAAAATGGTATTAAATCTAGTAAAATATTACGAAAATGAAAATTCACCGGCCAATATCCAGGACACAGTAGCAAAAGCTCTGGGAATCGGTATAAGGACTGTGCAGAAAATTGTGCATGAAAAAAAGCATAATTTACTACCGAAGAAGATTAAGAAATGTACACGAAAAATGCCATAGACAGAAGACTTAAGTGACAATGTAAAAATTGATGTTGGTAATGCAATTTACGATTTATACACATCAAAAACTAATATAACCCTTCAAATTTTAAAAGAAGCTTTAAAAAATCGAGGTATATTGGAAATTGGGCTAAAATCGTTGTCAAAATTAATAAAAATGTTGGATTTTCGATATAAAAAGGACTGTAATCGTAATTTTTATGCGAGTTGCCACATATAGCAAGTCAGCGTATCCAGTTTTTAAAGAAATACACAATGTTAATTCAAAATTTAGAAAAGTGGTATTTTTAGACGAGACTTGGATATTTTCTAATGGAGGTGGTTCGAACTCTTAGCAGGACGAGTCTATAAAAAGTGTCAAGAAAAAAAAGGGATGTGGGACGGGAAAAAGGTTCATCATTTTGCATGTAGGTTCTTCAACAGGATTTCTTCCATTATATATATATATATATATATATATATATATATATATTTATATATATATATAAATATATATATATATATATATATATATATATATATATATATATATATATATATATATATATATATATATATATATATATATATATATATATATATATATATATATATATATATATATATATATATATATATATATATATATATATATATATATATATATATATATATATATATATATATATATATATATATATATATATATATATATATATATATATATATATATATATATATATATATATATATATATATATATATATATATATATATATATATATATATATATATAGATATATAGCTTGAAATTTTCGCACGCATGGCCCTTAATTTTAGACTGAAATTTGAAGAAATCGGATCAGTAGTTTTTTAGCTATGCCGCGAACAGACAGACTGACGAACAGACATACCTACATACAGACGGAATTGAGAAAATATGTTTTCCGGCATCTAGGGACCCTTAAACGTAAAGATCTGTAAAAATATCACGAGGGAAGTAATAACTAATTATCTTGTGTTTTTAACAAAAGTGTATAAATTTTTTTTGTTATCACAATATAAAAAAAAACAAGTTTTCTTTTCATAGGGGTGGCCCGCATTTAAATAAATGACACTGTATAAGTGGTTAGATTTTTAGGTCAAGCAGGGCTCACAATTTTTGGTGATTGATAAAAAAATCTCACTCTCATTAAGTGGCTGTATAAACAGAACATATCCTAATTGTTCCACTGATTCGAACCGCCTTCCGACTTTATTATTAAGGCGCTTGCCATTTTGTGTATTTTTGTTTTTGCCAACCAAAACATTTTAACCAAATAGATATTTAGCGAATTTTCTTATTTAGTCCCTCGGCATTTAATATATAGCCCATCAAGATTTAATAGCTCGATAAAAGAATCACACAACGTTTTGGTATTCACTGTGTTTTCTGATTTGATTCATTATGTTGGTGACCTTTGGACCCGCACGATAAGACCGCATTCGACTATAACAAATTTTACTTATATTTTTGCAAAAATTAACATAACAAACTGAAAGTTAAACAAACTAATAACGCGTTATAAATAGGAGACATTCCGAACTGGAGGTTAACTCTCAATAACTTATCCCCCAAGAATATTCCATATATACTCTTCTCTTCATATAATTCTAGTCACAATGCATGCACAATTTTTATCCAGAAATCTAATTCCTGGTTCTAGATTCCAACAGTTCTTGTGAATAATCTCGTCAATGATGTCTGCTACATACATTTGGCCATTTATGCCACGTTCTCATGAACTCCACAGACTCAGACCGATATTATGTGACTTAATAGTCCTCTCATCAGGGAATATCACATAATTCCATTCTACCCCCCAGTTAAGTCAAAACTTTAAAGATATTTTGTATGTATTACTACAAACACCCTGTATAACGAAGTGACAAAATATCATTCAACATGCTAAACATCAGATCCAATATTAAACTTAATTCCAAAAACTTCCCTAAATAGATATCAGTAACAAAATCCAAATTTTCAAAAAAAGTTAAAATGTTTCATTTCAGTTAAAACTGTTTTCCTTTTAGCTACGTAAAAGTGGTATCTAGTTCTTCCATACAATAAATTAAATTTTTTCTAATTTCATCAATTTTAATTTAAGTTTTTGAGATAAGTTTATTTCATACCCCCTGCAGGTATAGTATATACACTTAGCCAGCTTTTTGATCTGTAAACCGTCGTGATAAATTGAAATTGAAAATTGTCAATTTTCTGTCCCTTAGATATGAGATTTTTTTTATTACTGAGCATAAATATAACGAGAGTTTGCAAAAAGTTCTTGCTCAAGTGATAAAAAACGTGATTTATCTTAACTGCTAATTTTGACACTTGAAAAATGGCAGAAAACCGCATGTTATATCAAAATTTTGAAAAATTACAAAAGAAAGAGTTGTTATTTTCTTGATTTTATAGCTATATATAAAATTTAAACGATATTTGTTGACGTCATTTTGTTGGTGAAAAGAGAAATGTGTCCAAAAAATATGTTTTGGCAAACATAAAGCTTCCCCATATACAATAGATACGTCAATGGTTTTCTCAAGTTGAGGTTTATAGTCAAAAAAATATAATAATTTTGTTTTGTTTTGCCGTTTAGCCTAAAAAAATCTAAAACTTCAAATGTGCTTTCAGCAAGCTATTTTAAACTCTTGAATTAACCTTTTATAAAGAAAAAAATTGCTTATGTATACAAAAAAAAGAAAACAAATTTGTCCTGTTTTATAGTTTTTACACACATCCGTACACACTTGTTTTTTTCTAAAAATATTTTAATAATTAACAATATAATATTTGTCTGTCATATGAGTAAGTAAAAATGAGTCTAACTTGATACAAAGTTTTCCCAGTTTTCGCATTTTAATGTAAAATATTTATAAAGTGGGTTATTTATTAAGTTTCTACATATCAATTAAAAATATTTTATTTACTTTTTAATCAAAACAAAATTAATTTTTTTTTCAAAAAATAAGTTCAAATTTTTAGGAATCGTTTTTCTAATTTTGAGAGAAACGAGACGAGTCTAGTCGAGAAAGCGTTGTTGAACACTGTTTATACTCCGCGGAAATAAACAACAAACCAATAGGCAGCTGGACAATCGGCGTTGTGATTGGTATGATTCGCCTGCAATACGAGGTCTTGTCCAACAACCTGTCAACAAAGGTTATGTCATTGGGCTTGGAGGTTGAAGGGCAAACTAAGTTTTTATATTTCATAACATTCGTGAATTAATAAATTTTAATTAATTGTCAGTAAATTAGTTTATAAGAAATAGCTTCCTATTATCGTAATACGACCGTATTTCATTGTTAAACTGGTGTAAAGAAGTCTGATTACAAAAAAAATGTTTGTAACATATTTGACAGTTGATTGAACAACAGAACGACAGAAAATGAGCTTCTATTGTGTTCCCGATATCCTGAATTACCAGTGTTTTGCTAATTTAAATATGATTCCAAGAAGGAGACAAGAAAGATGAACAACAGGCAGCTATTAAAAGTGCTAATCTGACACCATCAATATTGATTGATATCAGATTGTTTTTATGTGTCTTCATTTAGCAGTAACGATTTTCTAAATAACCCTCTTCAGATTTTTACTATTGCCGTTTTTTAAGGGCATAATAGCAAATTTAAAGGTATTGATTCTCTATTATTCTAAACCTACAAAATCAAAAATTTTCTCACGTAACATTAAGAACAAAGATCTCGAGCAATTTATAACCGTAAACGGGAAATACTCCGATGTGTCAAAGACAGCTGTGTTGGGCACACATCAAGTAGTTTTGGATTCCCTAATTAACGTTAATTTGGAGTCATAAACACTAAAAAGTGGACTGTTCTCTATAAATATTGGGTAACTGTTTACAACTGAAGCAACATATTGATTTTATTTTTTTTTTTACTCTCTAGCCTTAAAAAAATAAAATTTCACTTGATCTAGAGCAGGGGTGCTCAAACTTGAACTGCTGGCGATCTACCTCAATATTTTTAGACTACTTACGATCGACTCTGAGAGGCTGCAAGTATGTGTGATGCAAGGTTGTCGTACATACATGATGCATACACCCTACCTACCTACCTACCTAGCTAGGTAGGGTGTACCGTAGCATATATAGATATTAGTTTTCCGCACAATATACATTATTTTAGTCAAGGTTTGGGTTAGGTTTAGTTAAGTTCTTCTCTATAATATCAATGAAAAAACTCATAGTCATTCAAAATTGCGAGTTTATTGGTTGTTACAAAACAAAACAGTTACATATGGTGTTAAACTTAACTAAGGAGTACCTTTGGATGTTGAAGCACTGCATGTCCTCAGCATACTTTTCATAAGATGGTACGTAACCACTGAGTGCTAATCGCAAGCATGATGACATACGATCGTCAGTTAGTCGATTGCGATATTTTGACTTAACAATCTTCATTTCAGAAAACGCAGACTCACACAAGTAAGTTGACCCAAACATTGCTGTCAGTTGAAGGGCGATTTGCCTTAGATTCGGATATTTATCTTCAGATATAAAACACCAGAAATTTGTATCAGATGCTGTAGCTTTGAGATGTATATCTGATATAATCTGCATCAACTCATTCAACAGAACATGAGTTCATATTAAACTGACTTGCTATTTCAGTAGCTAATTCCTCAATTTTTTTACATGAAAAAGGATAAATCATGAATGATGCTACATTTGCCAGTTTACTACAATCATAAAAACGCATTTCGAATTGTCCCAAAATATTTGATAAATCAGCCTCATACGTATCATAATTCAACTGAGAAATCCTTGCTTTCAAAGACGGAAAATGTTTCAGATCCTTTTTTTCAGGTGATCTATCATAAGTTGCAATTTACTTTTGAATGCGTTTACTGCGCTAATCAACTCAATAACAGTTTTCCCTTACCTTGAAGCTCCAAGTTAATGGTGTTTAAGTGCATTGTGATGTCAGTCAAAAATGCCAAATTAGTCAGCCATTTTTCGTTTTTCAACATCTGAGTGTCATCACCTCTTTCGTCTAGAAAAGCTGTTATTTCGGGCAATAATTCTTGAAACCTTTCTAGGAATTTTCCGCGACTCAACCACCTGACGTCCGTGTGAAGAACTAAATCCGTGTGTTCAGCTGACTCCCTATCTTCTAACTACAACTTAAAGAGCCGCCGTTGCAAGCTACGTGCACGGATGGAATTCACAATTTTTGTTGCAATGCCCATAATTTCCTCCGTGTTTAAAAACTTTTGAACACAAAACTTGTTGATGTATAATGCAATGGATTGAAAAAAATGAAGGGAAATCTTCATTAGCTCGACACAATGCCATAAAACAGTTTTTGTTTCCAGTCATTGCTGGTGCTCCATCGGTTGTAATGCACACTAATTTATATATTGGTAGCTTGTAGCTTTTTACAAAATTGAAGAAAACGTCATATATATCTTCGCCACGGGTCTTTCCCTTCAGAGGAATAATTGTCAATAATTCTTCCTTAGCCAACATGTCATTGAATACCATCCGAATAAAAATACACAGCTGGGCAGTGTCTGTCATATCGGTGGATTCGTCGAACTGTACAGAAAAGTAGGTATGTATTCCATGATATCATTTTTTATTTTATCTGCCATGTCGTGACTCATGACTTCAATACGCCTTGTGACAGTCGGACGAGATAACTGAAGTTCTCTAATAGCAGATATGATTTCTGTTTTATTTTTAAAATCTCTAAATAAAGTCTCACCCGCTTTAATAAATGCTTCCTTCACAACCGATCTCTCTTCGAATGGTTTCTTGTATTTCGCCAATATATGAGATATTTTAAATGACGCGATCGTAGCAGCTTTTGATTGTTTGGCTGGTCTTGTGAACATGGTTTGCTCTTCTTTCAAACAAGATATCAAATCACGTCCTTTTCGTTTTCCTAATAATTCACTCTGTGGCGGAAAATCCTTTTCATAGTTTTTATGAACCGTTTTATGATGCCTCTCTAAGTTACCACGCTTAGGTATTGCAACTGACGTACGACAAATAAGACAAATGCACTTATCCTTCACCATACAAAACATAAATTCTTCCTCCCAATCGTTATTAAAATGATACGTTTCAGATTTCTTCGCTGCACTCATTTTGTACTATTTAATAACAAACTTTGTATCGACGTAGTGTTGCCTTCAAGTTGCAATTCAGAATGACTCCATTCCTGCAGGCGCAACATTTATATCGGCGTGAACGAAAGTCTCGAATGTTCCCGCCAAACGCGCCGCCCGAAATTTCTAGAAAAGCGGCAAGAATAAAAAACGCAGCTTTTCTTTGACAAGTACCGCGCGTTCATTTGATAAAGCCGCCTTTTGCCGCTAGCAGAGTGTTATTTTATTACGTAATAAATTTTTGTAGTTTAGTTAAGTACCTACTTATTAAAAAAAATTTTCTTCTCGAGATCTATTCAAAAAGCACTCGCGATCGACCGTTTGAGCACCTTTGATCTAGAGCATTTAACCCGTCTTGGTTTCTACTTTCGTAGATATTTGCAAGAATCAAAATAATTTACAGAAGTATTACAGTGATAGAACATTAAAAAATAAATGATTCTAAACAGTAATAGCAACATAAAATAGACTTATTTTAAACAATTTAAAAATCTGAGTTAGGTTTCATAGTTTTAACGTAAAAATGTAAAAATTTAACTGTCACTGACATCTGTCATTTTAAAATTTTCGGAAAAGTCGACTTTAAATAAGAAATTTTATTTTTCTCTTTAAAGATTTTGACCGATTTTTCAAAAACTTTTCCTATTTTCCCGGAAATTTCAAGAATTTTCTTGAAAGTTAACAGTTTTTTTTCGGGGTCCAAAATGTGCGTAACTCGAGTTTGCAAAAAAAGTGTCCAAGTTTTCATGTTTCAATAAAATTGTCACTTTTTCCAGGCGGGCCAAACCAGATTATGTTTTGGTAAACGTCAGGATAAGTTTTTTGACAGGACAGGCTTTTCATGTGTGCCAACAAATCAACTTTTCTGGGTATTTAAGCTTTTTCCATCCCTTTCGAGTTTTACCTTACTTTTAAGACCTTTAAAAGACAAAACTTTCTTCGCAAATTCGACGTCTCCACGTCGACCAGTTTCCGAAAATGGGAAAAATGAAAAAGAAATCAGAAAAAAATTAAATGTCGTCTAGACTCATAGCTATTTAAAAAAATAGTACATTATATAACTGGGACTAAAGTGGCTCATTTAATTGAAGGGATTAAGGCACTTTAATCCCGCGATATATACCCTATTTTTTGCACTTTCCGGAACAATATTACTAAAGAATATATAGGTGCAAATTTAAAACACCTCATAATGTGACAAATTATTGCAGGTCACAGACACAAATTTGATTAGTGTGCCTTGAAATAATAAAGTCACGTAGTTAGAGAATAAATAAATAAGTTGCCAGTGTTATTAATTTCGTGATTATAAATCGAAATGGAAACTTTTGATTTAAAAAAAGCAGCTCAAGAGGCACTAGAAAATATTGGGCCGTCCAAATCAACGAAAATACATCAAGCGCAATATCAGACATTTGTATGATGGTGTTGTGAGCGAAACGTGGAAAATTTCAACGAAGATGCTCCATAGTCGCATGCGGTTTCGTGCGGGTCCAAAGGTCACCAACATTATGAATCAAATCAGAAAACACAGTGAATACCAAAATGTTGTGTGATTCTTTTATTGAGCTATTAACAAATCTACAGGGAGAAAGAAAATAGTTTTTTTTTTATTATATTACGCAATATTATTAACATAGCCACTTAATATTATTTTATATATTAAATGCCGAGGGACTAAATAAGAAAATTCGCTAAATAAACTGCTGTGCATAATAACTGCAATTCTAAAATTTTTGGGTAAAATTCAAATTGTTGTAGCTTTTCAGAGATGAGAGATATTGGGCTATGGTTTTCAGCGTATTATGGAGATATGTTTTGAAAAAAAGCCCAGTATTATGTATTTTTTCAAAGTGCGTTTCATTTTATTATACAGGGTGTGAGATGACACCGTCTTATTTTTTTAAATGTTTGTTAAAAAATACACAAAAGTTTTCTTTTTTGGCAAAATGATCTTTGGCAAGATGCAAAAAAACAATTTCTAGCGATTTGTCGTATCTTCACTTGTTTTCAATATAAGAAAAAAACGACATCGTTACATTATTAACACTTCAACACGACACCCTGTACATTAGTGGACATTGGTCTTGATTTATTATGGGTATTTATGCCTGTAATCATGTTCATATAGCAATGTATACATGGTGTAACATAAGTAAAAGAGAAATAACAAAATTGGAAATTAATATTTTTTGAATTTCAATCCTTGAATCTCTTGTCAAATCTAAAATAATGAAAGCCGCCAGTTTTGACTTTGAAAATAATTAATCCTTTTGTCGAAACGGTTTTTTAGGTTTTGTCTTAAATGCATTTATTATTGAATATACAGGGCGTTAGTTAATAACTAATTAAGAAACGGCTACATTCTGATATTTTTTTTTCACAATTTTTGTTTGACAAAAAAACTAAAAAGATATGATAAATGTTATGCAAAAATATTGATATACTGAGTGTTTTATATTAAAAACCATACATATAAATATATGTATATATGGAATATATTAATATATATATATATATATATATATATATATATATATATATATATACTATTGCCAGATTTATACACTTTTTTTTGAAAATAATAAGTAGACCTTTCACTTTTTTTAATACCTACTTCAAATACCCTTTGTATTTTATAAATAAAACAAGCTTATTTAAACACATTATAAATAAGTCTCTATAACGGTTCTAGCTCGGTGGGGCCTTGCATTGTCATCAGCTAAGACAAAATGGATTCCAAAATTATTTGCAAATTAGAATGATATTTATTAAACATTCATTTCTATAAATTTCGAAATATGACAGTCCAATAGGAAATTCATTGTCTGTGAATGAAAGGAACACCTCTTTATATAAGTATTTAACATAAAACAAAAGATAAAAACAACAACAATTTTGTTATTTCTTTTTTTATGTTACACACGTATACATTGCTCCTATGAATATGATTACAGGTAGGTTTCCAATGTATGTCCGACGGAGTACAGGCTTAACTAGAATATTAAGAATAAAATATATGTACCTATTTGTTTTTTTTGTATAGAAAAAAAAATAATAATCCTTCTTTTGTGTTTTGAAGGCCAGGACGATTATTTGGTTTTAAAGTTTAATAAATTGCTATATATTATATTGAGATTCTGTATATCTGATTTTTTATTCATCGGGTTTTCCTGATTATTTATGTGCACCATTTCGAGGAAATTTCTTTTAAAATAATTAATTTCACATTCGAGAACCTCCGCCTCTTCGAAATTTGCTGAAAACCTGTGTCTCTTACGTGTTGGGAAAGGGCACATGCTTCGGGTTTTATTCTTATATCACTTTTATGAGATATTATTCTATCTTTTAGAGGCCTTGAGGTTTGCCCTATGTATTTTTTATTGCAATGTAAACAACCTATTTTATATACTACATTTGATTTGTTATGCCTTTTTGTTTTATCTTTAAGAGAACTAAAAAGTTTGCTCGTAGGTTTAACGGCTTTATTGGCTATAACAATATTTTCTTTTTTGAATATGTTCGCTAATTTAGGGGTTAATTCCTGAACGTATGGAAAGGAAACATACTTTTTTATTATTGGAGGGCTAGTAGAAACAGTTGGTGAATTATATATATATATATATATATATATAATTTCTTTATAGGCTATATATATATATATATATATATATATATATATATATATATATATATATATATATATATATATATGACTGATGACAGATATATATATATTCTATTTTTTATATATATATATATATATATATATATATATATATTTCTGAATATATATGAGAAATATATATATATATATACCTGAGCTGCTTGGTTTTATGTACCAGTCCAATATAATTTTATTACTGTTGGTTCTAATAAGTCTTGTATCTAAAAATGGCACACTTCTCTTAGATTCCATTTCAATTGTGAAATTAATGTACTGATTATAATTATTGAAAATATTGAGTAGCTCTGTTTCGCTTCCAATCGGAATGGCGCAAATAATAATATATATATATATATATATATATATATATATATATATATATATATATATTGCCTGTATTTTTCGTTAGCCCCGAGTTTCTGGTAAAGCGATTTTACCGATTTTTATATATCAAATTTTGTCTTATAATTAGTAAAAAAATTTACTATATTTTATATATATATATATAAATATATATATATATATATATATATAATTATGTATTTATTGCCTACAAAATTACAAATGTACTAAAAAAGTAAGCAAAAAATGGTGTCAAATCTAATAAAAAAATTTTAAATTAAAATTCACTGGCTAATATCCAGGAGCCAGTGGCAAAAGCTCTGAGAATCGGTATAAGGAATGTACAGAAACTTGTGCATGAAAAAAAAAACATAATTTACTTCCGAAGAAGATTAAGAAATGTACATGAAAAAATCCAAAGCAAAAGACTTAAGTTACAATGCAAAAATGGATATTCATAATGCAATTTATGATTTATACACGTCAAAGACTAATATAATCCTTCAGAAACTTTTTAATATTATAGACTTCATCATCACTTAAAAAGTCCTTATCTTCTGAGTCGTCCTCAAATGGCGCAATGATGATTGGTGCTATTTCGACATCTAGAACTCGTTCTCGATTCCACCAATCCCACATTAATTTCTCCGTATGTTCCACAGATTTCTTCCAGTACTCTGGCGTAATATATATATATATATATATATCTTGCACTTCATCTGATGTAAGACCATCGTTCACGTGTTTTTATATATGATTTTGCCACAGTACATATTAATTTCTATTGCGTTAAACTGGCAATGGTATGGCGGCATCGCAATCTCAAGTCCATTTTCCCGTAATATTTCATCTACGGCATATATTGTTGGTTTTTTAATAGATTTTGCCATTAAAAGAAGTTCTAGTTTCAGCATATTGGGTAAAGGATTTTGTTTTTGTTTTATTAGCCACTCATAAATATCACTTTTCTTCCCGGATGAAGTAGGTTGTTTATTTAAGATTCTTGAATGATAAGATGCATTGTCCAGAATGATTAAAGATGGAGCATCTAAATTTGGAATCAGTTGTTCTTTTAACCACTTTTCAAACAGTTTACAGTTCATATTATCATGGAAGTCCCTACTTTTGGATGTTGAAGAAAACAGTAAACTTGCACCTGGGAGAAATCCTGTTGAAGAACCTGCATGGAAAATGATGAACCGTTTTCCCGTCCCACATCCCTTTTTTCTCTTGACACTTTTTACAGACTCGTCCTACCAAGATTTCGAAACACTTTCATTAGAAAAAATCCAAGTCTCGTCTAAAAATACCACTTTTCTAAATTTTCCGTGTATTTCTTTAAAAACTGGATACGCTAACTTGCTATATGTGGCAACTCGCATAAAAATCTTCGATTACAGTCTTTTTTGTATCGAAAACCCAACATTTTTATTAATTTTGACAACGATTTTAGTCCAATTTCCAATATGCCTCGATTTTTTAAAGCTTCTTTTAAAACTTGAAGGATTATATTAGTTTTTGATAAGTATAAATCGTAAATTGCATTACGAACATCCATTTTTACATTGTCACTTAAGTCTTCTGTCTTTGGCCTTTTTCGTGTAAATTTCTTAATCTTCTTCGGTAGTAAATTATGCTTTTTTCCATGCGCAATTTTCTGCACAGTCCTTATACCGATTCAGAGAGCTTTTGATACTGTCTCCTGGATATTGTCCGGTGAATTTTCATTTTCGTAATATTTTATTAGATTTAATACCATTTTTTTTGCTTGTGGATGCAAAAATCCCGAAAATTGTTTTCTATTACTCATTTTGTCATTGACTTTGCAACTGGTATTTATATGTTTATCCTCTTTTTTTATATGAAAATATCATAGGTCTATCTAATTCATCTTCCGGATTTTATGTGGAGGAGATGATTACAGGTAACAAAAGAAAAACAAACTTAAAAAGTTTGTCGTTGATAAATCGTATGACCGCACGATAACACTGCTTTTGACTATACTCGTGTTTTTCACAGAGAATCTAGGACTTTATCACCTTCAACGCTCTGGGCACATTATTCTGTGCTGAAGACTATGCTCAACGGTAAAAATAATATTGACATTAGCAAATTTCACAAGATAATTGCCCTGCTGAAAAAAAGAAACGAAGGATATAAGTCAAAAAAAGCCAAGATCCTGACTGGTGACCAGGATGATGAATTTTTAATGGATGCCCCAGACAACCAGTTTTTAATGAAGAAGGTAGCCCGGGTCTGGTACGTTTTAATACATCTAGATTTTTTACGTTTTTTTGATTTTGTTAGGAAGCTTACAAATTTACTATATTTAAGCAAAAAAAAAAGCGTGGATGAAGCATTTTTTTTATTAAAAAAATCACAAAAATTTTCCATAAATAACCAAGAAACTTCAGAAATGTAACTGCTTTTCCAATACTAAAAGTGTCAATTATGAAGTTTTTGATAGAACACAGAAACTAAATTATATGCACTGTTGCCAAACTTACTTGGTTTTCTTCAAATATACAACAAATAGTATTCCTAAATTTGAACAAAACGCTTTAACGATAGTTTTATTAACAAACATCGCAAAACCCTAAATCGCTTTCGTCAATGACGCCACTTAAGAGTGCGCGCATATTTCAGTTATGATTTTAGCATGTGATTTTATGGCTTTAATGATGGTTTTATTCAAGACCCATTAACTCTATAGGTTGCCTCGAGCGATCTTGTCCTATCCCAACTCGGTGTGAGCGATCTACGTTACTCGGCAACCGTTTTGCTTTAGCACGGCATTGTCCGTGTGCGTTTAATTACATATATTTATATTTTTTTGTTCAAAATTGAAACTTTTTTGTTACAATCAAATTCAGCCTTCAAGATATAAGTTATTATAATATTAAACTTATGTTTAGGGATGTTGGTTCAAATTTTAACCCAGTTTTTTTGCTGAGTGCATTTCAGAATGTTCGCATGGTATTTGAAAAAATAGTCTCTAAAAAATATTTTTGTAAAAAGTGACAAATAGTTGAATAACTTTAGGAAATGTACATTTTTTTATACAAGGTGTCCCAGTAGTGTGTTCTGGGTTTTGGTGATAATGGTTAGAGATAGAAAAAAAGTTTAAATATAACTATCAGTATATAGGATGACTTATATACCCACTTAAATAGTTTTTCATATATGAAACACCCTATATTTCACTAGATATTTGAATTTTATCTAAAATTCTACGTCTATTTCATATATAGTCCAGAGGCCTAAGTTTAACTGTTTTCGAGATATTGACATTTAAAAACTAGGATTTTTAATTTTGAACAGCTGTAGAGTCTAAACTAAACGGTACCAATTAGAACAAAACGGTTTGCACTTTCCTGATTTAGTTTTTAATAATCTACCATACATTTCTTCTCTATTTCTAACCGGTACCAAGATATCAACCGAGAACACACTATGGGGACAGCTTATGTATATTATAAGTATTTTTCATATTTTATTAACTATAGGCATACTATTTGCAGTAAACACAATTATTTAACTGTTTAAACATCCCAAAAAATACTCTGAAAAACTGACAACTATCGCAACGAAAACGTCAAACTGAATAAGCAATAAACTGGCCGCCCTGTCAGATCGGGTCGCCAGTCGACGTCACGACCTCCGTGTCACCCGCGCGTCCCCCTCGCTCGATAGCTGCTCATCGAGGTAACCTTAGAGTTAATGGGCCTTGGGTTTTATCGACGAACTTAGGCTAACCTAACGCCAACGGGACATATCCACCTAACAGTATAGGTTTTGTTAAAAAGAAAAAAAACCTTGTTTTAATGTAGACTCCGTTTTTTGTTGGCGCGCTACCGCGCGCTTTCTTTACAACAAGCCTAACCAGTCCTAACCTAACCTAATCTGCATTTTTATCAATTATAAGTCAAAAAATACTAAAAATACTAACGATAACAAAATCAAATAAACGCCCAATCTTCCTTCCCACAGAATATGCGTAGAACTGGTTGCCTACTTGATGTGAAACTGACCTTAAATAAATAATTTGGGTTTAAGAATGGTGCCTCCGTGCTATCGCGATCCGGCGCCTAACCTGGTGCTAACCCGGTACCAATCCACTTAATTCCTTTCCACTCCAACTTGAACCAACCCATCTATATGAAAAAAAATTTTACTTAAAGAATATAACAAAATTTTCTTTGTCAATAGCGCATACTGGCTGAATAAATGATACACAGTTAAGTTACCAAGGTTTAGATACAAAACAACACTTCATATTGTCAGGTACTATGTTTGAGAAATATTCATATATGTAATTTCAAAAAAAAAACAAATCTAATCTAATAAATATATACCAGAAATAAACAAATCTTTCAAAATACACTTATATTAACTTACAACAACAATCACATGCATAAAATGTAACAGAATTTCAAATGAAATTCGTTAAAAGTGCCGTAGTGCGACTTGACAATCAACCCTAATTTGTATAATTTTGTGAAAAACTGTAATACATTCAAGTTTTTTTTTGCTTAAATGTAGTAAATCTGAGGTAAGCTTCCTAATAAAACCAAAAAGAGGTTAAAAATCGAGATGTATTAAATCGTACCAGAACCGGTAGCCCTTATTTTTGGTGTAGCAGGTGCCTGTAGAAGTAAGGAGTTAGATGAGTTGACGATGGAAAATGTAACTGATGTGCATCACTCAATTATGATTAATATTAAAAATACCAAAAACAAAATTGATAGAAATTTCATTGTTAAAAATTCAGGTAGCAATTATGTCAAGTTTACTGAAATCTGTCGCAAGTATATAGCTTTAAGAAACGCAGAGACTCCTCATTTGCGATTTTTCGTTCGTCACCAAAACAATTAATGTATACTACGCAGCCAGTTGGTAAAATACGTTTTCCCCCTCCCTGTATTGTAAGCAACCTATTTTGACACTGCTTTGACAGACGTTAAGTGAAAGTTACGCAACAAGGTATTGGTTGCCCTTAACGACAGGACGTAAGTCAACTTACATCCCTAGAGAAATAATAATCTAAAATTATTATAAGTAGCTTTAGTTTTTGATTTCATCAACATATTACAAAAATCCGGACAAAAATCCTGCGATATTAAACGAAATGAATATTAATGGTACAATTGTTACAATTATTCACATTATTAACAAAATTTGGAAAAACGTTTTCTCGTTTCTTCTCGATGTGTATTATATTTTCTGACTCCACAGATCTTTCATTTCTAACCAACGCCAACGTTTCTGTCACTGTTGAAGCACTGCAAGAGACTTTTGCTGGGATACTTAGAAATATCTATATTTTCCTCTATAAAAAGGGTGGACTTCAACATCGAATAGTCACACCATAAGCTTGATGGGGACTTCAATATAGAACTTTTTTCGTGGAAATACGCCAAAAATAAGGTTTCTGAGATTGCAGTAGCCGTCTTGCTTTGGCACCAATTCTTAAAGGATTTATATGCTGTTTCATACCTTTTTTTCGACTTTTCCAGTAGTAGAGATAAACAAGCAATATTCGCTGATTCTTCTATGTCTGAAACATCCATTTTGTCCACACAGAATCAAACAATTCGACTTCCTCAAACTTTTCGCTATGAATTGTCAACTTGAGGTTGTTGATAAAATAAAAACTGCTTATGTTGCTCTGGCAACGGATCACGGCTGCCTTCATAATTTAATGAGAATGCTATCGAATATAATGATAATGAAAATCCAAAAATATATCCAGCATTTTCTTGTAAACATACAATACAGGGAGGGGGAAAATGTTATATACTAGATGGGATGTAAGTCCATTAACCAGTATCGAACTTTTTTGCCAGTATGAATTATTCTAGACGATAATAAATCCACGTGATGACCGTTAGTTTGAAGGCATAATGTAATTCTTTTTTTAGAGAACGAAGTATACTTTTTTTGCTTAGGAAAGTGTAAGTATTGATTCATAAAAAAAGGTATCCTTACTCAACAATGCTAGGTAACCGTTCTTAACAATAATAAACGCAAGTGTCATTTTTGACAAAATTGTTATTGTCATAATAATAATTTGATTTAATTGAAAGTAAGATTTTAATTTACATTTTTTTTAAATGGTTTCGTTTAGTAATGAAGAATATGCAGATATGCAATTAATCTACGGGGTAGTTCAGAGTAACACTCGAGTGGCACAAATTAGATATGTTCAAAAGTTTTCGAATAGGATCCATCCCACTCATACAACCTTTACGGCTCTTTACCAGACGTTGAGGGAAACCGAATCGGTGTCTCCAAAAAAAAAAAAATGAAACGGGTAGGCATCCCGTTGTAGTTGAAGAAGCTATTCTGATGGATCTAGAAGATAACCCAGAATTAAAGTTAATCATTGTCAGCGATACATCACAAGGGAATTTGCAAATCATCTGTAAGCACTTAATATTTTGCAAAAGGAGAATTTATACCTTTAATTTGTAGAAATAAATACATGCTATGAGTTTATTAATAAAAAATTTTTTTTCTTCCATGAACGCCTAAACTTTCACGAAGCTCAGAACGGTATAATTTACACATTCACATCATTATGCATATGTTGAAAAGGTACAAGAATAATATTTATGTTGTAAAAAAACCAAACATCAAAAAATAGGCAAATTTATATAAATAATGTGTGGATTGGTATTGTAAACATGAAATCTCAATGGACCAAATTATGATTTCTCAGGTCCAAAAAATAGGGGAAGAATTTTTAGAAAATTTTATTATTTGCAACAGATATTTAATAAAAAATAAAATAAAAATTATATTTCGAGCCATGCATGGTTTATGCACGATGGGTTCCGGACCATTAATATCGAAATTTTTCAATGTTCATTTTTATGTAGAATCAGTGGATTTGTAGAGGCGGACTAGTTGAATGGCCACCTAGGTCCCAGACTTAAATCCTTGTGATTTTTGTATATGGGGTTTTCTTAAATGCCATGTGTACTTCCGTTATAGCCGACAAAATTTTTGGACATGGTGATTTGAACACGTTCCAAATTGGAGCTTCAAGAAACGATTATTTAATATTTTAAATTGTACTAATTTAAATATTTATCTAATTTAAATAAATAAATGTGTTCAATTTAACCCTTTTTCAATTATGTGTTGCTAAGATACATTTTAGTCCCTTGTGACTAAATGACCCTCTTAAGTTCCTTTTAGGCGGGAGTAAAGGATATAATTTAGTCCTGAAAGTACAAAAAATTGTTTTTAACATATCGTCACTGAGTTTTGAAAGGCATTCAACAACACATCATGTTACTTTCTGTCGTTCGATGAAATACAAAAAAAATGTTTTTATTTATGAAGCTATCTGCTTTATGAGGTACATGTAGGAATTAAAACGTCGCGAAGTTGTATAAACGCCTTCTCGCAAACAACAGGTTCTAGCTCTAACTGCCTGTTTAATATTACATCCGCGTCCAGCATATTTCCTATACAGTTACGGAGAGAATAACCGCAGAAAAACACCATCGTTTGACATGAAATGTTACCTGGCTCACATTTTTTAATAAACTTATCGGATGCGTTTTGTATTGCTTTTTATTTGTCCACAAAACGGCTCATTATATGAGCTATGTGAAGGAGACGAGGCGACGCACAGTGGTTCAAAGTCAATAAAAGTTGGCCAAAAATTAAAAAACGGTACGACCTGGATATAGGAGTTTTTGAGACTTCTGACCTACGTTCAGTGGCGGCTCGCGGGTGAAAAAGTAAGTGAAGTGCAAATGAAGCAAGAAAATATTGCAATAATTTTTTTTTATGTGGAAAGGGTAGAATATTTTATTACGACCTAACTTTGTATACTACATCATTTTGTATGTATTTTGTATTTTGTATACTAAATCAATTCTCCTATCCTTCATAGCAGCAAATTTATTTATAACATCCACATACAACGGATGAGTTGGCCTAATCTCCTCCAGACATTCCTTTTGAATTGAAATATTGCCTGGAGAAGTAAGTCTTTTTTGAGATATTATATTTCTTAAATAAGTTTTTACACGTTTGAGGCAAGAAAAAATTATTTCCACTGAAGCACTTTTCAACGGTATTGTCAAAATAAGGGAAAACACTTTATAAGCTTTGGTTAAAATATCTCTTTTTCATTAATTTTTTTCACTTGCTCTTGCAGCGATATATTCCAATTACTGTCATTGGCAAAAATAAGACTAAGCTCATTTTAAATTTTCCCATATAACAAAAATGTAAGTATTTCAGAATCTTGAAAGCTTAGTGTCATTTCCATTAAAATGTGGTTCAATATTTCATAAAAAAGGGTTCTATACTTAGCCCTAATTTCTTCAGGTGAAAGCTTAGCAAGCTCACGTTTGTAATGATTGATTTCTGTAATAGAATTTTCTTTATCAAACCTGGTATTAAAAAAAATATTCATTTCTTTTTTTTACAGAGCGCCTCACGACAGCGTTTTATATTGGATATGCAAAAATGAATGTGAAACGATTTTTTTTGAAGAACGCAACTTGAACAATTACATTTACTAACTTCGAATTTGAAGACTAACGAGTTTCTGTAATTGTTGGTATACGCCTCGTAGATGCAGATGTAAGAGCATACGTTCGTTTGGCTGAGTGATGAAAAAATGAGGGAATACCACTAAGGCTTGCAAAAAAAATAGACATTTAGAAATATTTTTAAACTTTGCTGCATCAGGACAAATACAGCCTGCGGCGCTTTTTCTTTTTTTTGAAGGCCATTTAAATGGCCAGACATCACACTTGTGACATCGTAACATTGCCCTATTAATTCATGTTTATAGTCAAATTGGTCCAAAATTTGATCCAATAGAGAATATAAATTCTTCGACGTTCTATCGAGCTAACATTATGAAATCCTAAGAATCTCTCGACTACTGAACCTTCTGAATTAACGTATCTTAAAATTATGGAGCACTGGGAGGTTTGCGTAATATCGTGGTGTCATCCACTTGCACAGAAAAAAACTGTGTGTTCATTATTTCATGTATGATAATTTAAATAATCAGAAATGCATTCAATTAATATCAATTAATAATTAATTATATCGTTTTGAATTTTTTTGAGTCACCAGTAAAAACATTTTTATTTTTTTTGTAATGATCTTTTAGTTCTTGGGAACTTCTCGATATTAATAAACCTAAAAGCTTTTTAAAATTCCCCCTATTTATTGACTCGCTACTCTCATCATGGCCGCGAAAGACTAACTCTTGTTTTGCGAGGTACAAAACTGCGTCAATTTCCAAGCACATAAATAGTCTATTTAATCGGACGTTTTCGTTAAAATGTATTTTATATAGTTTAACATTTTCTTTTAAAGTGTCATCTATAGTGCTTTGATTTTTTACAAATGTTTTTAGCATTAATTTGCATTTTAAATGCTCCGCCGAGTCTTCATGTTTATATAAAGACCTTCATATATTTAACATACCTGCAAATCCTTACTTATTCCACACTGAATATTTATTGGAAACTAGTAAACAAGGCCAGCAAAACAATTTTTGTAATATTTGACTACTACATAACCATTTGTAGTCCGAAAACCAGGATGACGATTAAAACTCTGATCTTGTTCCTTCCATCGATTAGATGGGGTTTCCAACAAAATGCAAACTATATCCTTGATCGGATTCATCAATAATGTAAATTAATAAACCCGACACTAAATAAAGTTGTAACAAAACCATAAATAAATATAACACAAAACAGTCAAGTAAACTGCAAAGGAACTAACCGGTTGCTGCGAAATCCGCGAAAATAAAAGTAAACAACCACCCCAAACTGAACGACACGTGGTTGTAGTGTACTGCGTTAGCAATTCACCGAGAGCATTGGTTGGTTAACATTAATCTTACATACGATCGACGTCATCGCGAACGCGTTGTCCTGGCAACGTAGTAGCAAAATGATAAACTAAACATAGCACCTCCAGCAAAGTCGAAGCGGTTTGCGCCACTGTTATAATAAAGTTCGATTGAAAGTTTTAAAAAGACATGCCGCCAACGGTCAAGTAAAATGTTTATTCGAAGTGTACAGTTTATTTTTTGCCAATTAGGTGAATAAATGAATGTAAAAACTTAAATTTTAAGAGATATATAATAAATATAGTTAGATTTTGCTTGTTTATTTTCCTTGGTGAAGTAGCACTTCACCTACTTTACCTGAATAGCAGCCACAGCCTAGGTTTAAGAAAATTATGTCTATCGTCAATAATAGAAATAAATGATTTATTTTTTTTTTTTGAACAAAAAAACTAAATTTAGTAACATAAACTAAAGTCTAGATTGTAGGCCGCATTTTATCCATAAATTTCTGCAATAAGAAAAAAGGTTGATTTTTACAACCCGGTAATCGATGAAACTTTTTACGCTTATCGGCCTTTCAGTATTTAATTAATACAATATTTAGAAATATTTCTTTATTCAGATCTAGTTTACTCATTGACGTTTAAGCATCCTTTAAAATGCTTAAAGAAATGTTTTCAACAAGTGACGGGTTGAACCAATTTGTGAGTTTTTCCAGATTTTACTGGGATGGGAGCTGAGCTGGGCAATATTTGATTTTTAAATCCTTTTTTGTATTCAATTGGGTACTTTTCGGTATTTAAATACACTGTTATTAAATAACCGCTGTAAAAAAGGATTGAGTATTTAAAACATCAAATACTTCGGAAAAGTATTCTAATACATTTTACGTATTTAAATACAAAAAAAAAGTATGAAACTGCCCCCCCCCCCACCGGTAAATATTCCTTTTGTTGAGAAAAGGACAAGATAACACAATTAGACGTGCACATTTCATGATAAAAAACAGAATGTTATATTGCGAGGGAAGTTCTGGGTAAAGCGAATGTACCGAATTTTTTTTATAAAGAAGCAATTATTTTTGTTCCATATAGCGGTAAAAAACAAAAATACAATTGTGCATTTTTAAAAGACACATCAAAATTGTTTTATTTTTCGACTAAAATGCTTTTCCACTATATAGAGCGGCCTTAGGTGGATGAAACAGTTCCTAGGGCAGTATATTTTACAGTCCAAAAACAGCGAAACGTGTTACATTTACTTATTTGTATAATTTTTTCCACTATAAAAGATGGTCCTAGGGACCAAACAACCCCTTAAAAACGAGAATATTTTTAATTACATTTTATTAAAATATCTTCCTGCTTATTAGAAGATGTTCCCCTTCGAACACGAATAGGGATAAGGCTCAGGAAGCACCACCACATTATAGTCTTAACATCTTTGAATAGAGAGCGGAGGATCACATTTTTGGGCACTCAGATCTCAATCCGATGGATGTTTTTCTCAGGAGTCATTTAAAGACAGTGTATAAAAACTGCACAAGATGACCTTGATGATTTAAAAGTCGGATAATAAATGGCTGTGAAGATATTAGGAACACCCCCTGTGTTTTTGCAGAATTTATTATAGGGCGAATAAGTTATCATTGTTATTCCAAGGTTTGAAAACTACCTTAGAATAAGGGTTTTTCTAATCCCGAGATTTTCGAGTTGACTTGCATAATCCCAGCATTCCACGACATAAAAAAATAAATAAAGAATAATAGCACTTAATAACTTTTACTTTATTAAGTTAAAATGCAGAAATTAGCTGAAAACACTTCTTAGTAAAAGATGTGGGTAAATTAAATTTAAAAAAATGCCTAATGATGTTGGCCAAACTCCGTTTATTTTTTTTAGTCTGCTTTTGTATTAGTCGATGTTCCGAACTTTTTTGTAATTCCTTTTGCAATTTGATGCTTGGAGGTTCATTTGATTGCTTCTCGGTTTGATCTCGGAAGGATGATCGTGTTTGCAATATCTGATAAAATAAAAAAGTTCTGGGCAAAATAAATTTTGAATTTAAGGTAAAGTGCCCTCTGGCGCCCTGGTTTCTCTCAGAATTTGTTTCGTGAAAAATTAAATTTAGCATGACGAAAAAGAGGAAAATAAAAATTTTATTTTGCGCCCCTGTATCTTGGAAACCAAACAAATTTCGACACTTTTTTAAATGACTTACTACCACTATTTTGCGATGTAAAATCACCACCTTAAGTTTCCTGACGTTGTTCTCGAATACCCGTGATAAAAGCCTAAAAAAATTCGACGTATTCTTATTCGTATTCTAAATACCAAAAAGTCCTCTGGCTTTAATGATATCCGGCCATAGTCCTAAAAAAGTGCAGCTTTAAACTAACCCCTAGCCTTAGCAGATTATCATAAATGTCCAATTACAAGGACATTTTCCTTAAAAGAATCTTAAAGGAAATATACTCGTGTAGGGATCCAAAACTCTTCCCTCTACAGACTAATATCCATACTCCAATTATGAAATGAAATGAAATGAAAATGACATGAAATGAAATATCTATATTTGTCCAAGTATAAGTACAGTGTTTGTTTTATACATTAGGTCATGTGGCATCGGACATGTCATAGCTACCTATCTAAAACTAAAATAAAAAAAAATTAATAGAAATAGAAAAAAATATGGATAGCCGTGAACTTAGTAAAAGAATTTTATAAAATATAAGAATATTAGGGGAAAAAACAAAATAGTTAAAAGATTTTTAAAAATACTTAAACAAAAATACATTACAAACTATAAATAAAATACATACATCACACGTTAAAATTAGACATTTACAAACACATTAAAATAGTATCCCATCGTATATCTCTAGGCTACCATCGAAGAACTCATCCAAAGTGTAGTAGGCCCTTTTCACTAGAAGAGTTTTAAGATATTTCTTTAAAGTGTTTATACTCTGATTTCTAATGACAGAAGGAATTTTATTAAAAATCTTCATTACTGAAGAGTGTACGTTTTTATCAATGTATGTGTAGTTTGATTTTGTTGGTTCTAAATCATTCTTATGCCTTGTGTTATGAAGATGATTCCTGACGGAGTCCCGAAAGAGATCAAGATTTTCCCTGAAAAAAATGACTGACTTATTTGCAGGTAACCGTTAGAATTCTGGTTTCCATAAATTTATTTTTTTACCGTTTCGGTTGATTTCTTATTAAAAATGTTTCTTATAGACCTTTTCTGAAGAAGAAATATGCGATTTGATTCTAAGCCTCTAGCCCAAAAAATGACGCCATATCTTATGCGCGAGTGCACATAAGCATGATAGGCCATGATAGCTGTGCATAACAGTACCCACTGAGTTTTTTAGCTAGGGTGTTTGTGTGACACTTCCAGTCTAGTCTATGGTCAATCTCAATTCCGAGGAAGGTTACAGACTCAATGGTTTCTAATTGCTTGGTATTATGTGGAAAAATCCTTTTATCATGGACTAGTTGGTAATGGAAATTAATAAGTTGGGTTTTGTCTACATTTAAAAGAAGATTATTTTCAGAAAACCAGACTTCCAGAAGATTAAGAGTGTTAAAAATATGTTCTGCTTCATTGTCACTTCATTGGACTTTTTCTGTGAAAACCATTTTGACAGGTGGATAACAGACCCTCCCCTTCCAAAAAAGAGATGATCCTATCATTAATAATCTTTTCAAAGATCTTACTAAAGTTATTTAAGACTATGCGTCGATAGTTTTTTATACATTTTTTTTTACCCTTTTTGTAGATAGGCTTAATGAGTGTTGTTTTAAGTTTAAGGAAAGTCTCCATTATTTAACATCAGATTAGCGATATATGTTAGTGGAGAGGGAATTTGTTCATTTACATGTTTTATAACACAAACGGGAATTTGATCTTGACCCACTGATTTCTTATTTTTTAGGTTGTTAATGATTTGTTTTGTTTCGTAAATAGTTACAGGATAAAGAAAGAAATTTTTATGGTGTGATTTTATATTTTTTGGTATTTGCTCCTGGTTAATATTTAAGGATGGAAAAGAATTAATATAGAAATCATTTATGGAGTTAAGTGTTTTATGATCTGAGTCAGACTTGTTTTGTTTAAGTAATTCCAGATTAATTGGTTCAGTTTTACGTGGTTTGCCCGTGTATTTTCCTACAAGCCGCCAGACTGCTTTGGCTGGATTACTAGAGTTTCTTATATATTGATTATCTGCTTTCTTTTTTGCTTGATGTATGACTGAGTGAAAAACTTTTGAATATATTTTGTAAGTGCATGATGAAACTTCACCTCTTTTCATTTTTTTGTAAAGTGTTCTCTTAATTTTTGAAGATATTTTCATACCGTGAGTAATCCATGATTTGTCTTTGTGAGCTTGTTTTTTTAATCGCTTTAGAGGAAAAATAAGATTAAAAATCGTATAAAGTTTTATTGTAGGCGTCTACATTTTCAGAATTTATGATCTTGTTCCAGTCAACATCGAGAAGCTCAATTTAAATTGATTCATATTTGCCCTGGAGAAAATCCTTTTTAATTTAAACTCTGAGATTCCATCAGAGTTTTTGGTTGCTTGTTCAATTGATACGTGTAGTATCCTGTTGTAAGTTTGTAAAATTAATAAAAATATTATCCACTAAGGTTGCTGTGTTTTGATAAGAGATCTTTAAACTGTTGGAGCATAAAAGAGTTTGTTAAAAAATGTATATTAAAATCACCGCATAATATAATTTCATAATTTTTAAATGAGCTTAAACTATACTATAAATGCAAATTACTAGTAATTTCAATGGCCTACCACCATGCATGAGCATTCAATGTGACGCTCAATGCTCATGTTGCCAAATTCATCAATATCGTCTGCTTGAAATATGGGGGTTACCAGGATTGCCGAACCTCCATGGATTTTATTTTTTCTTGTATATTTGGAAATAAGAAGGTATTTTTCAACTAGTATATTATTTGCGTCCTCGTGGGTCAACCAGTGTTCTGTAATGCATAAGATGTCTGGGTTTTTGTCTAATCCATCTAAAAATTCTTCAAGTTCTAGTGTCTTGTTTTTGAGGCACTGCATATTCTGAAAGAGAGTCACACTATTTTCCTTAAACGATTTTTCGCTTAGAGTTTTATTTGCAGCGTTCCCTACTTTTTCCATTGGCGATGTGATGTTCGTAGAAAATTTCGGTTTAAATTGTGTGTTTGTTTCTCTGACATGCTTCGAGTTTTAAATTTAAACAGGTCCACATAACAGCCATCGGGTCAAAAATTTTTTAGAGATATATTTTTGCTGGAGGTCTTCGGGAACCCCAAGCTTAAACGCTGCACTACGTGGATTCTTGAATTTGGATGGAAGTTTCTCACATTTCGTTTCGTTGCCGATTCCAAGTTTGAGATATAGATCCACGAAAGTTTCATCATTCGCCAGCCAATATTTTTATTTGCAACCGTGATATTGGGCAGATCAGGCCCAGTGCAAATCTTGTCATTGATCATAGATGAGTTTTCGTTCACAGTGTCATTTACAGCCGTAGATACAGGAACATGAACCTCAGTTTGCATGGCACATGTCATAGGTTTTGACTTATTTAAGGCTCCCTTAACTGTCTTTTGTAGTGTTTTCTTATTTATAGGTTGTGGTGAGTTTCCAAACTTACAGTTTTCCCCATTTCGCAATTTGGGTTCGATGTCATCAGCCTTACCAAGTCCTTATTCGATTCCATTATAGCCTGTGCAACACCTTCAAGCCTATTCCCAATAAATTCAGCTTGGCTTTGTAGTTGATTATTTATGATATTTATTAGCCCTTTTTCTGGAAATACTTTGCCGTTTTTTGCGTGATCCTGGGTAGTTGCGGATTCAGAAGCACTGAAAGAGTTTAGTCTCAAAGCTTCATTGTCGGATTTCATTTGGACTATTTGTTGCTCTAAATTTTCTACCTTTTTCATCAATTCTGGCAGCATAAAATAACATTGTGCACACTTTGAGCAGAAATAATAAACCTTATTCCAGAACAAGTCTTGCACACCATTTTGTGGCAAATATCACATGGAAAACCAAACAGTTCTGTTTTATCCTCGTTGGAAACACAATTTGACTGGCAGACGTAGCACGACGACATAATTTAACTTATATGAATGTGAGTTGTTACTTTAAAGGTTATGATATTTTGATTTTAATTTTATTGACAAACTATAAATTTTTTCGAAGAAATTTTATATTATCCGATTTCACAAGATTTATTTCTTTAGATTTCCGTAGATTTTAGAATTTTTCAATTTATGATGCATTTGAAAATTTAAGATTTTATTTTGCGAATTTTTACGAGATCGGGACTGACAGAATGCGCGCGCAAAAGTAGGGCATTGCAGAAGTATATCAATACTGTTAAAAGATCAGTTTATATTAAAGGTATAAACTTATCCATCGAATTCCATGTGGAAGCTCAAATTATTGTCCTCGATATGTCTTAAGCATTCGATTAAATCTGGCATGATGCATTTATTAACAAACTTCCTGCCTATGATCTCCGAAGCTTTGCCAGTTTTCTTTTTAACAGAAGAATTTCTGTAGTTGTTGATGTTCATTCATCAGACTTTCAGAAACGCCGGCTTTCCATAGGGTTCCGTGTTGGCACCTACTTTAATCCTCGTGCATTTATCCAACAATCCTATTAACAATTATGTTTTTTATTTATTCCTATTCGGTGATTGTTTTCCAAAGCATGTTGGGCAACGCTTGACTTTTCTGTTCTTCCGTATCTTAAATGTGCCATGTGTTCTTTAAAACGAATGTTTATGGAGCGTTTAGTTTGCCCAACATATTTTAGATCGCAGTCATTACAGCTAATTTCATAGATGCAACTCCTCTCCCTCAAGTCGACTTTGTCTTTGGGGTTTCCAAGGAGATTTTTCAAAACTATTCTCCGTTTTGTAGGCTACTCTAAACCTGATTTTGATCTATCTTCCACCACAGGTTCCAGTGTTAGGACTTAACATGGCTTCACGGTCAACGGAACAAAACCTTTATTGTAAGTACTGTACTAAGATTAGGTTAATAGCAGCAGATATTTGGTTTCTAAAATCATGCAAGTCTTTTTCAGTTTTCCCTAAATTCATTTCAGTCAAGATCCCTAAACAATTACCCGTTACTGGGAAGGTTGAATCTTTTGCCAAACAAAAGTGGCTAGATTTAGAAATTAAAAATCTGTATAGCAAACGAAGTATGCTTGAAATTGAAGCATACGGATTATTTAAAAAACTCACTTATAAGCTTAGTAATTTAGAATTTGAACAGTGGTTAGATTTCCAAAGAAAAATGTTCGTAGTTATCGATGACAAATTTTTGAAGAAAATGTGTTCACTTAAAAACAAATTGAGAAAGTTGAAACCACAAAAACAAATTTCTTCGGAAGTCGAGAACATTGTAGAAAATCTTTCTTCTCAGTCTTTTGATAATAGAGAAATCGCCCTTTTGAATAAAGGTTTGAATTTTGCAGAGCCTCCAGTAAAAAATAGTTTACCAACTATTATAGGGAATATCGAAAGTTCCATTCAATACGTGCCAGAGTCAACTAAGGGATTCATTACAGAGGCTTGCAGAAATCAAATCTCAAAAAACGTTGTTAACAACAAGTCAAAATATGTTTCTCGTAAAAACACTGAAGTTATCCAGGGACTGAAGAAAAAGAATGTTTTTATTTAAAAGCTGACAAAGGAAATAAGGTTGTTATACTAGACAAAACAGATTATTTTGAAAGAGTAGACAATTTGATTCAAACTGGTCCTTATGATTTAATTGAGAAAAACCCGTTATCAAAAATGATAACAGAAGTAAAAAGTACTTTAAAACAGTGTAAAAACCTTGTGTCCGATAAACTAAAATTCAAACTAACACATAGTAACCCACAGTTATCTAAACTGTATTGCCTTCCCAAAATTCATAAACCTGGGAAGTCCATGAGACCTATTGTTTCAGCTGTTGGATCACCAACGTACAATATTTCAAAATGGTTAGTAGAAGAATTCGGCAAATTAAATATCTCGTATGATAACTTTGAGGTTACTAACTCGTTAGAATTCTTAGATAAAATTAAGAATGTTCACTTAAAAGAAGGTGAAATTTTAATATCTTTTGATGTAAGCTCATTGTTTCCTAGTGTACCCATACCACTAGCTTTAGAGTACCTAAAGGAACTACTTGCAATCAATAATTTGAAGAAAGAAATTATTGATGAGTATTTACTTCTCACAAAATTATGTATGAGTCAAAATTTTTTTTTTTCAGTACAACAATAAATATTCTAAACAAATAGAGGGATTGCTTATCTCCGTTCCTTGCAAATTTGTTTATGGGCAGATTAGAAACTCAATTCAAAAAAGAACTCAAGTACTTCCCAAGGGTGTGGTATAGATACGTAGACGATATATTTGCTATTCTTGATACTAAAACAGAAAATTTGGACACTTTCTTAGAAACATTAAACAATAAATATCCTTCCATTAATTTTACGTACGAAAAGGAGAACAATGGGCAATTACCTTTTCTCGACACGTGAGTTATTAGAAATAACGATAAATTAGAATTTGATATTTATAGGAAATTTACTAATACTGATAGATATATAACATCCGACTCATTTCATTGCCGTCAACACAAAATGGCAGCATTCCATTTCTTAACTCACAGGTTAGTCAATTTTCCACTAAGTAAAGAACGTTTTAACAATGAAATGAATCGGATTAAAAATATAGCTAAAAGTAATGGATATAATGATAATTTTGTACATAAACTAGTAAATAGACATAAGCATAAGAAAATGTTAAAAGATGCCACTACTCTCCAAATACCTGAGGCTTCCAATAAATTCATAGTAATCCCATATGATCCCAGATATATGAGAGGTCTAGAAAAAGTATTTAAAAACGTAGGTTTTAGAGTAGCCTACAAAACGGAGAATAGTTTGAAAAATCTCCTTGGAAACCCCAAAGACAAAGTCGACTTGAGGGAGAGGAGTGGTATCTATGAAATTAGCTGTAATGACTGCGATCTAAAATATGTTGGGCAAACTAAACGCTCCATAAACATTCGTTTTAAAGAACACATGGCACATTTAAGATACGGAAGAACAGAAAAGTCAAGCGTTGCCCAACATGCTTTGGAAAACAATCACCGAATAAGAATAAATAATCTTAAGTTGATTAAAAATGTATCTAATAATAGATTATTGGATGCATTTGAGAGTATAGAAATAGTTAAATGTGGTAAGAAAGCACTAAATAAAGACAGAGGGCCTATTCCCTATAGTCCCCTCTATTGTTTACTTGACAACGGTGCAGTCGGGTGCAACCAAGTGTGACCACATTTACCTATAAATAGTCTCGGTTAGGATAAGTTACTTTAGTTTATATCATCTGCTGATGATGCTAACTTGGTTAGCGAAACGCGCGTCCAGAACGTAACAAGTTGTGGTGTAGTGTGGTTAGAACTCTTGTATTTTGATCTATCTTCCACCACAGGTTCCAGTGTTAGGACTTAACATGTTTAATATAATCAAATAATATCAAATAACCAAATGCTTGAAGCCAAAAATGCCTTTAGTCTAGTTGGTATCAGTTTTCAGCAGGATCTTCACTGGCAAAAACCACGGCAGCCGCGAAGAAATTGGGTCCCTTTTTTACGAGCCCGAAAATACTTTTCTTCTGCCAATTTGTATGCTTTTTACAGTTCGGAAATCAGATTCGGCCTTGAGTATTGCTCGCATGTATGAGAAGCAGCCTCTGCTTCAATACTTAACATCCTTGAGTCTGAAAGAAATTGTCAATATTTCTCAAAAGAGACTTAATTTTAATAAAAGACATAGAAAAAGATTCCAAGACTCGGTCTAGGTACAAAACAATTTTTGGGACAAACAACTATAAGTACACGTAGTCGTTTGTTTTGTTGTACTTTAGTGTGCTTTATTCTATTTGTCTGATGATACTCCAAAGGGCGAAACACGGGTCATGTTAATGTCCTAAAAATTATATTGTACTGATACCGAGACTTGAAGTCTTTTTTTCTATGTCTATTATCATTGACTCACTCTAGCCAAACATCACCCGGAAGCTTTCTTCACTAGAGCATCATCGAAATGTGAGCAATCTGTTTGCGTTTTACAGATACTATCACGGATTCTGTTCAGATGAAATATTATCCATTATGCCTTCCTTAGCCCTTCGTGCCAGGGAAACACGAGCATCGACGCACATGCATCCCTTCACCGTCCAATTAAAAAGGCGAAGACCTCAACTTTGTTTGCTCCTTTATTTCCAAAGTGTCCCGATTATTAGTCTTTAAATCCCCCATCAATTAACTTTCTCCCTCTTCACAGAAAGCAACCACGGTACCTAGTTCTTATGCCTTCATGGTCTCCTCACAGATAAAAAAAAAGAATCAGAAATAAGAGTCCGGCTCTCTGATCTTTAAGTAATAACATGAAACAATGTTCCCTCTACAATATTCAAACAGTTTTTACTCGAAAAAATTTATTTTTTTAGATTTTTGGCAATTTTATTTATATTCTGCAACGCTGTGCAACGATCAGGTTTCTGCTTTTTTATTTCTCATTTTGAATTTCATTCAAGATCTAAGGGCCTTGTGTGGTAAGTTATAAATAAAAAAGGGGCGCTTAAAATACTGGTCCAACAGATTTCGTAATGACATACCGGCGATGAAACTCGATCCTCAATCATAGAATTGCAATGCAATTGTAATTCAGTGCAAACTCGAAATTGAATGTTGCCACACTGGGCCTTTTAAACGAGTTGTCAATAATAAACTGCCAAGTTTTTCCAGTAGATTCTAGACAAACGCTCAAATTTTTGTTTAGGTTAAACCATATTATCAATACGGCAATGGACCCATAACTTACAATGTGGCTTGTTTATGATGGGACCATGGGTGTCGTTACAATATTTTTCAGGGGGGGGGGTAATAACATATCCAATTTAATATACATATTTTATTAAAAAACATAGTTAAAACATTACATAACAGGAACATAATTTTCAAGCGGACAGTAAAACAAAACGATTAAACTAAAATAGTAAAAAATAGGAACATAAGAAAGTTAAACTTTTCAACTAAAAAAAAATAAAAACTTTAAAACACATTGCAAATAAACTAAAGCAATAACGCTTACACAACACAACTTAGAATAAAATTTAAAACTAAAGTTCAAAGGGATATAAAATCACATAAGTAAATAATTATTGCACTGAAAAGTTTTCTAAGAAAATGGAAATTTTAAATTTCTCCTTTAGTTCGAGTTGTTGTTAACCGCAACAATATTTTTACCCGTCTTAAAGCACTAAACGATCGTTCGATAGAGCAAGTAGTTGGTGAAAGTGGCAAAAAAATCTTGAAGAATTTCTGAGGGCAAGGAAAAAACTTTAGAGTAAGAATAAAAATAAAGTTCATTATTTACATATTTAGCCACTGCCAAGATTAACTCACAGTATACGGTCGATCGTACGACGATGCCAAGCCTAGCCAGGAACACCAACGTTTATACCAATTTATATTACGGTGAACATATTTAAACATGATGCAATATAATTTGCATACAAAGAATAGTCATGTGTTTCCAATATTAGTTGCAAAATAGTAAAATACAAACTAAAATACCCAAAGCCTCAGATCAGATTACACCAGTAGCAAGAGTTTTAGTTAGATATGGCTAAGCCGATCGACAACTCCACGTATTAGACCATCCCACCGTGGTATTAGACCATCTCACTACCATTGACAAGGGATCCTTATAGTAAAAAAGTATAATAGTCTAAAGTAAAGATTGTTACAGGGTCACGTGACCGGCGTAGCTTAAAAACCAATAGCGGGTCTTGGAACTACAATAAATTTTAACATTAAAGAAATTAATTTGCTAAAAATATTTTATTAGATACCAGCCTTTTTTTAGCGTCACTACCGCATGTGTTTAAATGTATTATTGTGCATTTGTTGATATGGTTCAAATTTTCTTATTATATGTTACCTTACTTCAAGAAGCAGCGTTTTAGAGGTGCTGTGACATTAGAAGAACATTAATTTTTTTAAATATTTAATAAATAAGTATTATTTTCTTTATCTTGGACATTGCGAAACTAGGAGCTTTAGTTGACCTAACTATGGTGCGGCAATGTGAGTTTGTAAAAAAATGGCCGTTTAAGTTTGGAATTTTCTTTTAATCACTAAGTAAACAGCAAGATTTCCTTTTCCAGGAGACATTTCTAATGGAAGATACCTTATTCACTTATTTTGGGTCACATGAGTATTGACCAATCAGTATAAAAGAACGTTTATTTCGTCGGGGGTCATGTACGAATCCTCTTAAGCAAAATGATACAAGAAAGACTCTGAGGTGATTTTTTTGACGATCACCATAGGTTTCCTAACAAAGAATTAAAATAATTATACAATATATATATACTATAAAAAATAGTCAAAGGGCATCCCACACTCAAAAAAAACGTACTGCGATTTCGAAAATCACTAGATTTTGGATGAAATCTGGGGAAATAATAAAGTTTCGGACGATTTCGCACCTTTTTTTAATTTTCACTTGAGTTGGGCCAATTTTTTATATAAGTGTGTTCAGGTAGAGGAATTTAAATGGTGATTCTTTGGGTATTAAAAGTAAAAATGTGTTCGTAAACATGTTCTAAACTGGTTAGAATTTAGGATTTAGGATATTGAAAACTAAAAAAAGCTATTAACATGGAAAAACAATATGACAATTGGCTATTCTATTCTTATCTTATAGCGCTCGCTTTTTTACTTTCCTCGCAAGAGGAAAGTATTCTAGTTGCAAAAAAACAGGTTTTCTCAGTTCCGTCGGTTAGTCTGTATACCTGTCCGCGACAAAGCTCAAGAACTGTTTGTCCTATTTACTTCAAGTTTTGGTTAAAAATTAAAGATCATATGATGATGACGTGGTAACATTTTGGTAAAAATCCAATATGGCTGAACAAAATGGTAGTCTATTGAAATGCTAAAAAAATATTACTAAAAAACTGCTTATCCATTTTATCCTAATTTTGCAGAAAAATTAGGTGTGACATCAATTGATAAGTTTTACTACAAATCCAAAACGACGGCCTAATAAAATGTTATAAAAAGTCAATGCAGAAAAATACTGCAGCGATTATGTTCAAATTTTGCTCAAAAATCAAATATTATATAGGGATGAACTGGTAAAAATGTTGAGACAAATTCAAAACGGGGGAACAAAACGGTGGCCTAATTAAATGTTTAAAAATATCTGAAAAAAGTACTTATCGGATTAATTGATTGATTACATCCCCATTTTGAATATTTATTACAAAAAATGTACAAATTGCACACTTAATATCGTTTTTTAATCAAATCTGTATAAAATGTTAAAATTCTAGGCATTCCTACTCTTATTTTTTAAATATTTGCTAAAAATGTATAATATGTATTCTCAAATCTGGACAAATGTTAACAAAAATCCATGATGTGCAGTCTTAAATACCCCTAAATGCCGAATTTTAATCAAATCTGCAAACATTTTGAAATTAGTCTGCTATGTTGGTGCTGCCATTTTTAATTCTCAAATATTGACTAAAATTTCATAACTTTCATTCTTAAATACTTCTAGATATCGATTTCAGCCGAATCTGTACAAATGACAAAATTCGTTCGCTATATTGGGGCCACCATTTTGATTTTTGTTGTGCATTCTTAAATAATCCCCACAAATGTTAAAATCGTCCGTCCGACCTGTTGACACTGTCATTTTTTCACCGCTATTTTGAATTTTTAAATGCTGACACTCTTAAATTTTCCGAAGCACCAATTTTCAGTTTAATCTACACAAGTAAGAAAATTCGTCGGCCGTATTGGCGCCGCCATTTTGAATTTCTAAACGTTGACTAAAAAAATTCGGATTTTTTACATCCGAAAGTGTATGCATGTCAAATTTAAAAATAATCGGTAATGGAAGTGGTGAAAAATCCATTACAAGATTTGAACCAGACATACACACATACAATCAGACGAGTAGGAAGCCAATAAAAGCGTGTTAAAAGCATTGATTACAGTTTAAAACTCTAACAATAGTATTCACTAAAGAGGTTTAAATTTAGACAAGGTCTAACTTGACAGTTACAGGTTTGAGATGACATTTTTAACAACTGAACAAATAATTTTTCTAAATGTCACAATTACAAAATGGCAGTGACATAAAGCAAACATAACTAAATACTAAAGTTTAATAATATATAAATAACTAATTTCCTTTTAAACTTACCTAACTTATTGGTTCGATTTTAATAGTGAACTAGAGAACGATTATTTCTTTGATATTTGTAAAAATACCTATTTGCCTCATTAAGGAATAGGTAAGAATCCTTCCTTTTGTCAACGATAATGAATCAAACAGGTCGTCATTTTGTTTGGCCATATTGAATTCATACCAATATTTTTTTGTATCAGATGTAATTCTTGTGGAAAATTAAATAAAATTAAAGTTAATCGAATAAGTGGATTTTTTAGCTATACCGGAACAGACCGACCGACCGACAGTAATGGAGAAACATGAAGATCTGTAAAAACCCGGAACGATGATTTTTTCACGATTAACGATATTTCCTTATGCGGGAAGTGAAAACTCACGCCGCCACTGGCATTCGACAACAAATGGCCACGGCTTGAACATGGGTCATCCCCACTTCTTGTTTTATCGTAAAAATTCGCAGATAGATTGTGAAAAATAGGGGAACCATGTTGGCCCATACCTTTAACGTGATTTATGAATGAATTGTGATATCTACTTTAATTCTTACTCTAAGGATAAAACTCACATTCGTTTGATAATAATTCACTGAAATCTAAGTCCACATTCAGATTGCTCCTTACATTTCCATGTAGGCACCCACGTTGTATACTCAGCCTTAACCGTATTTTTCAACTATATCTCTTAATTGATCTGGTGTCAACAGCACTATTTTTATGTTTTTGGATGAAGTAGACTTAGAGAAAAACAAGTACTAGAATCTTCGGAAAAACGTTCTAGTTTGTGAATTAAATTAATGATCTGTAAATATGTTTTCTAAAGTTGCTCTTATCTCCAAAAAAATTTCTGAAAATATTTGTGAAAATTTATATTTTGATGTCCTACGTGTTTTCGACAAAAGAAGAATATTTGTTACAAGATTCATGATACATCTGATATCGGAGTCAAATAAACTATAATTTGATGGATGGTAAATAATATATTCTATTTCAGGGTTTTATTTAGCGATTTATTTTAAAATTTAATTTCTAATAATAATTAAGAAACATGGTAAACATGGCTGTCAAATCGGAAAAAAAGCATTTTTGCAGCACACTTTTCGAACAGATCCTAAAAACTTTTGGCGAACACTTAAATATTTAAATATCAGGGGTGAGGACCCTGTGGAACAATCTATTCTTAATGAATTTCTAGCAACGGCCTTAAACAACTATTTTATTCATAATGCTCCACTCTCCAACACAAATAATCAACATTTTGTTAATGAAAATTATGGCAATAATTTATTTTTAGATAACGGTAACCGTTTTATATTTAACACTGTTCAGCCCGAATATGTCGAAAAAATAATTCTTAAACTAAAATCTAATGCCACTGGTTCCGATGGAATAAATATAAAAATGATTTTATACTTAGTTCCTTTTCTTATTAGTCATATTATTTATAGTCTTATTAAATGCCTATTAACTTCGAAATTTTTGAAACTGTGGAAGAAGGCCACTGTTACCCCATTCCCAAAAGATTGAAAACCTTCAAGTCTCGGCGATTTTCGTCCCAAAAGCGTCTTACCTACTATGTCAAAAATTCTAGAAAAAAATGTATACGAACAACTCAATAAATTCCTAAACGCTAATAATATTCTTCCCCCTACACAATCAGGATTCAGAGCTAGGCACAGTATCTATTTCAACAGCTCTTCTTAAAATAACAGACGATATTTTCAGGTCACGTGACAAAGGCGAAAATACATTTTTAGTTCTATTAGACTTTAGTAAGGCCTTCGATACGTTGAATTATGCCCTAATGAATGTAAAATTAAAATATTTTGGTATTGGAGAGGAAGGGCTCTAATGTTTTTCAGAAGTTACTTTGATCACAGGCGGCAACGAGTGGGATATAATCATATTGTCTCGTAATTTGAACACGTCTCCAGAGGTGTTCCACAGGGAACCATACTGGGACCATATATACCATGTTCTCTATATACACATCTGATTTAAATAAAATACTTCCAAAATGTTATTCACGTCAATATGCTGATGCTACTTAACTTTACATATCTTTTAGGTTAACTGATTTAGATACAGCCATTGACAATATTAATGCAGATCTGCACTTACTTAGTACATACTCCAAAAATCACCACCTTGTTCTAAATGAAAATAAAACACAGTTAATAGTTTTTGGTAAAAATAGAAACCAAATTATATCTTATCAGAATTTTAATATACTGTTAAATGGTACAAAATTTAGGAGTTTTTATAAATAATAATTTAAAGTTTTAGAGTCATGTTTCCTATCTTCTGTAAAAAATGTACAGTAAACTAAGGATTCTTTATATAAACAAAGATATTTTAGATACCCGTATTAAGCTTAAATTGACTGACTCTGTAATTTTGTCACATATTTCATATTGCAATGCTGTCTACTGGCCTGCCTTGGTGCAGAGGGACAAATTAAGTCTGCAGAGATTGCAAAATTCCTGTATTCGTTTTAGTTATGGTTTACGTAAATATGACCACATCTCTGCAAGATTCTCTCGGTCTGGATGGTTAAACCTTGAGGATCGTTACGTGACACAGTTTCTAAGCATTGTGTTTAAACTACTTTTTTATAAGGAGCCCACATATTTGTACCAGAAGCTTACATGGCTATCGTAGCGTAGTAGCGTCCCTAGGCATAATTTGGCTCAATTTCAACATTCCTTTAGTTATAACGCCGTTACTCTATTTAATAAACTGCCCGCTAACGTTAGAGAGTCTCAAAACCCTAATATGTTTCGGAGAAGAGTGGGTGAGTTTGTAAGACGACAGAGAGGGTAACATTGGAAATAGTTGTATGTTATATTATTGTATATGATGTGTGTATGTGCAAATGATTTAAAAAATGTCTGAATTGTTCTGTTTTGCGCATGTGGTTAGCTATAGAATAATAATTATAAATATTAATTTCAGTTAAGGGAGTTGTATAAGAGGAACATTGCTGGATACCGCCCCTTATTCTTTAATTTTGTTAACTGGTAGGTTTATGAAATAAAATACATTTTATTATTATTATCGTTATTATTATTATTTCTTCTTACGGGGGTATCCCCAAAAAAAAATATTATTTCTTTAATGATGCCAATGGTATTTTGAATTTGTCGGATTATATTGAGATCATTTTTTTACTTATATGATTGTTATTTCACAGTATATTTAGTTGGAATTGGTCATATTAACGAATTTATAAGTCTCTTGAGTACAACAAACTTTCTAAGAGCAACAGTCACGTAAAAATAGTCGAATCGATAATCTGCTTCCGATTTATTTTTTTTTTTAATATATTTTTATTACGTATTTTTTACAAAGATTTTTTTTCAACTTACAGGAGGGGGGGGCCCAAACGACGCCCATGCTTGGGACCCTACCTTACCTCAGAAAGTAAACGAGATAGGGTGAAAAGTTCAATACAAAAGTTAAATGGGGTAACTTCAGTGTTTTTTTTATGTTATGTTCATATATACAAGCTGGGGCAGGTATCAACTTTCTCATTTTAAATGAATAATTATACAGATTCAAATAGGGCTCTTTATGACGCTTTCAACCATATATAACTTCATGGCATTGTGATGCAACGTTTCGGATTTTATTATGTTAGATCTAAATAGAGAACTAAGCGAAGAGTTCAACTATATATAACAACATGGATCTGAGAGGCATCATTTCCGACTTATATAGATGATTATCTTCAGTAAATGTTTTTTTAATTCCAAATTGGATTTCAGAACATTGTTGAAAAAACATTATTATTTACGTAATGATTTACAGTTGTTTGCATTGTTCATGGGGTCTGGTTGTGAACTAGATCTTTAAGAGTTTTCTACAATCCAGTCTAGTCTATTGTGTTTTCCTACGGTTTGCTTTTTACTTCCCTGGTAAAAGGGCAGTATTGTAATCATGAAAAAATGGCGGACTAGTGAAATGTAAAAAAAAATATTACTAAAAAGCTACTTATCCAATATGTCTCAAATTTTGCACAAAACACAAGTATTATGTAGGAATCAACTGGTAAAATTTTGATACCAATCCATAAAATATTTAAAACTTCAGCCAGAAAAAACTTCTTAATGGGCTGATTTAAAATTGTGTGCCATAACTAATTGTCTTATAGAGATGAACTGGTAAAAATAACGTACAAATTTAAGAGATTTAGATATTTTTATGTTTTAGCGTCCCTAGATGCCAAAAAATATGTTTTATCAATTTCGTCGGTCCTTCTGTCGGTTTGACTGTCTGTCTGTCAGTGCGCGGCATAGCTTAAAAACTACTTATCAGATTGACTTCAAACTGTAATCATATATTATCAGGATGACCTGGCAATATTTTGGTAAAAATCCAGTATGTCGCAACAAGATGGTGGCCTAGCGAAACGTTAAAAAATGAGTATTAAAAAATATAATTATCCAGTTCCCTCCACTTTTGCACAAAAATCAATTGTTACATAGGAATGAACTGGCAACATTTTGGTATAAATATAAGATATCAAAACAAAATGGCTGCCTAATAAAATATTTAAAAAATCGGCCTGAGAAAAAACTACACTACTTATAAGTGTGATATAGAGATAAACTGGTAAAGTTGTGGTACAAATTCAAGATGGGGAACAAAATAGCGGCTAAATAATTTTACTTCCCTAGTAAAAGGGCAGTCTTGTAATCGTGAAAAAAATCACCTTCCGAGATTTTTTCAGATCCTCTCGCTTCAGGGTCCCTAGATGTCAAAAAAATTTTTTTCTCAATTCCATCGGTCTATCTGTCTGTCTGTCTGTTCGCGGAATAGCTAAAAAACTACTTACCCGATTGACGTCAAATTTTGGTCAATAATTAAGGGTCATATTATGGGGATGACCTGGTAACATTTTGGTGAAAATCCAATATGGCGGCCTTGTGCAATGTTAAATAAATAAAATATTATTAAAAAAACTACTTATCCAATTTATCTCATATTTGGAACAAACATCACGTATTATGTTGGAAACTGGTAACATCTTGGTACGAATCTAAGATGGCGAAACAAAATGGAGGCTTAATAAAACATTTAAAAATTCAGTCTGAAAAAAACTGATTCATGGTTTGATTTGAAATTGTGTGCCATAACTAATTGTGGTATAGGAATCAACTAGTAAAAAAGATGGCCAGCAAAATGGCAGCCAAATAAAATGTTTGTAATCGTGAAAAAATCACCCTCCCACGTTCTACATTGCATCAGGTTTTAGCCTCCCTAGATACCAAAAAATATGTTGTATCAATCCCGTCGGTCCGTCTGTCGGTCTGTCTGTTTGTCTGTCAGTTCACGGCATAGCTTAAAAACTATTTACACAAATTTTAGTCAAAAATTAAGAACCATATGGGGATGACCTGGTAATATTTTGGTAAAAATTCAATATCGCGGAACAATGTTAAAAAAATTATTACTAATAAAACTTATTAGCTAATTTACCTCAAATTTTGCATAAAGTGTTACATAGAAATAGACTGGTAACATTTTGATATGAATTCAAGATAGTTAAACAAAATGGTGGCCTAATAAATTATTTAAAAAATCAGCCTGAAAATAAGTGTGATACAGAGATAAACTGGTAAAGTTGTGGTACGAATTTAAGATGGCGAAACAAAACGGTTGGCAAATAAAATTTTTAAAAAATTAACGTAAAAAAATCTTGTTCAATTAACTTTAAATTTTGAAAATGAGATAAATTGGTACAAATCCAACATGACGTAACAAAATGGCGGTATGTATAGGAAATGTATGTGGTAGGAAGAGCTGCTCTCATTGAGTGGGCGACTTATTCTTCAGATTTGACAGTTCCGGATTTTTTCCTGTGGGGATACATCAAGGGCAAGTGTTATAACATAATCCCGTTCCAGAAAATAGCAAGGAGCTTAAAAGATATATCCGAAATGTCATTGATGAGATTTCCAGGAGATGCTATATACCATCTATTGGTACGGATTCATAAATGTGCTGAACAGAATGGACATGATATCAAAATTTACTTCCATAACTATGTCCATTAATAAAAACATGATAATTTTCTACTATACTTCATTTGTGGGAATATCATTGGTCCAATTATTAATTTTTTATTTGTAAAACGTTGACCACCCGGTGTGATTCATAATGATCACTGGCCGACAAAAAAAAAATTTTTTTGTTGTAAATGTGCTGAACAGAATGGACATGATATTCAAAATTTACTTTCATAACGATGTCCATTAAAAAAACATGATAATTTTCTACTATACTTCATTTGTGGGAATATCATTGGTCCAATTATTAATTTTTTATTTGTAAAACGTTGACCACCCGGTGTGATTCATAATGATCATCAAAAAAATTTTTTTTTTTTTGTAAATGTGCTGAACAGAATGGACATGATATTCAAAATTTACTTTCATAACTATGTCCATTAATAAAAACATGATAATTTTCTACTATACTTCATTTGTGGGAATATCATTGGTCCAATTATTAATTTTTTATTTGTAAAACGTTGACCATCCGGTGTGATTTTTAATGATCACTGGCCGACAAAAAAAAAATTTTTTTTCTTGTAAATGTGCTGAACAGAATGGACATGATATTCAAAATTTACTTTCATAACTATGTCCATTAATAAAAACATGATAATTTTCTACTATACTTCATTTGTGGGAATAACATTGGTCCAATTATTAATTTTTTATTTGTAAAACGTTGACCATCCGGTGTGATTTTTAATGATCACTGGCCGACAAAAAAAAATTTTTTTGTTGTAAATGTGCTGAACAGAATGGACATGATATTCAAAATTTACTTTCATAACTATGTCCATTAATAAAAACATGATAATTTTCTACTATACTTCATTTGTGGGAATATCATTGGTCCAATTATTAATTTTTTATTTGTAAAACGTTGACCACCCGGTGTGATTCTTAATGATCACTGGCCGACAAAAAAAATTTTTTGTTGTAAATATGCTGAACAGAATGGACATGATATTCAAAATTTACTTTCATAACTATGTCCACTAATAAAAACATGATAATTTTCTACTATACTTCATTTGTGGGAATATCATTGGTCCAATTATTAATTTTTTATTTGTAAAACGTTGACCACCCGGTGTGATTTTTAATGATCACTGGCCGACAAAAAATTTTTTTTGTTGTAACACAAATCAGAATAGCATAATCTAATAGAATGGACCTATCCAAATACGAAAATGACAAATAGAAAGTTGTAACACGTAGGGTTTTCTTGTTAGAGTTGTAGAACCATATCGAATGTTACGATACTTAATATCTATAGAAAAAATGATTTCAGTAAATTCTTAACCCTGTTTAATGACTATGTTTTTCGCCTCTTAAACATACCATACATCTAAGAGAAAAGCAAACGAGAAAAATATTAACTTAAAACACTAACTAAACTTTATTTTTTGAGTTTATGAGGTGTCCTATCTTCTCTCTTCAAAAACCAACAGTACTCACCCATCAGTAGTCACCCATCCTCCTTGGTACCGAATTTTCATTGTTCTGATATCTTGGTGAAACCTTTCATCCTGCTCATCACTAACAGCTCCCAAATTTTTAGGAAAAAATGACAGATGGGAATGGAGGAAGTGAATTTTTAATGACATTCTGGCACCAAGCGCTTTACAGGCATCTAAGAGTTCATTAACTAATTGTTCATATTTTTCATCCATATTGTTGCCTAAAAAACCTCTTACTACATTAACAAAAGAATTGCATGCTCTGAGTTCCTGCTTAGTAAGCTTTTCCGTAAAATTAACATCGTCAAGCAATTTTCTGATTTGTGGCCCAATAAAGATATTTTCTTTTAATTTGGCATCACTTAACTGGGGATTTAAATCCATCACCGTCTTTATTCAAAGTCTTCAGCCCAAGTTTAATGTGAAGAGGAGGTAAAAGGACATTTTTGGAATCAACAAGAGGTATAAATTTAACATTTTGAGATCCCGGTCGAAATTCGCTTTTTTCTGGCCAAATTTTTGTTACATAATGCTGATTTATTGCACGACTGTCCCATAAACAAAGAAAACAGCAATATTTTGTAAATCCCCCTGAAGTCCCACTAAAATCGCTATAACTTTTAAGTCCCCACATATCTGCCATTTATACCTATTGTAGTTTATTTTATCCAAAATGGTGCGCATATTTTCAAAATTTTCTTTCATTGCAACTAAATTTCCATTATGCAATAACACAGCTTTCAAGCTATATTTAGATGAGTCTATGAATAAGCGCCACTCACGAGGAGAATGTTCAATATCAAGTTCCTGCATTAAACTGTCTATATCAGTACACGCGCACTACGAATTTTCCATACTGTAGAATTCAGAAAACATAGCATTTCTTTTTCTGAAATTCGTAATTTTTTCTTTCTTTGGCCAATAGGTTCCATTCCTTAAGAGAGAACTGCACGCAAAAAGTGAAAAACCAGCGACAAGGTCTAGTCGAGTTGAAAGTAAGATGAAAAAGTACCTACGCATTAAAAAAACTTCCTGCACGTCAAAAAAAATGTTTTATGTATAGATAATTTAAGTTACATTTCGGTTAAAAATGGATTCAAAAGGGTTCACGCGCTGCAGAAATACAAAGACATGAGTACGATTTACCATTCCAAATTTTGCAGTTACGTAGACAAAGGATCAATGTAAGGCGGTAAAGAGCCATTTTGTGGAAAAAAAAATTATATGCGAAGGCATGTGCGTCAAAAAGTGGTCAAAAAATGGTCGAAAACCGACAAATCTACTTTTATTTTATAACTCTAGATTTAATTTTTTCATAAGAATTCGCATTTACCGCCCAACTATACATATTTCCCTATTAAAATCACATTGAAGCTATTACATATCTCTTATAGTTTTAACATAATATTGCACCGGCGGAAGGCTTGCAAATGATCCATATTGCTGCGAGCAGTTCCCCCTTAAGACGGGAACCCAGAAGTTCTGACTGTTGCTTGGATAACCCCAAATCACGTACTAAATCATTTAATTCACTTTGAACAATCAAATGTGGTTCGCCGGAACTGGGACCTGTGGTAAAAGTGGGATCGGTGCACTGTTCTTCTGAGCTGCCTGATGATGCGTTATCTCTATTATCTCCCAAATCAATAGCTTGCCAATTTAAAGGCGCAATCGGCACTGGCAAATTTGCATTATGAGGAACAAGTCGTATGACAGATTGCAAATTTGGATATTCTATATCGTGCTTTCCCTTTTTGGAATAACCTTCAGTTTTTGTCAGGCAAAAATAACAACTGTCAGAATGATTGGTGGGTTCTCGCCATACCATTGGAACAGCAAAAGGCATACTTTTTCTCTTTCCCTTCATCCACTGCACCAATGATTTTCTACAACTAACACAGCACACATGGGGAGCCCACCGCTTATCTCAATCCCCAATTAACACACCAAAATATTTAAAGTAGGCTTTTTTTACATTTTGGGAAAACGCCTTCCACCAGAAATTCTCCACAAATATAAAAAAATTTGTCAGAAGAAATTTTGCAACTTCGGCGCGTTTGACTAGACATTCTCGTCTTCACATACACTTGCTTATCGATACACAGAGAACCACTCAATTCGAAACTAAACAGAAGAGTGATGTTTAACGTTTATTTTATGTCTAATGTGTAAACAACCCAGTCTAGGTAATTTTTCCGTTATAAAATGGACCCATTTTAGCCGCCCCACAATAAAATTGTTTACCTGCCAATATAAAAGGTTTTAATTAGGCTATTAAAAAATGGTACGTATTAGGGCTTTCCGAATATTTTTTTTATTATTGGAAGGGTATTTCCATTGTTAAAATAATGAGCTGGCCTGTGTTAGAAAAATCTTGCCAGTGTGATTTTTTAAGACAAAATATACAGGGTGTTCAATTTAAAATAAGTGAGATGTTTCAAATTATAAAATGGGATTTTTTTGGCCACTCTGTAGACGTGATACAAAATCATTAATTTCCATAAAAAAAACTAATGGGTTGCAGATTTCGATCAAAACAAACTGCGAGGGTCTAACTATAATCGTTAGAAATTGGTAACCTTCACTAGGACACCCTGGGAAGTACAGGGTGTCCGGATTTGGTTGCAAAAGCAGGGTATCTCGCTTATTTTTAAAGATAGAACCTTGCGGTTTTCACGAACCTGAGCTAATTTTTTGTGAAACTCATGAAGCTGTAAACAAAATTTTCATAGCCTTCTTCGTTTATGAAATACAGGGCGAAATAGAAAATTTTGCATTTTGGGACCCCCTCGTATCTCGGTTATCCTTTAACTTAACGCAAAGAGAAAAATTGCTGCTTATGCAGATTTTACGCTGGATCCAGTGGCGTAGTCATATTTTTCATTTGAGTTGTTATTTTTTAGATATGACCCAAAGTTGTGTTTTTTAGATGGGACACCTTGTATATTTGTTCAGAAATTGATTTGTTCTTTTGAAAGCTTACCAGGTAAAGAATACCACGCACATTTCTTATGAAAAATGGCTTTCAGTCAATTTTTCTGAAAATGTGGTATGTTGTAGTTCTCGATCCCCAGATTAAAAGCTTTCATGGCCAAAATTTTTTTTTATCTTTTATAATTTTGAATACTAAATATGTATTCAAATAGGTCAGGCGCTTAGAATAATTTTGAATAAAAGCTAATGTATGCAAAAGTAAGCATCTAGCATCTTGGGTTCTAAAAACATATGAGAGGATTATAAAAAATAGATTGGAATTTTGAATGCTGAAGAATCGTCCGTTTCCAGAGACTCAGTATAATTCAATTAAGATTTACGAAGAATCAATCCACTTTAGCTGTCTTCTTGGATATTCAAGGGGCCTACGATAATTTAGCGTACAATATTCTTTTTGAAAAAATGCATACATTTGGAGTCCCTTGGAAAATAATAAAAAACTTATACGATATATACAACAGCCGAAAAATCTTAATAAGAGCAAATGAAAGTTTATCTAAAGTAAGGGAAACAAAAATTGGACTTCCTCAAGGAGGTATATTGAGTTCACTACTGTAAATATATATACAGTGACCGTCTAAAGTCCGTTCCCCCCCTACTAATTTTTGAGCCAACTCGTATATCGCAACGAAATTTGGAGGGCTTAAATGGGAGATGAAAAGCTATATTTTTATGAAATGAAATGAAAATGATAGCTAAAAGTTATAAAATGGCGGCTACGCGCCATCTTGAATTAATATTTTAAATACAACACCCCGCATATTATTCCATTTTCAAAATCTGCTCATTATTCTTAACATTTTTCTCTAATACACTTTATTCCTAAATGTAATTGTTTTGGAAATAATGACGTTTGAAAATTGAAAATCCGGTTTAAAATGAAGTAATGGTTTTAGTCACTTTCGATAAAAAATTCTGCTAACTAAATTTTTTAATTAATTTGTAGTTAAATCTTTTAATGAATTCGACTAATAAGAGGCGTAAAGACAGTATTTTAAGGATAAACAGTACCACTTACCGGAAAATCTTGAAGGTTACGAATTTGTTCTGTAAATTCACAAGGAAAACAAATTAGTTGGTAAAAAAATATTTTATTTATTTTTGAATAACACTTATTTAACCCCAACAATAATTATTTTATCAAGTGTTCGATGTGCCCCCCTCCTAAATCTTGACAATAAAGTGCCCTATTATGAATAGGTTCTCTCACGTTGATGAAAGTCTGTTCATCTATTTCTTCACATGCTTCTCTTATTCTGCGTTCCAACTCTTCTATTGTTTGACATTCAGTGGCGTAGATTTTTAACTTCAGATATCCCCAAAGGAAAAAATCTAGAGGGGTAAGATCCGGAGATCTTGGTGGCCATTCTGTACTTCCCCTGCGACCTATCCATCGCCCAGGAAAGTTTGTATCGAGAAACTCTCTAGCCATGCGATAGAAATGGGGAGGTGCTCCGTCCTGCTGAAATATGATTTCACGATTTTCAAACTCTTCCGGATTGTTTAATACAATTTGTCTTATTCGAGGTTCAATTTCAGTTTCTAAAAGATTTCTGTAAAGATCTCCTGTAAGATTGCCTCTGATGAAAATCGGTCCAACAACGTGGTTGCCCAAAATCCCCGCCCAAACATTAACTTTTTCAGGAAACTGGGTATGCCCTTCTCTAAAAATATGCGGATTAGTATCGCTCCAGTATCGTACGTTCTGTTTGTTGACTTTTCCATTAAGGAAAAACGTGCATTCATCTGAGAAACATACACGTTTTAGGAAGGATCGTTCTCCTTCAATTTTTCTTGTTAACCACTCACAAAATTCAACCCTCCGGTCTGGATCATCCTCCGTGAGAGCATGCAGAATTTTCATTTTATAGGGATGAAATTTTTCATTTTTTAGGACTCTTTGGACACTTTTCGAACTTACTTCGCAGGATTCAGCAACTGCAGACGTCGACTGAGTAGGATTAATTACCATTTCAGCAACAATTTCAATTTTTTTTTCTTCTGAAAGAGGTGGTCTTCCTGATCTTGGAGCATCTTTCATCGTACCAGTTGCTTGGAGCTTATTTAAAAGTTTGCGCAAATATGACCGCGAAATAGGGTTTTCGGGAAATCTATCGTTAAACATACGGACTGCTAGATGAAAATTTCTTCCAGCTTCTCCAAAAATCAAAACTGCTTCAAATTTAACGTGTAAACTGCGAGCCATGGTCACACTTTTCATAAAATAATTAAGATGCTCAACGGACTATTTGACAGTTAGTTATCAAGATGTTACCGCGCCAACGATTTTGTTTCCAACGCAAACTTGATCGTATTTTTGATTGAATTTGAAATGACCAAAATGTCAATTTTCAAACGTCATTATTTCGAAAGCAATTACATTTAGGAATAAAGTGTATTGGAGAAAAATGTTAAGAATAATGAGCAGATTTTGAAAATGGAATAATATGCGGGGTGTTGTATTTAAAATACTAATTCAAGATGGCGCGTAGCCGCCATTTTATAACTTTTAGCTATCATTTTTTCATAAAAAAATAGCTTTTCATCTCCTATTTAAGCCCTCCAAATTTCGTTGCGATATACGAGTTGGCTCAAAAATTAGTAGGGGGGGGGGGGAACGGACTTTAGACGGTCACTGTATATGACCTTGAAAAAAAAATTTAATCACGATAAGCTGAATATTCTTCAATTTGCTGATGATATATGTATATATACAACTAGCAAATCTCCTGAAACTTGTCAACAAAATTTGCAACAACCTTTTAACCAAACGTTAACATGGCTAAGTTCAGTAGTCAAATATCTAGGACTCTTCCCTGATAAAAAATTGAACTGGAAGGATCAAATACAGCATCTTATAAAAAGAACAGAAAACGGACTAAATCTAATCAGAGCCTTTAGTCACAAAAAATGGGGGGCGGATCCCAACATATGCCATTTGTTCTACAAAGCCTTTGTTCGATTGGTTATGGACTGCAATTTAAATTCACTTAAATAAACTTGAAAAAATTAAAAACAAATGTCTTAGACAAAGCGTAGGTTTTTTAAACAGTACTCCCATGCCGTAATTGAAGCTAAAGACTATGCACTTTAGCAATGTGAGAGGTCGTTAACTTAATAAAATCATTTAAAAAAAAGGTAAACAATGAGGTAACTTTGAAGGCATTTTGCGGAGTCGAAACCCTGACTACAATTCAAACATTGGGTTCGATTTAAAATCAATATAATTTACCTATACCTCAAATGATGAGAAAGCCGTCGAGATCTGGAAAACCCCTTTAGATTTAAGACGAAAGTTTTTAGCTGATAAATTTCTTTTAAAATTAATTTAAAAAATAGTATTTTAATTAATAGAATTAACCAGCTTACAATATTGTGTTATACACATCCGTATTGGAAAGTTAAAAGACTACCCTTGCTAGTACACAGTTATTCTTGGGTAACCCAGAGAAAGGAGAAATTTATAGTAATAATACTCTGCTATATTTTCAGCTAGAATATTATGCTTTTGAAAATCCTCAAAAAGTTATTATTAAACAGTAATAAAAAACATCACTCAATTTTAAAACAAACCTTTCAGGAACAACAAAACACAATTTGGGTCAATTATGAACAAATTTTTACGGACGGTTCAGTTTGAAATCGACGAACAGTGTACGCCTTTTATCATAAAAACAGAAAAATAATTAAGAAGTTGCATTTACCCGATGGTGCCTCTATTTATTCTACAGAACTCTGGGCTGTTCTCGAATCAGTTGAATATTGTATTAATTTTAATGAAAATAGGTTTGTAATATTTTTTGATAGTCAAAGCGCATTATCAGTATTATCTAACTGTTTAGATGTTCCCCCTGCAAATTATCCGATTACTAAAATTGTAAACGCCTGTGGAAAACTAAAAGAAATGAACAAACATGTTTATTTTGTCTGGATTAAGGCTCACATAGGTATTCCTGAAAACGAGTTTGTAGACCAAGCAGCTAAAGAAGCCACAGCATGTGGCTCTTCTTCATACTTTAAAATGCCATATACGGATGTGGTTAATATAGCAACAATGAGAATGAAGGGTGATTGGCAGGTGCAATATTCAATGATAACAAGGATTAAAGTATAAAAATAACTTTCTAAATCTATGTAAAAAACTATGGTTCCAGAAAGAAGCAAATAAAAACTCTATTCAAACTATTTCACGCATCAGAAGCGATCACGCCTTGTACCTTAAATTTAAAGAAAAAAATTGGTCTTCAAAATCAGGAAAACTGTGAATGTAGTGAAATAGAAGATTTAGAACATATAATTTTAAATTGTCCTAGATTAAAATCTCATAGATAGAATTAAAAAAAAAATATTTCAGGAATTGTACAATTTCCTTTTAATTTAAATCATTTCATTGCCCTTAATAATGTCAATATATATACTGTCTTATCCAAATTAAGCGTCCACCATTAGTAACTTTGTTATTAGTAAAGATACGAAATTGTTTAAATAAGCAAACTATTAGCATTTTCAACGCTCTTTAAGATGGAATCACTAAAAAAACAATTGAGCATCGCGTTTTCGAGTTTAGACAAGAAATACAATGTTTTTAAATGGAAACCCCTGTATATTATATTTTTTTCTGTTAAAGCTTGAAATTTTAAACAAAAAAGGTTATAAGGAAATTTTTCTTAAAACCAAAAATAACATTGATATTACAGTTTCTAAAAATTAACAGAAAACAAAACAACTAATTTTTTCTTAGAAGGTGCTCAAATACACCGCCCCGTTCTTCGATACATTTTTGTGCTCGTTTCTGAACTGCTCGAACTGCCTTTAGTATGGTTCTACCATCTATCTGGTGTATCTTTTCCCTAACTGCAGCCTTTCAATCGTTAACGTCTTCGTACCTTTGCTTGTAAATTTGATCCTTTAAATATCCCCATAAAAAGAAATCAGGAGGGGTCATGTCTGGTGAACGCGGGGGCCACTGAATGGGGCCATTTGTCCCTATCCACTGAGCATTAAAAAAAGTACTTAGAAGTTGATAAGTACCTCTGTAGTTGTGCGCAGGTGCGCCATCTTGTTGAAAATGCAGATTCTGTCTACTTATGAGATCCAGTTCATCTAAGAAATTATTCAGAATTTCACTCATAAATGCCACATACCTTTCACCGGTTAGACTGCCTTCATAAAAAAAAGGACCAACAATTCTTGACCCAATTAAACCGCACCAAACGTTAAAACTGAAACGGACTTGTGGAGCTCTTGGATGTACTAACAAAAGATTTTCCCTTGACCAGTAATGATGATTTTTTCTATTGTACATTCCGGAATTTGAAAAATTGGATTCATCGGTCCATAAAATATAACGGAAGTTATTTACATTTTGGCGACAAAAGTTAAGGTACCATTCGCAAAAAACAATTCTTCTCTCTGGATCTCCTGGCAAAAGCGCTTGAACTGGTCGGTACTTATAAGGAATAAATTTGTATTTTTTTTAAATCCTATGCACACTGCCATAACTAAAATTCGAGTCTTTGACAATATCTGGTATGGAATTCTCAGGGTAGGCTTCAAAATATGCAATAACTGCAATTTCCGTGGCCTCGCTTATTATAAAATCCTTTTTTGCCCTGGTTTTAGCAAAAACAGTATCATTGGCTCTAAATTTTCGGTATAATATAGAAGTGGATATAATTCAGCATAGTATTCTTTTGCCCTCAAACATGATTTTCTGCACACTAAGTAAGATTCCAACATATCACACTTTTCTTCATGGGTAAAAACCATTCTTTTTTTGAGATTAGTAACTGACACAACAAAACTGATTAATTACTGACACAACATAGGGAACAACGACGAAAAGTAAACAAATTTTGACAGAAAGCGTTATCATTGTTTTCCAAAGCCTCCTCGATACTTAGAACTGATATCCTCTAATCCATCACATATCTTAATTCGAAACATGGCGTGGCTTTCATAGCGAGCCTTCTTATTATTTTTGCAGTTAATTTTTAGAAACTGTAATATCAATGTTATTTTTGGTTTTAAGAAAAATTTCCTTATAACCTTTTTTGTTTAAAATTTCAAGCTTTAACAGAAAAAAGTATAATATACAGGGGTTTCCATTTAAAAACATTGTATTTCTTGTCTAAACTCGAAAACGCGATGCTCAATTGTTTTTTTAGTGATTCCATCTTAAAGAGCGTTGAAAATGCTAATAGTTTGCTTATTTAAACAATTTTGTATCTTTACTAATAACAAAGTTACTAATGGTGGACACTTAATTTGGATAAGCCTATATATATATATATATATATATATATATATATATATATATATATATATATATATATATATATATATATATAGAATGTTTCTTGAACCATTGTAAATATATAAGTTTCAGCAAAGTTTTCTTGGGAATTGTGGTTCAGTAGAGTAAACTGCGAGGTAGTGGGCAGTTACATAATTTTATTTTTTTTTCCAGGACGTTTCGTTGACTTTCGTCAACTGGTTTATAACGTGTCTAAAAGTAAAATTGACCTTAAATAAATATATACGTTTTACAAAAAATAAACTTACCATCAGAAACAAAGATCCAAAATGCATTTAATGCGATAACTAATTGTGTAACACATATGAGACATATAACACGAAGCTGACATTTTGTATATTACAATAAAAACACACACAACGTGAAAATATAATACATCAGTCATATACAAAGAACGAACACGAGTATTAAAGTCGACTGCTACTATATTACAAATAAGACATGTAAGTGCTATGAGAATTCTGTTGTTTTTATACCATATATACCCAACCTGTCAGAAAATTTCCAAAAGTTTTTTAAAAAACATGATGTTACTGTGTGTCACAAAGGGTTTAACCTCCTAAATAAGAATTACAGCAAACTAAAAAGTGAAATTCCTAAAAATAAAAAAACCCATACTGTATACCAGATACCATGTAAAGATTGTCCTTCTGTGTATATTGGTCAAACTAGCCAACATCTTCACAATAGGCTAAATGGGCATCGATACGATAAAAAAAATACTACAGCACTTAAAAAACATGAGGAAAACTTTAATCATAATTTTAACTTTGATGAAACAAAAATACTCTTAACAGAACCACACAAAAGAAAACGCGAATATCATGAAATGATCCACATAAAAAACAATCCTCAATCCATAAACGATAAATCGGAAATAGCTGGTCTCAATAAAATATATTTTAATATTCTTAATTAAATTTTCCACCTTAAAATTAGAAAATATGCAGTTCTCTAATAAATATTTTATTAAATAATTCATTATTATGTTTTTTAGCTAGTACCCAAAAAAAATACACTTTTATTTTGCAATTGGATACCAAATGAGAAGTGAAATGACAATGGTATTTTGGATGTTAGTAAAATAATAATTTCTTTTAAACTCTTACAGCACAAAAAAACAACAGAATTCTCATAGCACCTACATGTCTTATTTGTAATATAGTAGCAGTCGACTTTAATACTCGTGTTCGTTCTATGTATATGACTGATGTATTATATTTTCACGTGTGTGTTTTTATTGTAATATACAAAATGTCAGCTTCGTGTTATATGTCTCATATGTGTTACACAATTTGTTATCGCATTTAATGCATTTTGGATCTTTGTTTCTGATGGTAAGTTTATTTTTTGTAAAACGTATATATTGATTTAAGGTCAATTTTACTTTTAGACACGTTATAAACCAGTTGAAAAAGTTGTACGAAAGTCAACGAAACGTCCTGGAAAAAAAAATAAAATTATGTAACTGCCCACTACCTCGCAGTTTACTCTACTGAACCACAATTCCCAAGAAAACTTTGCTGAAATATATATATATATATATATATATATATATATATATATATATATATATATATATATATATATATATATATATATATATATATATATATATATATATATATATATATATATATATATATATATATATATATATATATATATATATATATATATATATATATATATATATATATATATATATATATATATAGACATTTGTTCCAATTTTTAAATGAAGCTAAAATAAAATTGTACCTACACCTGCATTACTATATAAAATATATTAAAAACATGAATAAATCAACAAAAAAAAAGAAATAAAATAAAAGAAACAACAAAAGAGAGCCTTAAAAAATACATAAAATAAAAAAAAAGAAAAAAGATAAAAAAAGGGAAAAAACTAAAAATAAAACCATAAATAGATCATACAAAATATTAAATACGAAAAATTAAAGAATAAAACTAACTTAACTTTATTGATTTTATTAGCATTTGGCTTAATGTAATGTTATGTATGGAATAGTATAATACAAGGCGATATCTCTGAAAATTGTATAGTAAAAGAACGGGATAGTAAACGAAAAACAAGACAATTATATAAAATTATAACCATAAAGAGGGATGCTGGGCAGTTGGTTCACACCAGAGCCATAAAACATACACACACACACACAAAAGTAAAAATAAATTTACACAGGTTGAAGCTGTATTCCAGAATCCAATCATTCTTCTTTCATATTAGACTATACCTGAAATACTAAAATTCCAATTTTTACTAAAAGCTTTATTACACTAAAACAAACAGTCAGATTTTGATGGATTTGTGGTATGTTTATCAAAACGAAATGTATTTAATTTACCTGACATTTTTGTAAATAGTTGACATTACAGTGGCCACGAATTTTAATATACAAGTTTTATAACCTATTGAATTATCTGAAAATCTAGATCTAATCTGTTTATAGCTAAGATATTTAAAGAGCCAGTGAAATGAATACATTTTAATTATTATCGAATGCATATTGTCAATAGATACTGCTTTAATAATTGAAAATAGAGTGATACAGGGTGTTTCATAAAATTCTAGATAAACACAGTTTGTTGTTTACTGTTATGTCAGAAATCTACATATCTGTAATGAATTGTAATATACAGGCTCGCCCACAAAGTTGTGGAAAATTAAAATTATATTTTTTAAAATGGGTCACCCCATATATTATTACTTATTTTGAACCAACAGTCAAATTAGAATATTTTTCATTAGCCATACGCTATGCCTAAATTCATTAGTTTTCGAGATATCGGCGTTGTAAATAATGATAGTTGTATTTACCTGAACAACAAATTAGGTGTGGCCTTTGACAATAACAATTCAGCATCTGAAAAAAAAAGTTGTGCCAGAATTAAGTAAAGAAGGAAATAGCATGGCTATTTTACTTACTGAAACATTTAAAGTAAAATCTTTAGTTTGTCTAATTTCCAAACCCATCACCACAGTCGATGGACACAGGTCGGGTATAAATACCTACACTTATTCAGTGTTTTGATCTTGTGGAGTGAAAATATCTGAAGATGCCTTCTGCAATCCCCAGCGAAACGTCGGAAAGTACTTCCAATTTGGTCTAAACCCAAGAACCATCATTTTTTGACTCCGGCCGTGAAAGCTTTCCTGCTGTTACTAGATGAAAGTTCAGTAAAAAAGAGTATACGATTGTGAATTTTGATGATGGATAACTGGGAAACGAAACGAGGCCGAAAAAAAATTACTTCACATTCGAGATCAACGCTCCAAATTTATTTTTACCACCATTTACAAAAATAACTACAATTACTATATATATATATATATATATATATATATATATATATATATATATATATATATATATATATATATATACAATGAAACTGCTACCCAGGGCATCATTCGACAACGGCTAGAGATAAAAATATGGAATTCGGAGTGTTGGTAGGGTTGAATATTGTGAAGATTTGTAACAAAAACAATTGAATATCGTTTCCGGTTTCCCCGTAAATGACCGCGACTTCCTTATTTTAAATGGAACACCCTGTATATTGTATGTTTTCTGAAGTCTCTTAACAATTCTAAACAACTTTTGTATAATATAACATATGTCTAAAATGTATAGTTTTCCAAATAAAGCCACTTAAAAATGTGTTATAATTCCCACTTATTTGTATTTTGTGGAAAAACAGAGTAGGCCAGAATAAAAACAATCACGGTTATTTACTCTTTATTCAAGCCTTCATCCAACAAAATGTTAAAAAAGAAAATGTTCCGAGTTTTAAAAAATTGTGTTTTTCTCACATCGATTATTACAAATACAACTTTATTTTTTCGAGGTAAATGTTAGTATTTTATAATAGTAAAACCTATAAATAGTGAGATAATAATTATTTATATTTTTTTTATTGTATTTACTTACGTTGAATCTGACCCATTAAAAATCCTGCCCGTGCAGAAAATAACTGAACAGAACGCAGTTCTGTTATTTTACACCTTGCATATAAATAAATTGAATATTAAAAACATTATTTACGACTTTTATATGAAACATTTTTTTATAAACCGAAAATTTAAAAAATTAAGGGGGTTCCCTTTATAAGTAATGACCATGTACTTATTTTTCGTAAACATTTAACGTAGAAGGCAAGCATCAAAAACGAAACGTTAAAAATGAGGTATGCACTGTGACACAAAAGCTGATAATTTTGGGCTATTGAAGTAAATACCTATATTTCAAAAAATTATCCAGTAAAACGACGAAAAACACGCAACGAGAAATAATTTTTGAAGTAAACATTTGGCGTAATTTGCATTATGTTCCATCTTTTATCCAGCAGCCATTTTTAAAATAAATTGTGTATGTTCGAAACTACAGAAACACACATAATAATTACAGTATTTGACGTCACGCACTTTGACTTTGAAAGGATATACTTTAAAGAAGATTTTTGACTAGATATAATTATTATTCGGTAAATGCGGTCGTACAAGAAGTAATAAAACGTTTTTATCTAGCTTGCACAACTCTATTAAAAAGATGTCGACAAAGTCATTATTAAGTCGGAATAGCGGCAACAACGTAAATTCTTGAACAGGTTCAAATAGTCGTTCCGCTGTCTTTATCGGCCATTTCGTTACTTCTTCGCAACGCTATCCATTATATTAAACGTCATAAAGAAATGCAGCAGTTGCCTTCACTGGCTATCTTTAGAAATAAGCCTGACGTCGAAGTCCGGCTTTATAACAGAGCCCGATAATTAACATTCCCTGAGAATTATTATTGATGAAGGGCCCATCAGCGTTCGTATTAAACCTTTTATCCAAATAGATATTTACTTGGTTAGATTTTTTCTTAATCAGGAAAATTGGTCATAAACAATCGGTAAATCTCCGTTATAAAATTTCCTTTTAGTAGACATACAGTATCCTTGAAAAAGTTCGTATCATGGCATTTTTTTATTAAATATTTTTGTCAGAATTTAGAACTGGCAATGACTTTTGTTTCATTAAGTAGGGAAGAAGACCTATTCCAAAATTGTTTAAATTTAAAAAAAAAAAATATGTGAGTAACCTCACCATATTATATATATATATATATATATATATATATATATATATATATATATATATATATATATATATATATATATATATATATATATATATATATATATATATATATATATATATATATATATATATATATATATATATATATATATATATATATATATATATATATATATATATATATATATATATATATATCTTACAAGACAATTTCTATAAGCCTGTTCCAAGAGACCCGACTACATACCTAGACAAAACAACCAAAAATAAAGTAAAAAGTTCACCAATAAGCCCCGAAATACCACAAAAAAATCATACCACGGGAAAAATCGAGCAGATGTCCTAAACTTTATGGTTTACCAAAAATACACAAACCAGGGGCGCCTTAGTGCTGTTAATTCGCCGCTACAAAAACTGGAAAAATATCTTGCTGAAATTATGCAACTAGCTGTTGGAAAAACTGATTCATTTGTAAAAAACTCGCAGCATTTCACTCGAATTATAGGGCACATCGTTCCTGAAAAAGACGATATCATAGCTAGCCTAGATGTCACGTCGTTGTATCCCAGTATTCCCATCCACGAAGCATTGGACAGGATTGTTAGGAACGAGGATTTCCAGGCACATATAATTCAACTCTCGCCTCTTGCTCGCCCTCATTGCCTTAAAAATAGTTATTTTTCATTTAACGGGCTAATGTATATGTTACAGTGAAAGTCGGAAATCCAGTGAATGTTAACAATTACTAGGAAATGCTAACAATTATGCATCGAACCAGTGACTGTTGTATTAAAAAACACAATAAACTTAACAAAAACTCAAAGATTTCTAAAGAACAATCCTTCTATAAAAGTTCTAAAAGCTGATAAAAAAAACAAAACTGTATTGTTGAGTTCTGTTGACTACAATATAAAAATGAATGAAATACTAAATAACGCAAAAACATACAAAAAAATTAAACAAGATCCCACGAACCAGTATCAAAAAAGAAACAACGAAATAGTGACTTTATATCACCCGATATTGCTAAAAAACTAAAAATTCGTAGTGCCGTTCCCTCCAAAATATACGTATCACCAAAAATGCATAAAGAAAATATCCCATTACGGCCAATTGTCTCATGTATTCAATCTCCATTTACACCACTATCAAGGTATTTAAAAGAAATCCTGAAAAATATTGTACATAAAAATAATTACTATATCAAGGATTCCTTTCATTTTAAAGAAAAATTAAACAATTTAGAAGTTCCACAACATTACCAACTAATATCGCTTGACGTTGTTTCCAGGTATACCAACGTTCCAATCTCATTGGCTACCAAAATAATTAAAAAGAAATGGTCTGAAATAAAAAATTACACAGATATACCCCAAAATGAATTCCTAAAAGCAGTAGAATTAACATTAACTTCGACGTATTTTGTATACGAAGATCAGCTATATAAACAAATAGAGAGTTGTGCTACGGGAGCATCGATATAGAGCGTGTAGTGCGATAGTGCCCAACTAGTAGGAGGACCTAGAAGAAAGTGTCCTAAATAATGTGGAATTTAATACTAATTAAAAGACTGCAATTTACAATTGAAACCGAAATAACAACCGAATCAATTTTTTGGACCTAATTTTGCATCATATAGGAAACAAAATTAAAACAGAATGGTACACAAAACAAACTTGGTCCTCTCGATATTTAAATTTTACCTCTTGTCACCCAATATCTCAAAAAAAATCTGTAATTATTGGTCTGGCAGATCGAGCAATTAAACTTTCTGATCCTGAATTCAGAGAAAAGGCCACTAAACAAGCTAAAACAGCATTGCAACTAAACGAATACCCCTTATACTTAATAAATTATTCAGAAGCAGAATTCACAAATATTACAATTCTAAAAACTCTAATATTAAATCAAATTGTCCGAAATCAAAATACATTTCTTTGCTTTTCATAAATGGTTTGTCCCAACAATTTCAAAAACTTTTTATAAAATATAACATCGTGACAAGCCACAAAGAATATAACTTGCTGGCAAAAAATTTTAGTTAACTTAAAAACAAAAAAGCCAATTATTAAAAAAAGCAATATAGTTTCTCAGATTCCTTGTAACAATTGCAGCGGTGCTTATATTGGACAAACAAGCCAATATTTGGAAAACAGACTAAAAATTCACAAATACGACAAAAAAAAACACCACCGCATTAACAAACCATGAAATATCCAAAAATCACACATTCAACTATAAACAATCTAAAATATTAAAAACCGAACCTGTGAACTGAGTGAACGTCTTAATAGTTTTAAAATGTAAAATAAATGTTCCAGTATACGTCAGAATATGTGCAATCTAGTGTATATATTGATATATTAGATTTGATAATTTTACGCTCTATGGTAAGTCTTAAATTTGAAATACTTTTGTTTATATAGAAATTGTGCTAAAAAATCTTTTAGGTTTGAAAAAGACCGAAACTATGGTCGAAACTTTACCAAGGCTTTAAAAGATACCTTCTAATTGGCTGTTTATTATACCTTATTGACCTTATCACCTTAAACCAAGAAAATTAGGAAACAAATATATTATTGAAAAAGGGTCAAAGAATACAAAAACCTAAAATATAAATATACATATATATAATATGAATAAAATTATCTTTTTCCGAGAAAAATTAAAATTGCTTCTTAAAAGTATGTTAAGCTTTATATAGTTGTTGGGATTTTAGAGATTTTATGTATAGATTATTCCATAAAAAACGAAATTATAAATTAATTGAAATTTTAATAATTCTTTAAAAATTACGAATTTGAATTACTACCGGTGGTGTACGTATGTAAACCTAAAAATAAACAACTTTTCCTCATAACACATATTTTAGCAAACAAGCCCTTTTTCTGGAATGTGATGAAAGAATGAATATCAATTTTGACAGGTAACACAGTTATGTGCCTATTTCCCAATAAGCCATTTTTCATATTTAATGAAGCAAAAGTTATTGCTTATGTTAAATTTCGGTAAAGTTGCCTAATAAAAAAAATATCCTATATGATGACTTTTCCAAGGACCCTAATATACAGGGTGTCCCGAATTGCAGTGTCCAAACTTTAACAGCGCATTCTGCATTCAAAATAAGCCCTAATTTTCTATATAAACATATCGGCAAATGCTTCGTTTTCGAAATACAGGGTGTCAAAGTTTTAAGAAAAAAATTGTTTTTTAGTCATAACTTTTTTATTACTTGAGATATTGTTATTAAACTTGGTAAACAGCATTTGAGTAACAAAAGGCATTTTTTGATTTGAAATATTTTTTAATTTTTCATCAGTGGCGTCCGTACGGGATTTTTTATTGAATATTCTTGAAGAAAAAATGGTACTCTACTGCTTTTTCTGAAAACAAAAATCATTCCTAAAATCCCCACTCAGTTTGGAGCAAATTTGATCCCTTGCCTTTTTTTCGTGCGGTGTAAGGATTTCGAGTAAAAAACTAAAAACCATTTTTATGTATGGCATAGTTAAAATTTCCATTATTGTTAATTTCAGTAGCAAAACCTTTAAGGTGGGATTGTAACAGCAACTTTTTAAAATTATTTGGTTTCCGATATTTATTTCATGCATTCCGGGTGAGTTCATAATTTCTGAACAACGTATGTAGGATTTCTAAAATAAAAGCTTGTCTGACAACTAAGGAGAGATGACGTCATCGACCCGTTGTAATGGAGATTTGCATTATGTTTGGGTTATCAGAGTGACATCGCAGAAGTTAGCAGGCAACCTATTAAAATTTAATGTCCTTGGTACTTACCATCATTTCTTCATTGTCGACTCTTGGTATGCCATGATTGCATTTTTGTGATATTTGAACAATTGCTAGGTTCGTCTTTAAAGTATGACAGATGAGTTTATAATTCTAAAATCGTCGATTCATTTTGTAAAACGGTAATTAGAACAAATTCAATTTTGAAGATGATACTTCATTTTACAGAAACTACTCTTTATTAACTAAGTTCGTAATTAATTTTACAAAAACTAGAATTCATAACTTTTATTAACTTAGATCGTGAAAAAAATTTATAGAGCACTTTAAATATCATTAAGGATTAATGTGGGCCTTAAAATTCACAATAATTGCTCAAAATGAGCTCCTCCAACTTCGACACATTTTCGGCATCTGCTCTTAACTGTGTCAGTGGCATGGCGTATAAAATTCGTATTGGCTCGCAGTTTCACAGGCTTGCTCTATCCTTAGAATCAGTTCTTCTCTTGTATGAACTGGTCTGGAATAAACTAAATTTTTCAAATAACCCCACACAAAGAAGTCGACAGGTGTGAGGTCAGGGGAACGTGGTGGCCAGGCTGTAGCTCCTAATCGTCCAATCCAATCCACCGTTCTGAATAATTATTATTTAACCACTCGCGATTTACAAGTACAAAATGCGCGGGATCCCCGTCCATTTGAATCCAGAATTCGTTTCTAAGATTTAGAGGAATATTTTCTAGATATTGAAATAACTCATTTTGCAAAAAATCATTAAATAACTGTCCATCTAGGCGTGGTGGTAGAATACGGGGCCCGCAAAAAATTTCATTTATTACACCACACCAAACATTAACAGAAAATTCTTGCTGAAATGCTCGAGTTCGTACAACACGTGGATTGTCATGGCTCCAGATTCGTAAATTATGGAACTTTACTGAGCCGCTTCGGGTAAATGTGGCTTCATCAGTCCATAATTTTTTTTTTTGAGAAGTTCTCGTCTTCCTCTATTTGGCGCAAAAACCAATTGCAAAAACTGACACGTTTTTCGGCATCACCAGGTTGTAAGTTTTGAACTGGCTGCATCTGAAATGGCTTCCTGTGATCTTTCCTCAAAACGCCATGAACCTTATTTTTAGAAACAAAAACTGCGTTGCCTTGTAAATTATGAGCTGCTCTTCGTAGGTTTAATGTCCTATCGTTGTCAAACTTATTTAAAATTACGTTTCGATATTGTTCATTTCTCCTACCTTCGTTTCTCGGATTCTTTTTGAGTCCAAAATTCCTAAACATTAAATGCGGTATTCCCGTACTGCTGCATTTGCATTTCCATTACAGAAACCATAAACGAAATGAATATCAGCATACTCAAAGTTACTGAATAACACCATTTTGAAATCACTAGTCACACTGATAATTACCTTTTTGTATAAACTGTAATGTACCTGACATTTATTTACTCTAAAAACTCAAATGTCACACTTTAAAGACGAAACTAGCAATTGTTCAATTGTCACAAAAAATGCAACCATGGCATACCAAGATGTTAAAGGTTTTGCCACTGAAATAATTAACAATAATGGAAATTTTAACTACGCCATACATAAAAATAGTTTTTAATTTTTAACTCGAAATCCTTGCATCGCACGAAAAAAAGGCAAGGGATCAAATTTGCTCCAAACTGAGTGGGGATTTTAGGAATGATCTTTGTTTTCAGAAAAAGCAGTAGCGTATCATTTTTTCTTCAAGAATATTCAATAAAAAATCCTGTACGGACGCCGCTGATAAAGAAAAAAATATTTCAAATCAAAAAATGCCTTTTGTTACTCAAATGCTGTTTACCAAATTTAATAACAATATCTCAAGTACTAAAAAAGTTATGACTAAATAACAATTTTTTTCTTAAAACTTTAACACCCTGTATTTCGAAAATGAAGCATTTGCCGATATATGTTTACATAGAAAATTAGGGCTTATTTTGAATGCAGAATGCGCTGTTAAAGTTTGGACACTGCAATTCGGGACACCCGGTATATAGTGTATTGGGCGCCATTTTGTCTCACCATATTGGATTCGTATCAATATTTTATCAATTTTTAGGTATGCCACACTTGATTTTTTATCATAATTTAAAAAATTAAGTAATTTTTCACAATGATTTTTTAAAAATGTCATTAGACTGCCATTTCGATCCATTTTCCATAACATCTAAGTATTATACAAAATCTGAATTAAAGTGAATAATAAGGTTTTTTTTAAACATTTTATTGAACCACCATTTTGTTCCGTCATCTTGAATTCCTACCACAACTTTACCAATTTATCTCTACATCACACTTAATTCTTGCCTAAATTTGACATCAATCTTATAAATATTTTTTTCACACCTAAATGTTGCAAGTTATTCCTATGTAACATTTGATTTTTTTGCACAATTGGAGGTAAATTGGATAATTAGTTTTTAGTAATAATTCTTTGTAAATAAAAATATATTAGCAACAAAAATTAAAATGGAAAAGGCCTAGGAAAAAAAGCTAAGTTCGTAGGATACGAGCCGCCAATGCTAAACCTAGAGATATAGTAATTTAGAGAAAATATGAAACCATCATTCCCAATTAATATTTAAATTGGTTTCCCTTTTATTAATTACTTTCTGGACACTCTGTATGTTATATGCAGAGTGGTGGTACTACACACCATAGAAAAATAAATGTTGAGTCATAATTTAGTCAAAACATTTGAATACAGGGAAGAAGTTAAAAAGATATGTTAATAAGCAAAAAAATTATTTTTTTACAAAAAAAAAGATTTTTCTTTTCGAAAAAATGACTCAATATATTGAAACGTCTCTGAAAAATGTTTTTCAATTTTAATATATCAACTCACGGTTCGGCGAGCACAAGCCTGAATCTCTTCGAGAAGATGCCTCGTGCAATCAAACACGAAAAGTCGGACAGTAATTCCAATTTGACACGGTCTAATGCCAAGAAATATGATTTCTTAATTGACCAAAGCCGTGAAAATTTCCGTTCTATGTTAGCTAGCCTCTATAGGGAGGAAACCAAGAGTGATCTCCGGAACAGCAAGAAGAAGTTACTCTGCCAGTTTGGGCTTTCTCTTTAGATGCCCAGATGAGGTATAGTACCGAAATCACTACAGGTGAGACACCACGTTTATTCTAGAACTGCAAAGACTATGTATAAGCGTGCCAGCAATGCATTAGTTAGAGAAAGGATTAAGGTAATACGTCGTGATTTAGACACAAATGCCCGTAAACTACTAGAGATTCACCTGAAATTAGCTTTTAGACTTGAAGGAATCATATTTACAACTTTGGATATCACCAATGCACATGCAGAAACAAAAAAACAAAAGAAGTTTGAAGCACTCCTGAACAGAAAAAATCCACTGAAACCTCCGCAGAATACAGTTATCGACTTGTTGTCGAAGCAATTAACACAAGCATAAGATTCCGTCCTTTCCAAAGACCAAAATTTCGCAATAGCACCCAGTAGCATTCCCGTAGAACATATAGTATCCTCCGTTGAAGCCACAATTATAAGATTATCAGTGGAGCAAGACGAGTAAGTCAGATATGAAACAGCGAAGATCATTAAAAATTAAAAACCACCGAGGTCGAATATCTTCGCAGCAAAAAAAACAGCGATGAAGAATTTAAATGAAAATACAAACACTCTGGTTCTTCCAGCAGATAAGGGCAACGCCACAGTCGTAACAGAACGGAATACATCGAAAAGGTAACTCAACTTTTGGACAACACCTATAAGGTTATGGACGCAGACCCTACAACTAAAACAGAAAGACGCACCACCAATCTGATTAACGCATCCAGTTTACCACCAGCGAAGAAGATGTCATTAAAACTAAGCAGTTGCAAGATTCCCAGGTTCTACGGTCTTCCCAGGATACACAAGAACAATGTACCACTTCGTCAGTGCAATAGCCTCGCCCACATACAAACTAGGTAAATGTCTTTCAAATTGTCTTAATCCATTTACTGGAAAAACAGATTCTTTTATCAAAAAACTCTGCACATTTCGTGAAAAAACTTAAGGCGATCCAGTTGGATCCCGAAGATATTTTTATGAAAAAACTTCAGGGGCAGCTATGGGATCCCCTCTATCACCTGTGGTAGCGAATATCTTTATGGAAGCATTTGAGAATATTGCTCTGACATCCGCTCCACTAAAACCAAAACTCTGGTTGAGATATGTAAAGTGCGAGACACGAAAGAAAAATGGACGGTCCTTAAAATAAAGGCTCATAGTCTTAAGCAAGCGGAAAAGTAAAATTTGTGTACGCAAATAAATTTTATGTTATTTTATTTGTTGTAATAGTTTGCCGCTTCACCTATAAAGTGCGCCAGCTAAGCGGTACGGAAAATTATTCGAGAATTTAGTAAATTTCGCACTGGTCCACTTGTAATTGGGATGTGCCTAGAGTCTCCATTCACTTGCCGCTAGAAGGTTCTAGCTATTTCCAGTGGCGCATATACATTTCGCGCATTTGTTTTCATTTCTATATAAATGCGTTGCGTTGTACTAGAGAAGCTGAAAATAATAGTTTGACTATTCCAATTCAAAATCGAACAGAACGCGCAGCATTTTACACTGGTGTTTCGGAAAATAGGTTAAGAAAAATTCAAAGAGAACATAATGATCGCTAATGTTCTATTTCATCTTTAAAATCTCCTGGTGAAAAAAGACCCCGATAATCATAGAAAGATAAAATTGACGATGGTGATTTTCAAGTAATTCGACGAACAATAGAGGATTTTTATATAAACTTGAAGAAGGTTTCGACCCGCAAACCCCTACTTCGTGCTGTAAAGAACAGAATAGATTTTCCGTACGGGTATAAAACCTTAAATCGGCTTTTACGATCAAATGGTTTTGTTTGGCGCAAGTGCCAAAATAAACGAAAATTGCTCATTGAGAGACCAAATATTTTTCAGTGGTGGGTGAAATATCTATCAACTGTAAGGCAATATAGGCAAGAAGCGCGCAATATTGTGTGTCTAGACGAAACCTGGGTAGATAATGATATGACAGTGAACAAATGCTGGCAAAGTGAAAGTGTTACAGGTGTTGTTCAGGGAATCCGCTCTAGTAGTCGCTTTATTATAGTTCATGCTGGTTCAGAAGCCGGATTGTTCCAGGTGCTGCTTTAGTTTTTCGCTCGGCACTAACAACTGGAGACTATCATAGACAAATGAATAGAGATAATTTTGAAAAGTGGTTGTTCGAGTGGTTGCTACCTAACATTCCTCCCAAATCAGTCGTGGTAATGGATAATGCGTCTTATCATTCTCACGTAGAAGATAAAGTGCCAACTAAATACTCTACCAAACCTCATATGAAATCGTGGCTTAAATCGAACAATCTTGTATGTGATCCAACATGGAGAAAATATCAATTATATGAAGTAATATTGTAACCTCGGTCATACAGGCTGCCTCCATACATGTGCGACCTCAACCCTATTGAACTTGCATGGAGGAGTAAAAAAATATAGTCGAGAGCGCAACACCGGTGAACTTTCAATTAAAGATTTAAATAAAATAACATTAGAAGCGATTGACTCAATATCGGCTGAAAATTGGATATCGTATGTTAAACATGTTCGTTCTATTGAAGATAAATACTGAGAAGTAGAGGACAAAATTGAAACGGTTATTGATGATTTAGTTATCACACTGGGATCTTCAAGTAGTGACGACGAAACCTCATCATTTTCAGAGGAAGACAACGATTTAGAAGGAATCAAACCATTAGAATCCCAGCCGTCAATCTCAAAAACGGCTTAGTTTTTTTCATATATTTCCTAAAATTGTTCACAAAGTAGCTGTCAATAAACTGCTTCAAAATAATTAATTTTCTGTTCAATACCGGGTGTCAAAAAATATATAATATTGCAATTAGTATTTGAAAAACTACAGAACTCATATTTTTCCAAAATTAACACATCAATGTAGTTATAGTAGGGGAGTCAGCACTAATTCCAGTGAACAAGATTTATTAAAATTTTAAGTTATGCAGTTCGACTTTGGGCTATTCGGGTATACCAAAAGTGACCGTTTGTCTCCGTCTGTCATATTACTTTGTACAGGAGGCGACATTGTGAAGTACTATACAGGGCGTTTCCTCATTGCGTGGTAATGTTAAAGGGGGGCGATTCTTGGACCTTTTTAAGAAAAAAGTTTAATACGAACCTATAAGTCTTAACTTTGGAGATACAGGATTTAAAAAAAAAATTTAAATCCTAATTCTGATGCTATTATAGATAAATAACTGTGTGAAATTTGATATACGTCTTTTATGCATAAAAGGGCATTTTTTATTAACAATCAATTTTTGAAATTTCAACCAGTGGCATGCATATGGAATTAACCTGGGTAAATCCGTATGCTCCTTAATGCATAGAAGACGTGTTTCAAATTTCATGTAGCTATCTACAATAGCATCAGAATTAGGATAAAAAAAAATGTTTTCTTTTTAAACTTTACCATCCTGTATCTCTAAAGTTAAAACTTTTAGGACATAAAAACACCCCCTTTAACATCAGCACGCAATTAGGAAACGCCCTGTATAGTACTTCACAATGACGGCCCCTGTATAAAATAATATGACAAACGGAGGCAGACGGCCACTTTTGGCATACCCGAGTAGCCCAAAGTCGAACTGCATAAATTAAAATTTTGATAAATCTCGTTCACTGGATCTGATGCTGGCTGCCCTTGTAAAATCTGGACTTGTAAATCGTGTATCACTATACTGGGTAGTCCAATAATAGTGGACGTAGGCAGTAGCCCAGGAACCGTTAATGACAGAACTCAAGAAAAAATATTTTTATAGGTAAATCGATCAAGAAAAATCAAAATTAAATCGTTTTAAAATTCGAAAGTTCGCCGTTTTTGCAACACAAAAGAGATATAGAAGTGCGGTACACGAAAGAAAACAGACAAATATAGATTAAGGTTCATTAAGCATAGTTACATTTTTTAATTATCTGAAGTGCGTATAGTCAAAAAAGAGTGCCATATTATTTAAAGAACGACGGAACACCACTGGTTTAAAGAGATTTCTTGGCCGACCTTCCTAAACCGATTGACTCCACCCGGTTTTTTTTCGTGTCCCGCACTTTAGCTGATACTTATATTGTTTGGCCTTACGAACAGGATAATCTCCTCATATTTCTGGACGACCTTAATAAACATCATAAAATTAAGTTCACAATGGAAATTGAGTCTAATGGAACGATTCCTTTTCTAGATGTATTTATTCAAAGGAAGGAAAATGGTACATTAGGCCATTCTGTGTATAGAAAACCGACGCATACAAATAAATACTTAAATGCAAATTCCTACCTCCAGCCAGCACAAAAGAAATCTGTTATTAACTCACGAGTATTTAGAGCCATTTTAATTTCTGATTCTATAACATCGGAAACATCGAAACTGACCGAAGCTCAATTAAATGATAGAGTAATCCGACTCCGCGAAAAGACATAGAAAATCTACATACATGGTACTACAGACAAAATAGGTCGATTATTTCGGCGTTCCAACATACGTACAATCTTCAATAGACATAAGAAGATTGGACAATGCTTGCGATCCCCGAAAGATCTTTCCAAACAGAAGGAGTATATAAAATGCCTTGCTCCTGTGGAGAAGTATATGTGGGAGAAGGAGGACACTCAATATCAACTAGACTTAAGGAACATGAACGATGTATTAAAAAAAAATAAATTGTTCAATCTACTGTAGCTGAACACGAGCATACTACTGGCCATATTATAAATGTAAAGGAAACCAAGGTTCTAGCATTGGTTCCAGGATTTTATAAACAGAAAAATTAGAGAATCTAATGAAATTTTTAAACATACAAAAAACTTCAATAGAGATACCGGTTACGGTCTACATCACATGGGGAAACCGATCTGAACACAGGGTCACGGTTCGGCAAACACAAGTCGGGTATAAAAGGCCGCCTGAATCACTCCAAGCTCGCTCAGTATTCAGATCTCGTGCAGTAAAGATTCATCGTGCAATCGAAGGCGAAACGTCGGACAGTAATTTAAATTTGACACGGTCTAATTCCAAGAACCATGATTTCCTAAATAGCATTACTTTATCAGACTAACATTTATTCGAAACAGCAGTAAATCGGTACTACCGATCGAAGTATGAGACTGTTTTGCAATGCAAAAAATAAAAAAAACACACATATATGATCTCGCAAATTAGAAGCCTTTCACAATCAGGATATAGAGCTTAACAAAGTGTTTATGCATGCTTTGCATATTTAGTGAAGTAGCGATTTTAAGCCGGTTTATTTTTGAAGATGAAATTAAATACATCGCTACGGTTTTGCGAAACGATATTCTTGATGTGTCTGCCTTTGCAGAACAGGAATTTGGGTTAACGTTGGTCGTTTGTTGAAAAGTAGGTCTCGTAATTCTAAATACAAAATCGGTTCGTTGCTCTTTCTCAATCCAACTAGATTAAAACAAATTGTAATTATTTTAATTTATTCATCGTTATACAGCATCGAAGAAAATAAACATAAAACCCTGTGTGATATTATTAATGGTAATACACAAAAGTGCAATGGAAGTCACAGATAATTTTTGAAAAATTTGCAAATATGCATTTTAATCCCTTTTCAGTTCAAAATGCTTACATCCAAAGGACCTCCGCACGATTCTTAATGAAAAATTACTGAACACACTGTTGTATGGACTTAACGAAATAAATAGTAATTCCAAAGCAAAATCAAATACAATGAGTCACAATTTTGGATTCATTCAAGCTAAGTGTGATCCAATTTGGTTTAATACATAGTCATGTACATAAACATTTTTATTTGGCGCCATTTTGTTCCACCATATTGGATTCCTACCAGTTTCTACTCAAACTCAAAATATATTTTATTGTCTTAAGAAAAGATAAATTCTCATTGACAAAGCTTAAATCTATCTAGTATCATTTTGAATATACACAGTTCATAGATATTATTAGTTCTATTCTAGTTGGATAATAATAAAATAAAAGAAAAAGACTAATAATAAAAATCAAAAATTAAAAATGCTAAACTAGTCACATTAAGGCAAGAACAAAAATATAGCTACATAAATCTCATACTAAAATTTCCGTTTCAATAGGATTAGCTTTAATACAAAAAAGTAAAAAGTTAAGAGGTATAAAATAAGCTAAGACCAAAACATAAGTTATTTTAAAAAAGTCCAAACATAGATTATTATAGCATAATTATAGCTCTCTTGGAAAAATTCACTTATGTCATAGAATGGTCTACCTATGCTATATTTGGTTTTTGGGCATAATATAAAACAAATCCAATAAGTATTTTTTAGATTGACACAAACCGCCATTTTGTGACGTCATGTTGAATTCGTACCAGTTTTATCTCTATATCACATTGAATTGAATAAGATTATTTTGAGTTGATTTTTTAAAAAAGCTATTTGGTCGCCATTTTGTTCCGCCATCTTGAATTCGTACCACAACTTCCCCAGTTTATCTCTAAATAACACTTAATGCTTGCATACGTTTTAAAATTAATCTAAGTAGTTTTTTTTCATTTTTTTTAAATATTTTATTAAATTGCTCTTTTGTTTTGCTATCTTATATTCATAGCAAAATGTCACCAGTTTATTCCTATGTAACACTTTATTTTTGTGCAAAATTTGAGGAAATTGGATGATTAGCTGTTAGTAATAATGTTTTTAACCTTTCACTAAGCCTCCATCTTGTATTCATACCAAGCCGCCATTTTGTTCCACGTTCTTGGATTTGTTCCAAAATTTTACCAGTTGATTCCTACATAATACTTAATTTTTGTGCACATTTTTTTTAACATTTCACCAGGCCGCCATTTTATTTTGCCTTATTAAATTTTTACGAAAATGTTACCATGACATCCCCATACAACCCTTAATTTTTGACAAAAATTTGAAGTCAATCGGATAAGTAGTTCTATAGCTATGCCGCGAAGAGACAGACCGACAGACAGACAGACAGACCGACGGAATTGAGATAACATGTTTTTCGGAATCTGGACCCTGAAACGTAAAGATCTGAAGAAACCTCCGTGGGTGAATTGTTCATGATTACAATACTTCTTCTTTACGAGGGAAGTAAAAAGATAAATTTTGCTGTAGAAATATGCCAAATAATACACTAATTTTTAGCTCAAAATAATTATTTTACTACATATCTAACTGACCCCACATCCAGCACGTACTGGACCCAATGTCTGTCAGGTATTTTTTTTAATTTCTATCAAGTATATCGGTTATTAAAATGATGCACGAAATTAGGACATTAAAGAATGAATAGATTTTGTCACCTTACTCGAATATAATTTTTGAAAAACGAATGTTTTAACCTTGGGAAATACTAGTACCATGAGCCTAAAATTCGGCAGTTGTCACGAAAATACGAACATTTGATATGTTCCTGTCTCTAACTCTTAGTTGCGAAACCGGTTGCTGATGGACATTCATATTCAAAAAAAACATATTTTCCCCCTCCCTGTATTGTAAGCAACCTATTTTGACACTGCTTTGACAGACGTAAGTGAAAGTTACTCAACTAGGTATTGGTTGCCCTTAACAAGATAGAAGTCAACTTACATCCCTAGGGAAATAATAATCTAAAACTATAATAAGTAGCTTTAATATTTGATTTCATCAACATATTACAAAAATAGGGACAAAAATCCGGTGATATTAATTGAAATGGATCTTAATGGTACAATTATTCACATTATTAACAAAATTTGGAAACACGTTTTCTCGTTTCTTCTCGATGTGGATTACATTTTCTGACTCCACAGATCCTTCATTTCTAACCAATGTTTCTGTCACTTTTAAAGCACTGCAAGAGACTTCTGGCTGGGTCTTATTGTATAAAATTTTATTCGCTACTTCCTTTTTATTATTGAGGCTCTCAGCTACGTAACTTTCCGCAATAGTAGCGGATTTCCATCTACCATGTCGCTTGATAGCTAATACATCAACTCCAGTATTTGCTAATAAAGTTGCCGACGTTCTTCTAACAGAGTGTCCATTATACATTTTGAAGTTCAAACTTTAGGAATTTCGTAATTTTACTTGGAATTGACGAAAACGTATTTTTCCCGACAGGGTGGTTTAAGCACTTTCCCTTTTGATATCGCATAAAGAAGCGCGGATTAATAGTCGTCATGTGGGATATTGTATCAATGTACTTTTGAATTATTTTGAAATGACAAACCGGAGTGTCGTCACTTGTATTGTACTTGGCATTCCATTTTTGGAGTCAGGAATGGTCACAATTATGACTTCTTTACTTATTTTAACATTGTCCCTTTTCATTTCACAGAGTTCATTAGAACGACACGCTCCAGCTCCATTACCATTAAGACCTTCATCAATAAGTATATATCATCGGGGACTTCAAGCATGAACTTATTCACATCTTCCCTGTTAAACATATTCGATTTTTTGGGTCTATAACTATCATTTTTTCTTTTCAAAAATTCTCGAAGTTTTGGATACTTAGAAATATTTATATTTTCCTCTATAAAAAGGGTGGACTTCAACATCGACTACTCACACCATAAGCTTGATGGGGACTTCAATATAGCACTTTTTTCGTGGAAATACGCCAAAAACAAGGTTTCCGAGACTGTAGTAGCCGTCTTGCTTTGGCATCAATTCTTAAAGGATTTATATGCTGCTTCATACCTTTTTTTTTCGACTTTTCCGGTAATAGAGATAAACAAGCAATATTCGCTGATTCTTCTATGTCTGGAACATCCATTTTGCCCACACAGAATCAAACAATTCGACTTCTTCAAACTTTTCGCTATGAATTGTCAACTTGACGTTGTTGTTAAAATAAAAACTGCTTATATTGCTCTGGCAACGGATCACGGCTGCCTTCATAATTTAATGAGAATGCTATCGAATGTAATAATAATGAAAATCCAAAAATATATACAGCATTTTCTTGTAAACACTCAATACAGGGAGGGGGAAATGTTATATACTATATGGGATGTCAGTACATTAACCAGTCTCGAACTTTTTGCCAGCCCTCGTTATCGCTCGGGCGCAAACTCGTCCTCGACCGGTAAATGTTACTTACATCCCTTATAGTATAAATAACTATTGTATTTTTAAGGGATTTTCGTATTCCCTAGAGCTGAAGAATAATGTTTCATATATAAAGAGATACACGAAATTTATGAAACATACATATGAAAATATGTTTCAATGTTTTTTTTACAAATTAACAGCTTTAAAATAGAATAGAAATATTTATTTGCAAGAAAAATAGAGGAAATTTGACCCGTCTCATCATTTTTTAAGCAATAAATACTTCTGCGAAGACTACTCTGAATATATATCTTTATATCTGAAACGATAAAATCAATTTAACGTGTTTCACGTTTTTTTATAAGCTACCCCATATACTGGAACCAATGCTTTTTGCATCAAGGGACCCTAAAACGTGAAGATCTGTAAAATCCTGGAAAGAAGGACTACAAATACTTTATTTGGCCACCATTTTGTTCCGCCATTTTGAGTTCGTATCAGAATTTTATCAGTTCTTCTCTATACCATACTTAATTCTTGCACAAAATTTGAAAACAATCTAATAAGTATTTTTTCAGGTTGATTTTTTAATTAAAGCCGCCATTTTGTTTCGCCGTTTTGGAATTGTTACAAAATTTTACCAGTTTATTCCTACATAATACTTGATTTCTATGCAAAATTTCAGATAAATTGGATAAGTAGTTCTTTAGTAATAATTTTTTTAACTTTTCGCTACTCTCCTATTTTGTTCCGCCATACTGGATGTTTATAAAAATGCTAATATTTGATCCTCAAAAATAAGGGTCATACCCTTATTTTAATTTCCAAAATTAAATCGGTAAGTAGTTTTTTAGATATTCTGCGAATAGACAGACCGACAGACAGAAGGACATACAGACAGAATTAAGAAAACATGTTTCTCGATATCTACGGATCGTGAAACGTGAGGATCTGAAAAAATCTGGGAGGGTAATTTTTTCACGATTACAATACTTCTTACTTACACTACAATAAAAGAAAATTAGCCATCCTTCTAAGTATGTATTTTTAAATAAATACCTACTTATAATCGAAAAAAAAAGAAACCTCTACGCCAATGACTTCTACAATTTTTCTCAGGCATCAAGGTTAGTGTCTAATCTGTAAAATCCTGAAAGAGTGTTTTTTTTTTAATACACATATTTTATTTGGCCGCCATTTTGAAGTTGTATCATAATGTTATAAGTTTTTCTCTATATCACACTTAAGTATTCCACAAAATTTGAAAACAATCTCATAAGTAGTTTTTTCAAATTGATTTTTTTAATTATTTTACCAAGCCGCCATTTTGTTTCTCCATCTTGGATTCGTACTAAATTTTTCAGTATTCAGGTGGGGTCGAATATGAAACAAAAATTACCATAATGTGGAAAACACACAATTACACGTTATATCAGTTTATTTTTCCTAATACATACACAAATTTTAATCTCAGATACTCTAAGTTACTGACTTATTGGAACGCAAACTAGTATTTAAAAACAAAAAAATTTAAAAAAATGTATAAAATAAGGAACCGGCAAAATTTCAACTTTGACGCCCTGTATATCGCAAACTAGCTACAGGATTGAGTTGTGCCTATGAAAGCTTTTGATGAGGAGGTTGAAAACATATCAAATTTTCAGGAAAATTGACTGAAAGCCATGTCCCGTAAAGATTGTGCGGGGTCCTTTGAAGTCAATCAGATAAGTACTTTTTAGCTATGTCGCGGACAAACAAACCGACACACATATAAACAGACAAACCGACGGAATTGAGAAAAAAATCTGGCAGGGTCATTTTTTCACGATTATGGTACCTCTCATTTACACTAGAATAAAAGAAAGTTAGCGTATTTCGCCCTTTCTAAATATATATAAATACATTTTTAAATAAATACTTGTAATCGAAAAAAAAAATGAATCATCTACGCCAATGACTTCTACAATTTTTCTGTTTTGATTTGTGTGTTCTCAAAATGATTTTATACCACTTAAAAATACGGAAAGTTCACGCCCATGACACCCAGACTCTAATCCTCGCGATACACTGACCTAAACTATTTTCAGTGCAAATTTGAAACGAATTGGTTTGTCCGTTCTGAAGTTTATTGTTCGGGCAATATTTTTTTATATGCAAAAAAATAAAACACATTTGACGCATTGTTACAGTTAGATTTGTCATATATAACTGTCAGTACATATAGCAGTAAAATTCAGTAAAATCAATCTTCGCTTTACACTTTATCATTTTTTTTAGCATTATATCCGTTATGATATCTAAGTCATTTTAATCTAATTTATAATTAAAAACACTCTTTTATATTATATTCAGGCTTACATTTACCACTGATACCTAAGTTACAGAAATAATGCTAGTTTTAGAAATTCTTGTCACAAATAGCCGGAAGCAAAAGTACAAAATTAGTACCTTATGTGAATTTACTTTATTTTTGATAGAGCCAATGTGGTATACTTTGATATTGTCCTGTATTATCATATAATTACCGTTATATATATAAAATTCACTTTAAGATATTCCAATTAATAGGAATTAACATTTTTAATATGCTATGACTCGAAGACTGGGTCAACAATCATATAAGACAAACAAATGAAGGTAAAATCTAAGTGACATGTTTCTGATAAGATAATCTAATAGAACATTCAAAAATCTAGTATATAGTTTTCTTGCGTTAATATTATAAGATTCCATTTGTTTGTATCAGTTAGTTCAGAAGAATTTTGTTGTTTACATATCAAATAGCATATCACATTTTGTTTGGAAATTTCAGAAGCACGTAAATTTAAACACAAATGTTCTTTAACAACTTGGTTCACTATTTTGCATTAATTAGTAAGGTAAATTTGTTCATTATTACATATTTTGAAATCTACAAAGATTTGCTTTGTTATTGTTTATCAGTTGTCAGACTTTTACACGGGGTTATGATAGGTCAGTTCAAAACCACATGCTTTCAATCGATAGAATAATGCTCTCTCTTTTTCTTTCTTCTTTTCTTATTTCTATAAAAGTCCTTGATTTGACGTATCGGCGAGCTAATATTACTAATTTAGATGGTTATTCTTTGGTTGGACAAAATACAAGGTAGCTTGGATTAGTTGAGGAGTACCTAATAATATATTTTCATCTCTTTCCAATAATCATGAATATAAAGGCTATTTTTGTTATAAACCGAACTGGAATTTGACAAGTTAATATTTAGTTTAGGGGATTTATTGTACCAACATTATTTTGTTGATACTGAGAAAAGTTGTTTTTTTCAAATGTTTTGGAATGTAGTAAAGGATATGTAGATTTACCGTGTTTGGTAATATTGTGTGATGGAAGCCATTTTGTGTACGTGAGAAGGGCTAAGGAAAAGATCTTTCTTTTTAGCACCAAGTCTCATCAACGACGAAAGTGTCGGATGTTCTGAATTTTTTTTTGGATTGTTAACTAATTTCCATCCCAAATGGGAGATGATTAGAAGGATCCGATTTGACGAAGTAGAGTTGAATATTATGGTTTAGTAAATTTTGAGTTTCAACTTTACGGCCTACATGGCGATTTTGTTTAATTACTTCCACGTAATTTTTTTGGTACCCTCGTAGCTACAATGAGGTAAGAATTTTCTATTATATTCTCATATATATTGTGTGCTGTTTTGCCTGTCTGGAATTATATTCCCGACTTTGTTGCAGAGATTTTTTTACATGGGGCAATTCTTGTTTCAGGATTTTTGTATAAGGTTGAACCTTTGAAGTTTATTTGGGATTATTTTGGAACTGTAAAGACAAACCATTAGCAAGGTTTTGGTATGGTTTCCTAATGGATAGTTATCTATGGAATTTGGAACTTTTCTTTTGATGGAATAGACATGATGTCTTGGATACGGTCTACGTAGCGGAGCTGTAGGACATAGTGATCCCTGAGGAACACTTGGATGTTACCTCCCTTACCACCATGTACAGTCCACACTAGTGACTAGAGTATTCAGCTAAGTAGTAGTATAATATTTGGAAACTTAACATATAGATTGTACTTTTCTTATAATTAATATTTGTTGTGGAAGGGTCATACCCTACCTAGGGTTATTCACATCAACCAGTTTTACGTTTACTAGTTTATAGTTGACAAACTCATTTTTTTTGGTACTCTGAAAGAACCCAATATAGTCTTAAATATGTACTGTACATATTACTAATTATGTTAATTAAACTGTTTATGCATATTAATTTAATTACTGGTGTCACCTTGTCTAGTATATAGCATCCTGTGCAGAATTTCTGTAAGGTGAAACGCAGCCGGCTTCATAGCGCTACCTAATTACTGCAGTTTTATTGGTAATATCTAAGACATTCAAATTTATGTAATAGACTTTTTGTAGATATTTATTGTGCTGCCACTCAGCGTGTAGCTGATCAAAATTTATTTTTTTTAATATTTAACCCTAACCATTATCGTTTGTAACATAATTATTTGTTTTAACTAGAATTAAACTTCAATCATTCAAGGGGAGGGGGGAAAAAACTTATTAGGATTCTAAACTGATTATTTGATCTAATTCTTGTTTATATTGTGTAATCCAAATGTTATTAATCTAAAGAGGTATAGATAAAGAATAAGCTTCTAGGTTTTGTATTTACGTACCCCACATCAAATAATTTAGTTGGGATTTCAGTTAGTGTAACTTGACAATAAATTTAAACTCTTGTTGGGGAAAACTTAATTCCTTCGCCTCTTGTTAGGATGCTATTAAGCTCCCTGGTGGATGGAATTGAGTTAACAATAATTTTTTTTTGTTCAGTACATTTTCTTTTTTTTTTTTTGGGAATAAGTCACCGAATATTGTGAATTAACAATAACAAATAAATAACAAGTCATTTATTTTTAATATTACACCTAAAGTAAGAGATTGCGATATGGAAGTATAGGTAGAGTAACGAGAAAGAAGAATCCGAACCTACCCGACTAGAGATAGCAATAGTCATCATTAAGAGATAATATTGGTTCGATATTAGGTGAGTGTATTGCGTCTGGTGACCCACATATCTTACTTGTTTACCACCCTCCATCATATTGGTAAACCATAACATTTCAATTGGGCATCCTTTAAAGGTAGAAATGTTAAAGTATGTCACTTTTCAGATATTTAAAATTTGTCAACCAATATTTTAACGGCTTCTAGCGCAATTCTGAAACAGCGCAGTATGCTTAAAATAATTTTGAAACGCCTATTCTAAAAGTAAGTTTACTAATTTGTCGTCTAACTAAACGTATATGTTGCTATGCCGAGGCCGGTCCACTACTATGAAAGGGGATAATAGTGAAGGTGACAGGCAAAGTTCGCAAAAATCTAAGAGACATCAACGGTCCAGTAAGGCAGAAGCTAGATTATTCTTAATAGGTGGTGTTTACCTAACTAGTGCGGAAAGTGATCGGAAAACTCAGCAACTAGCAAATGCAGTTTAGTGACGAGTGCGAAATAAAGTATGTTAAATTTTTATTTATTAGAATTGATTACTTCAGATTAGATTTGTTCACAAATTAGAAGTTTAAAATATGTCAAATGTGATTTCAGGATTTCTAAGCTGCATTTACCTTTAGCCACTTTCAAAAATAGTTACAAAACGTTATATATATATATATATATATATATATATATATATATATATATATATATATATATATATATATATATATATATATATATATATATATATATATATATATATATATATATATATATATATATATACATCATGTTAATCAATTCTTCACTAGAGAAATTAATTTGAATCAATTTGAACACCGTTACTACACAAATACAAGAGTTTGACATTTCGCCATGACAATATTTTCCCCGTTTTCATTTGTTTTTATATTTATTAAATTTATTAAATGTTGATACTACCTACGCTTTTATAATAGCCAAAATAGTAAATATTTAAGAATAGTTGGTAAAATATCTGTTCTAAGTCTTTAAGTCGCGATTCTTAGCACAATATTATGAGCAGAATTTTTAATTTTGCGTCACTTGTAGTGTATTATAATTAGAAAATTCGATAATAAAGCAAATTCTAAGGCGATTGCCATTGAAAACCAAATAATAAATACAAACATGTCAAAATCTTGGAAACTATGAAAAATAGGTATAGGACATATTTATGACGAATGATAGGGTTTTGGGTCACGAATAGTCTAAAATATTAAAATACTATACATTCCATTTAAATAATGAAGATATGATATTTTTAATTTTTTTAATTTCTCCTACTTATCTAGGACCCCCTGTACAACGCCGACAAATTTTGTTCACGTTGAAAGTCAACCCATACTTTTGTTAATGTTCCTGCCAAAAATCATAATCCTATATCAAAAAGCCCACGGCCCACGTCGTTTGAAAAAAGACACTGCAATTCATAATTTTTTACAAAATGGCGGATATTAGAAAAACTTTCAGATTTAGACATAGGACATGTTATACAAAAATGTGTAGAATCACGAGTAGAATCTAAATATGCAAAAATATACAGGGTGTCCCACAAGAAAAAACACAACTTTGCTTCGCTACAGATTTTTGAGACACCCTGTATAAATGAAAATAATTTTAGGTTATGTAGCCCGTATTGTTCTACAACTTTTGCATTTAAACTTTTTTTATATCGCTATCCATTATCAAGATGTCAACCGAGAACGCACTATTGGGACACCCTGTATATATATATATATATATATATATATATATATATATATATATATATATATATATATATATACCCTAAACTACTCAGGTAGTTTTATTGCAGTTATTCGGTCAAAACCATTTATCCTGAAATTTACTATATTATACCAGAGACAACATTGACTTCTCGTTTTAAAAACTCAGGTAACCACCTGATAAAAACATAATATGAATAAAATTACCATAAGGGGAAGAATAATGACGTGGGCAATTTTTTAATGACACAACAAGGGCCCTTTTCTAAGCTGGTATTGTTGAGACGACCCGCGAAGCGTTTAATGGCAGGTTGTATTCCGTCCTCGTGGGACGGAGGGGTTTATATATCATATTTAGTAGTTTCGAAGACAGTGGTGGAGGAAGATTTGAGTTACGACAAAAGTTTTCGGTAATGATCGATTATTTGTATAATACTGATATGTCTTGTCTGTTTAGTTTTATTCGATTTCAAATGTTTTGTGTCAAAGACAGTTAAATATCACTTTATTGTAATCAATCTACGTGACCAAACATTAAGGTCTTTGCTGCGAAATAATCTTACTTAAGATTTTCATAGTTTGTGCTGTCTTGCCGTCGCTGCCAGAAAAACTTCATATTATGTATATATAAAGGTCCTTAACGCCAATATCAACACTTTTATAAATACCGTCTCAATAATAACCAACTGCCCTCACCTCTCTGGAGTATATTTTTTGTTTATAAATACACTAGTCAACAAATACGAAAATTGCGACTGATGTTATAATAGCGGGAGAGTTTAAAGTATCCGGATTACGAATTCAACATCCAAAATTGTCCACGCGACGTACAGATTATTTTATTCCAACATTTTTATATATTTTTAGTTGTTAGTATATCCGTTCTCGTCACTAACCACACCCAAATTTTCGGGAAAAAAATTTAAATGGGAGTATTTTGCAGTAGTTTTCAAGTAGTTATTATACAGGTTTTTCGTAGTTTTCTACTTTTTTGTTTACTAAAATCTCCGAAATAATTCTATTAAAAGACCACGAAGTTAATTCAAGATCACTTGATTTTTGATCAAACTTTTCATCCCTTAGTATTTTTCAAATATTCCTTCCTCAAGGTTAGCATCACTTAGATTGGGAAAAATTTGTTTAAGTATTTAAACGCATCTCCTTCATGTAATGTTTTTACAAAATGTTTCACCAATCTCAGTTTAATGTGTAATGGAGGTAACTAATATATATATATATATATATATATATATATATATATATATATATATATATATATACGACGAACTGCAGCGATCGATTTCTCAGAAAGTAGGCTTTGGAAAAATTTGAAATTTTGTCAGCTAACTAAAGTCAATGGAGGTAATTCGCGCAAAATATTTTCAAGATGGCGGCACTTCCGGTTATACCGGAAGTAGACGTCAACATTCTTTTTTTAAATATCGAATTTTTGGATTCCTCGAAAAATTCTAGGTATATTTCATGTATAAGATCCTATACCTAAGTTGAACTGTTTTTGAGATATTTTGAATTTTATCTAAAAAATGACGTCATTTTTTACATAAAATTTAAAATATCTCAAAAACAGTTCAACTTAAGGTATAGGATATTATACATGAAATATACTTAGAATTTTTCGAGGAATCCAAAAATTCGATAATATACAGGGTGTTCTATTTAAAAAAGAAAGTTGACGTCTACTTCCGGTATAACCGGAAGTGCCGCCATCTTGAAAATATTTTGCGCGAATTGCCCCTATCCACTTTAGTTAGCTGCCAAAATTTCAAATTTTTCCAAAGCCTACTTTCTGAGAAATCGATCGCCGCAGTTCATCGTGGGACCCTCTATATATTTATATATATATATATATATATATATATATATATATATATATATATATATATATATATATATATATATATATATATATATATATATATATATATATATATATATATATATACTTTTTTCTACATTTGATTTATTACTCTTGGGTTATGAGTTTCGCCACAGGTGGCTATATGCTGCTCCGTGGTAAATAGAGTATCAAGTCCGGCGAAGATTTCGGATGTTCTCTTGGTAATCACAAATGTCGGTTTTGCTCCTGTTGGTGACTCTGGTATTGTTTTGTGTATTCATTTTGGCACTAGTTGTACTCGTCTTTCAACTAGTTGACTGTACTGATGAAGACCATAAGTCAGAAACACGTGTCTATGGTTAGCCAAATTCCATTGCTTTAGCGGTCATCCCAACGAATCCATTTTCTGCTATATACTAGTTCTAACCGCGCTATATGTTTTCTATATATATATATATATATATATATATATATATATATATAATATATATATATATATATATATATATATATATATATATATATATATATATATATATATATATATATATCGTCGGGATTGGACGTTTTTCCAGAAGCCCTGTATAATTTATAGGATTCAAAGTCATAAAATCGCTTACATATGTTCTTTGAGAATATTTGGGACAGTAGTTCGAAGTACTCCTAGGTCTCGCGTAATAGCACCAGTGCTTACGAGCTTACATAAGCTAAAACATTAATGACATTCGGTTCGGTGCGACCTTTACGTTGTCGGCGGTACATAGAAAGATGAACAGATCCACTTATTCACAAACGATGAATAACTCGGAGAAAAACTTTTTTACTGGGGTGACGTCTACCAAGATATTGCAAAGCATATATCCTGGCACCAATTGTAGGATTTCTCATAAGTAGGTTTCAAAATAAACTCCTACCATGTCAAATAACTCTTCGTTTGAATAGAGCATTTTCTGGGAAAAAAACGAATAAAATTAGGTACCGAATAATACACGAAAACACAACACGAACAATAACAGGAAAAACTCAAACAAAAAAATTACTAACAACAATAAGAAAAAAACGAAAAAAACACACAACACAATTTGGAAAATTGAGAACCCACCAACATTTGGAAAAATATCGGATAAATGACTTTAACATGACACTCATGCGTTTTTGTTTTAATACTTTCACGTTTTGCATATTTGGTCTTTTGTTTTCACAGCCTACTGGTCAGTGACGCAGATAGTTATTTTTCTCGCAATAGCAATAATAGCATATAAAGAAGAACCTTAATAATATAAGATAATATTTTTAAACGATAAGAATATAAACCAGTTTGAAACAAACTTTGCTAAAAGATTATTATTACCTAGGGTGCATTCCATTCTTTTTTGCATAAATTGATGGTTAGAAGATAGTAGGTAGCGGATTTCATCAATAGAGTGGGATTTAAATTCTTTTTATTAGCATCAAATCATATACCAATGCTCGGGTCACATTAACGCTTAATGTTGTTAATTATCGTATTGATGTAAAAAATACGCAATATGACCCAGAATTAGTATATTATTATTTTTAATATCATTGTATTTATTTTTTGAGAAATATTAGTTAATCTGTTGATGTTTTACACATTGTTTCGAAACTGAGAAGTAGCTTTGTCAATAGGGTTTTAAAAGAAAAGAAAATCCAGAAAATGAAAATATGTTTCTCATTGACGGCTGCTGTGCCGCCTAGTGGTTGTAAAAGAAGCTCGAAATATAATTTCTGACATATTCTCTTGAGCATATTATAACGCTAAAGCTATATCACTTCGAATTCCGGAAATTTGCCGCGGTACGCCGGTTGCCTAATTTTAACTATTTTATTAAAATCTCCAGTTTGAAAGCATATATAAAGCTGCGGTTTGCGCTGGATTTTTAGGAATTTCATCCTCTATTTAGACATATAAAAAAATATATAGCGTGCCATTTAAAATTTTCATTATAATGTCTAATAAATGTCGGAATGTTAAACAGCACCCTCTAGCTACCACGGCAAAATAGATTCGGACAATGTTTATACCGCATATGATTGAGGAAAGAAAGCCATTTTAAACGACACCTAGTTTGTTTAATTTCTTTAACTTATGCCGGAGTTATTAGCATTTAAATGAAAAAATGTTTGACGTTCCCCCACCACTATATATTATGCGATAGAGCGAAAGACGAAATATATCTTCACCTGCATATTTTTGAGAAAAACGTTTTCTGATTGGTCGTAAGAGTTGCGCCCCCTAGCGGCCATATTTCGAATTCGAAAATAATTTCCAGCGAATTCCCTTGACCGATTTACCTATTATAATGGTTTCCCCAAGTTGTACGATATATATATATATATATATATATATATATATATATATATATATATATATATATATATATATATATATATATATATATATACTTATGGAAATTTCTTGGGTATTTGGTTCACTGAATTAATTGGCAAGTTTTGTAGATCGGCAAAATTTATTTCATAGCAAGAGTTCAAAACGTTTCAACCATATTTTGGTCTTCATCAGTTGTCTGTAATGAGATAAAAGAGGAATTTTTTTCGGCTTACCTAGAAATTAAAACATTATCAGGGATTTAAATGTCGGCATTTTAACATATTTCCATACACCACAGTTCGTTACAATTAATGCTAAAATTAAAATAATACATATATGTCACATATCACAGAACATTTAAACGTATTACACCGTAAATAAATATACGAACAGTTAAAATGGTACTAAATTTATATTGGAGTAAGAAGCGATTCGTACTGATTTTATTTGTTTTGATGCTTTTTTTTTTCGTTTGAACCTCGAAAGAAAGGAAGTATGTGAACGTAAATTTGATTTTTTTTCTTGGTTATTTTGATGATTATGTTACACAATTAAGTTGTTATATATTTTACTTAAATTTTTAATGTCAGTTTTATCGTTGATACTATTTTTGTTTTTTTTAATATATATCATTTCCAAGAACTCCCTTTTCTGTTGGTTTTTTTCAGTTTTAAGTATCGTAGTCTCTTGAAAATTAAATGTATGTGATAATTGCTGCTCGTGATTAGTTAAGGCTGTTTTATTTTTTTTATCGTATTTGTGTCTATTTAATCTATTTTGTAAATATTGGGAGGTTTGACCAATGTAGACACTAGGGCAGTTTTTACATGCAATTTCGTATATTGTATGAGATTTTTTATTTTTATTGGTTTTACATTTTAGTGAGCTGAAATTTTGTTGTAATAGATTATGACCTTTGTGACAAACTGATATATCATATTTATTAAAAAGTTTTTGTAGATTTTCGGATAGGCCATTTATATACGGGAGTGACAAGTAATTGTTCTTATTTCTGTTTTTTTTGTGGTGGCAGGGGATTGTTTATGAGATTTTGCAGTCGTGACTTAAAGATAGAATTAATGAGTTTAGATGGGTAACTATTTTTGATTAGAATATTTTTTTATTTATTTATTGCTTTATCCCTGTATATTGTGTCACTCAGTTTTATAGCAGGATCTGCAAGTCCAATTACGACCGATTTTTTTTGGGATATTGATGTAAAAAATGCGACAATGAACGCAATATGACCCAGAATTAGTATATTATTATTTTTAAAATCATTGTATTTATTTTTTGAGAAATATTAGTTAATCTGTTGATGTTTTACACATCGAACACAATAAGATATCTACCCATAACAATTCGTCGTTGTTTTGGCTATTGGTCGTATCTCATTTTTTTTCAAAATTGAGTTAGGTTGCTCAGTGGATACCTAAAACTGCCTACTTTGTATGCTGGTAAGATTATTGGAAAAAATAAATTACTGATGAAATAAAATATAAATGTTGGAATGTCGTATTTAATATTGCGACATTTGATATTATGGCTATAAGTCGTATCTCATATTTTTTTTGCAATTCGTATATATATTGTATATTATGCTGTCTTATTTAGTTTAATAACGGGAGCCGTGCTGAGTCGAGAAATTCGCGTTATATCCATCTTAAAAATGACTTGAAAATCGCCAATGTGTCTAAATAAGCGGTATCTATTATTATTGTTTTTAACGATATCATTGGCCCGGTTATTTTTAAAAAGAAAACACTAAAAAATTTCTGTGCGGATTTATTTTGTAGTGACCCACTGTTATTGCCTAATTATTGTTGACCATTTAAATTAATTGATTGCGAATTATTTGTTTATTTCCGAGATACACGTAGATACGTTTGGAAATACATTTTTTTCGCTAATTACAATTTTTTTGATATCTACAATAATTAAGCTTCCAAAGACTCAGATGAAAATCAGGTTATCCATGGACCAAACAAAACAAGTGATTTGTTGCTATGGCAGCCAAGGACTATTTTTATGTACTGTCATTTTTGACGTCTTATTTTTGTTATGCAAAATAAATTCTCTATTCTTTTAAAAAATAGCAGCTGCATTGTGAAACAGGTAAGTCCACTTTTTTTAAAATGTATGTATTATCTATGCACTAAAATCACTTGGGAAATTTTACGGACTTAAAAATAACATTGAAAAAGGATCACTGAGTTTACTGAAATAGATCGGTTGTGAACCAGATACCTACTTATTTTTTTTTTACTATTTTTAGATCATGGAAAGCGATAGCGATAGCGATGATAATTTACCTTTATCACTATATACATCAAAATTAAGGAAACCAGAATTGTCGCAAACAGTACCTAATCAACATTGTGAGGCTTTTAACTGCCTTGTGGAAGTGTTCAGCAGCTGCCATCTTTGCTTCATTCTCCTGTGTTACGACCATTTTTTGGAAGAAGTTACCTCGTGTGCGTTACATGGAAAATCCGATCAAAATCCCGATATATTATCACCTGATGTCATTTCATTTACACAGTGTTTGATAATGGACAGAACTCCAGAAGAATATAGCGTTGAAGGTAGCAGAAGGGAACACATAATAAGAAATGTAACTAATAAAAAGAAGCTTGCAAGTAAGTTAAGAATGGAAGGACAGGAATACACAAGTTATTATACAAATAAGAAGATTCCAGCTAAAACTTTAAAGGAACATGAAATTTGTAACACTCTGCAGTGTAGTAAAATTGGAAAATGTTGCGGTGAGTTCAATAGACTGGATAGCGAAAATATTTTTAAAGGATATTGGAGTTTGTCATCAACTCAGTTAAAAAGAGAGTACATTACTCGATACTGCTCACGTTCTCAAACTAAACAAAAGACGAAAGGAAACCAACATTCTAGAAGAAAAAATTCATTTAAGTACTTTTTGCCTTTAAGGGGTGTGGCCAAAAAACTTTGCAAGAAATTTTTTTTGTATACACTATCAATTTCAGAAAAAGTGGTCATTACGTCAATCAAAAAAGTGAAAGATACAGGTATTTTGGAAAAAGATAATAGAGGAGGCCGATCCAGTTGTCAGAAATTGCGAGACGCAAAAATATATAAAGATGTAAAACATCATATTGAGAGGTTCCCTGGAGAAGAATCCCATTATTGTAGAACATCTTCTAAACGTGAATATCTCCATGGAGATTTATCATTGTCTATAATGTACGATATGTACAAGAACGAGATAGAAGGACGAGAAGTTGCTAGTTATAGTACCTACTATAAAATTTTTAAATCATTTAATTTGTCATTTAATCGACCCAAAAAAGACCAGTGTAGTTTGTGCTTACACTACAGAGAGGCCGAAGATAGTGAAAAAGAAAAGCTGCAAGAACGATTTACAACTCGTATAAAAGAAAAAGAAAAAATTAGGGATATAAAAAATAAATGCAAAAAGGACTCACAAAATAATCCAACAATAATAAGTGCTGTTTTCGACTTGCAGCAAGTAATATATTTACCTATATCTAATAATTCCAAGGTATTCTATAAGAATAGACTAAGTAACTACAACTTTACAATTTACAATTTGGGCACAAAAGGATGTAACTGTTTTGTCTGGCATGAAGCTGAAAGTAAGAGAGGATCCTCGGAAATATCTACAGCAGTGTATTTATTTTTACAAGAAAATGACAAAAATGGCATTCAAACTGTGAATCTTTTTTGTGATGGCTGTGTAGGTCAGGCGAAAAATACCATTATGATTTCAATGCTACTGTATTTCATTGCAAAAAGCACTTATATAGATGAGATATTCTTAAGATTTTTCGAACCATACCATGGGCAGAATGAAGGGGATTCTGCCCACAGTGCGATATCTTATACCTTAAAAAAATGTGGAGAAATTTTCACACCGTCTCAACTCATACCTATAATTCGCCTCGCAAGAAGGAAACACCCGTATACTGTGAACCAGCTTAACTATTTTGACTTCAAAGATTTTAAGAAATTATCAAAGGAGGTAAGATTGCTAAATATAAAGACTGATGATCAAAAAGAAAAAATTAATTGGACAAAAATAAAAGAAGTGAAAATATCAAAACAAAATTTACAAAAAGTTTACTTCAAAAGTTGCCATAATACCGACACATACAGATCTTTAACTTTAAAAAGAAATGTCTGTTTGCCAGATATCCCCTTAACATCTCTCAATACTAGTCCAAATAAAATATCTGCAGAAAAATATAGGGATTTAAATTCATTTTGTACTTCAGACATGCCGGTTATAAGAAATTTAGAACACAAAATATTTTTTCAAAATTTGCCTTTTCAAAACTAATTATTGATTTTATTATTCACATTGTATTCAATACCTAATCATATTTTGTTGTGTTATATAATGTTGATTAAACAGTTTTTATTGTTGTTAATTACTAATAAATGTTAAAATAAATGTATTTCAATTTCTAAACATAATTTTTTTTTGGCTGTAAGTCGTAATTAATCATTTCCGCTGTTTCATTTTTTGGCTAATGGTCGTAACTCCAATAAACTTGTAAAAAAACGTCTTTAACATCAAACCACAGAAACTGCAATGTATGTAGCTCTTAGATTAGTCAAAATACAACAGAAACCCAAAGGAAACAAACCAATTTACTTAAACATTTATCAGTAATACGTGTTTAATTTTACTAAAAATCTTATAATGCGCCTCCTGGATATTATTGTAAATTTGAGATACGACCAATAGCCAAAACAACGACGAATTGTTTCGAAACTGAGAAGTAGCTTTGTCAATAGTGTTTTAAAAGAAAAGAAAATCCAGAAAATGAAAATATGTTTCTCATTGACGGCTGCTGTGCCGTGTAGTGGTTGTAAAAGAAGAAGAAGAAAAGATTCAGAACGCCCAACCCCCAAAAATGTACGGTCTCCCCAAATTGCATAAGTAGGGAATTCCAATGCCTCCAATAGTATCTTGTGTACAGTCCCCATTACATAATTTATCGAAATTTTTAAAAGACATGCTTAAAAATAGAGTAAATAAAACCACCTCATACGTAAAAGACTCCTGGCATTTTAAAGAAAAAAATTAACGATACAGTACTTCCTAATAGATATAAGATAATATCGCTTGGCATAGTTTCTCTATACACCAACGTCCCAATACAACTCGCTATAGATATTATAAGACAAAAATGGAACCTTATCAAACAGTTTACTGACATACCTCTGGAAGAATTCCTGTCAGCAACTGAATTAACATTAAAGTCAACTTACTTCTCATATAACAACACATACTATAAACAAACTGAAGGATGCGCTATAGGGTCTCCCATCTCAAGCGTAATTGCTCAAATGGTTTTGGAGGACCTAGAAAATACTATGACATCAAAACTACCTTATCCGCTACCATTTTTTTATCGATATGTGGATGACTGTTTCACTGCAGTTCCGGAAAAAATGTGTGACGATATTCTAAAAACATTCAATTCTTACCACCCTAAAATTCAGTTTACCATTAAAATAGAAAATAATCAAAAAATTAACTTTTTAGATATGACCATCCATCGGGAGAACAACTCTATTAAAACACAGTGGTATACCAAAACCACCTGGTCGTGCCGATATTTGAATTTTTTATCAAACCATCCAATATCCCAAAAAAAATCGGTCGTAATTGGACTTGCAGATCGTGCTATAAAACTGAGTGACACAATATACAGGGATAAAGCAAAAAATATTCTAATCAAAAATAGTTATCCATCTAAACTCATTAATTCTATCTTTAAGTCACGACTGCAAAATCTCATAAACAATCCCCTGCCACCACAAAAAAACAGAAATAAAAACAATTACTTGTCACTCCCGTATATAAATGGACTATCTGAAAATCTACAAAAACTTTCTAATAAATATGATATATCAGTTTGTCACAAAGGTCATAATCTATTACAACAAAATTTCAGCTCACTAAAATGTAAAACCAATAAAAATAAAAAAATCTCATACAATATACGAAATTCCATGTAACAACTGCCCTAGGGTCTACATTGGTCAAACCTCCCAATATTTACAAAATAGATTAAATGGACACAAATACGATAAAAAAATAATAAAACAGCCTTAACTAATCACGAACAGCAATTATCACATACGTTTAATTTTCAAGAGACTACGATACTTAAAACTGAAAAAAACCAACAGAAAAGGGAGTTCTTGGAAATGATATATATTAAAAAAAACAAAAATAGTATCAACGATAAAACTGACATTAAAAATTTAAGTAAAATATATAACAACTTAATTGTGTAACATAATCATCAAAATAACCAAGAAAAAAAATCAAATTTACGTTCACATACTTCCTTTCTTTCGAGGTTCAAACGGAAAAAAAAAGCATCAAAACAAATAAAATCAGTACGAATCGTTTCTTACTCCAATATAAATTTAGTACCATTTTAACTGTTCGTATATTTGTTTACGGTGTAATACGTTTAAATGTTCTGTGCTATGTGACATATATGTATTATTTTAATTTTAGCATTAATTGTAACGAACTGTGGTGTATGGAAATATGTTAAAATGCCGACATTTAAATCCCTGATAATGTTTTAATTTCTAGGTAAGCCGAAAAAATCCTCTTTTTGAAAAATTTTTAATTATTGTAATTTTCCTCTTTTATCTCATTACAGACAACTGATGAAGACCAAAATATGGTTGAAATGTTTTGAACTCTTGCTATGAAATAAATTTTGCCGATCTCTAAAACTTGCCAATTAATTCAGTGAACCAAATACCCAAGAAAATTCCATAAGAATATAGTTAAAGGTTCCAGAAACGTATATTCCTATATATATATATATATATATATATATATATATATATATATATATATATATATATATATAAGTAAAAAACTACACTGCAGTTTTGTTTAAAACTAAAATATCCCCGAGAGTTTGTTATATCAGAAGGAAATATGCCACGTATCTATTGTTTGAATATTTTTAGAAAATATTCTATGCTTCGTCCTTTAAATGTGGTTCATGGGTTATTTTTACTTACAAACAAGAAAAGAGTAGGTAGCAGCCTGTTGGGGTTAATATATTCGCAGAAGATCCTCAGCCTCCATTCTGATTAACGGAGCTGCTCACATGAAAACGACTCGGGGGATGGTGGTCGTCGTCGCCTACTGCAGAGGGATACGCTGAAAATTTCCTTCCTTTAAATTACCACACTCTAATTTGTAAGTACGACAATCAGATACACTGGTACTTCGAAATAAATTTATGACAAATTATCAATTATTTATTGTCATCTCTTATGAGCTGTATTTTTAATTAAATAACTAATTTACCGTCCAACGGCCAACCTGAAACTGCCGATTAATGCTTGTTACTGCCAATTATTACCATATAATTGTACACCTACTGCCAGGTTTACACCTCGTGAAAAAAACAAGAATTTCTAGAGCAAGGCAAGATCACAGTTATCATGATCGCGATGGTGAACTTTATATATTTTCGTAGGAAACGAAGAAATATAATAATAGAAAATATACAATATTATCTTGCCTTGTTTTATAAAATATTATTTTTAGCAGTTGCTTTTGTGTTCCTAATGTTATTCTTAGGTTAATAATTACCTATAATATAATTATTTATTACATGTTTCCAAACAAAAATGTTTGAAAAATATTGTGGCAGCGGCAAATTGCCCCCGACCTGCAATATATTAGGTATTTCAATTGAAATGTTGCATTAATGTTCTAGGAAGGGCGCGACCCACTTGGCTCCCCCCTTGGATCTGCCACTGCATCCTCCTCTGTTTGCTAAACCTCTTTTTACTCATTTATCATTATTACCGATGTTACATCGGAACGACGATTTGAAAATACTAGCATCCTAGTTCTGTCCCACTTGATACGCCAATGGATAAAAACATATTTAATATAATAAATCATGGCTGCTTTCTAATCGTATTATCAGTGCTGCATTCAAATTATACAATAATTTAAAAAAACCGTGGAACGGGGACCGCCTATGCAAACAGATTAGATGAAGATGTAGATTTTTATAACCCACCTTACATGACGCCACGTCGCGCGTCGTTAAGATTAGGATCGCTTCGCCTAATCTTCCTCGGAAGGGCAAAAGGGTTTTATACATATTCGCACAATTTCTCTTTCGCTGGTTGCCAGTAGGGTCATTATAAAAAAATTTAATATTTTATTTTCTTTTTTTGTGGGAATAGCTAGTCCAGCGGACAGTTAGCCAAGAAAAGTTTGTGTTTTTCCGGAGGAAAACTATTAATAAGGAATCATTATTCTTGGGATTAGACCATAAGGAGATCCAACATCTTATGCTGTGTTATCCATAAAATCGTGCACTGGCGTAGTTAGTTTTTTTTCTAGGGGACTCAAATATTGTATTACAGACTAAACTTGTATTTTTTAATGGTACACCCTGTATAGTTTAAAGCAGCTAAAAGTACATCCTTTAACGCTTCTCAAAAATATATAATAATTATTAAGAAAATAATAACAGTTTTACAAGTTGGCTGTGGTTGTAGGTACGCAGTGCAAAATAAAAGCTCTTAATGACAAATATTACTGTGTTTAATTTGGGAAATTTTGTGGAATCTGAGTGTCGTACAGTGCTTTACATCATACTTTGATGGTTAATGCCTAATATCAGAATCTATGAAAATTACGAAAAATATGGCATTTTAGTTTGTTCAATGTAATAAAAACACAAATGAGGTTTCTTAATTATATTTAAATAGGTGAGTCCTAAGTTGTTAGTTACAATTTTTTTTAAAAACAATTTTCACGTTTTATTTTAATAGATATTCGGAAAGAAGGCAGACCAGATATTTTTTAAGAATCAGAAAACTTTACAAGATTATGGAGCTTTTATGCGTCCGCAACCAAAATTATACAGGGTGTTAATGAATGTCACGTAGATACGGAAGGTGATAATTCTTTGGCTTATTCTATGACTAAATACAGGGTGTTGAAGTTGAAATTTTTTTAAATAACTTTTACAAAAAATAAAACAAAATAGGGCAATGAGGGGTTTTTTGAGATGGGAAATCATAATTGTTTAATAGTTTTTATGTGGCACCTAGAGGGCGTTACATACGCTATTATTATTTACTTTAATTTGTCGTAACTTTTTTGACGGTTAACTTTTGGGATTTTTTTATGAATAAACCTTATTTTTATATATGTTTTAAACAGAAAATGCATACTTGCTTAATAACTCTAGACGTAACCGTTTTGGAAAAATTTGCAAATTCGTGCGTCGGTGTCAGGTTACCCACTCTCTTAGAGGCTAGATGAAGTTAATGGAAACATTACAAAAACTTAGCATGTTATCGTTAAAATAAATAACTTTTATATTATACAGGAGTACTAAGAATTGTTTCATTCTTGAGATACAGAGTTTTAACCTTTTGTTCGTTTTTTCGTTTTTCTTACACGTTTTCCGAGTTTATTATCTCCAATTTGGTACATTTATTAGTTTTTAGAACCTATACAATAACTATAATCAAAATTGTCGTATGCAGTATACAGGATTTCTTTTGCGCCACCGGCGATTCCACTCTCCTGTGTTTTTGAATACCTTGTATCATAATTTGGCTTTCTATGTTTTTTCTCATTCTTTTTGTTTCTTTTCATTTTTATAGTATCTGTTATCGTTTTCTAGATCTTTGCGAAAATAGCCGTCTATGCAAACCAAGTATTATCAAAGTAATAAAATTGAAAAAAAATCTAGTGGATAATTAATTAACAATTTAATTCTCACTTTACATCAAAAACATGAATCATAAGAACTGCTGAAAATGACCTCCTCTTGTTAAAACAGTGGCGGCTATTCAAGTGAACTAGGTGAAGTGTTACTTCACCAGGAAAAATAAACCAGCAAACATCTAACTATATTTATTATATATCTCTTAAAATTCTAGTTTTTACATTCATTTATTCACCTAATTCGTAAAAAATAAACCGTACATCTCGAATAAAGATTTTTAAATGACGGTTGGCGGCATGTCTTTTTAAAACTGTCAATCGAACTTTATTATAACAACTATAACAGTGGCGCAAACCGCTTCGACTTTGCTGGAGGTGCTATGTTTAGTTTACGATTTTCCTACTATGTTGCCATGTCGACCGCATGGAAGAATAATGTTAACCGGCGCCATACAACGCTCTCGGTGAATTGCAGGCGCAGTACACTACACCCACGTGTCGTTCAGTTTGCGGTGGTTGTTTACTTTTATTTTCGCGAATTTTGCTGCAATCGGTGAGTTTCTTTGCAGTTTGCTTGGCTGTTTTGTGTTATATTTATTTATGGTCTTGTTACAAGTTCAAATTCGAAGTTAATAAATGTGATTGTTGACTGGAATAAATTAAAAGACGTCTTTGAATTCTGATGAAAAATCAATCCGCCTTGCGAATGGATTTTTAGATGAGAAAAACGATTTTGAATTCACGTTTCTGGCATTAGTGTTTAATGACATTTTCTCAATCACGGACAAACTATTTGAAGTTCTTCAAAAAAAATCGCTTGACATTCATTTTTGCATATCCAATATAAAATGCTGTCGTGAGGCGCTCTGTAAAAAAACAAATGAACATTTTTTTAATACCATGTTTGATAAAGCAAATTCTATTACAGAAATAAATCATTACAAACGTTAGCTCGCTAAGCTTTCACCTGAAGAAATTAGGGCTAAGTACCCTTTTTTTTTGACATATTTTAATGGAAATGACCTAAGATTTCGACAAGTGCTAAATTTTCCGAATATAATTTAAAGTGACCCTTTTGAAAGTTATAGAAATATTTTCAAAAAGTCTTAAAAATGCTTCAAATGTGAATATAAAACAATTGAAAAAAATTAATGAAAATAAATATATTTTTTAAGAAATACATATATCTCAAGAAAGACAATATCTCAAGGAAGACTTCTCTTGGCAATATTTCACTTCAAAAGGAATTTCTGGAGAAGATTAGGGTAACCCATCCATTTTATGAGGCTGTTATAAATAAATTTGCTGCTATGAAGGATATGATAATTGATTTACTATACAAAATTTAGGTAAGTCATAAAAAAATATTCTACCTCCCCCACATATAAAAAAAAACCGCGAGCCGCCACTGTGTTAATATGCTGGACTCCACGTCTCGTAGACTGGCGAACTCTCTCGAATATCACAAGTGTATTGCGAATTATTTCACATGAAGCTATAATTCTGTTTCTCAAATCTTCCCCTGACTGGATAGGAGTCTGATACACCAATGATTTTAAATGTCCCCAGAAAAAAATATTTTAAGCAATTTAGATCGGGGGACTTTGGGGGCCATGGCTGGGGTCCACCTCGACCTATCCAACGGTTGTTGTATTGTCGATTTAAAAACTCCCCTACATTCAAGCTAAAATGTTGCGGTGCGCCATCATATATAAACCACATTTGGTAGCTTATTTCAAGCTCTTCTAACATCAGCGGGAGTTCTTCTTAAAATTGACGATAATACCGTCCGTTTAATCTTCTTGGCAGGAAAAAACGGTCCACAAAATGGTCTCCAATAATACCAGCCCACATATTCCATCATCACTAAATAAAATTTTATTTCCAAAGAATGGGTTTTAGGTCAACATTTGAATGAACCACTCGCAAAAAAAGAATCGGAATGGAAAATCGGGAGGGAGAAGAGCTTGGACTCTTTGGATATGGTAAGGATACATCAAATTATCCAATAAAATTTTATAAAGAAGCACACGTGAAATGTCTAATGTTGCCGCAATTTTTCTTGTACTTGTACCTGATTCGTTTTCTACAGTACTCAGGACTGCTTCCCCAATTTATATAGTGCGATGTGCTCCTGATAAATGAATAGACTTCTAGAAAGTTCCATTTTCGCTCAATCGAATGTGAACCTGAGCAAGAGTTCTTGAATCAGGCTTTTGTCGATTTGGATAACGCTGCGAATAGAGTCGTTTAGCTTCAAACGAATTACCATTGGCAAGACCATAAATGAAATGAATACCCGCATATTCACGGTTTGTAAACTCAAACATTCTTAAATATTAAATAGCTCAAAAAACTTTAGAAATATTAAATAGCGCAAAAAACTTTAGAAACTTTAACTATCACAATTATTTTAAACTAAACCTCTAAAAAGGTAACAAACGGAAAATATTATTATGCTGTTTACTTCGCTATCAAAATTATTTTATACTAAACGTCAAAATATGTTACACGTGGAATAGTCAACTAGATTTTTTTTCAATTTTGTTTGATTATACTTGGTTTGCATCGACGGCTATTTTCGCAAATTAATAAAAAATGATTACAGTTACGATAAAAACGTAGATAATTAAAAAGATTGAAGAGAAAAACGGCGATCCAAATGATGATATTAGGATTCTCGGTGGCACAAAAAATAACATCCTGTATACTGCATACGACAAATTTGGCTTTTGTACAGGTTCTAAAAACTAATAAATGTACCAAATTGGAACTAATAAAATAAAATAACGTCTGAAAAGGTGTAAGAAAAACAAAAAAACGAAAAAAAAATTAAAACTTTGACACCCTTTATCTCGAGAATGAAACATATCTCAGTACACCTTTATAAGATAGAAATTATTTATTTTAACGGTACCTATTACAAACTAATCTGTTGTGTTTCCGGCAACTTCATCAAGCGTCAAAAGGAGTGGTTACCTCTAGCATTCTTGAACAAGTATTCCTTTTTTGCTTAAAAAGTTGTAAAAATAAGATTTATTCACAAAAAAATTCTAAAAGTTCTATTGTCAAAAAAGTTATGGCAGAGTAAAGTAAATAACAATATCGTACGTAGCGCCCTCTAGGCGCTAGATAAAAACATACCAAATTATGATTTCTCATCTCAAAAAACACCCGATTACCCAATTTTGTGAAAAAAAAAATATTTTTTGGCAAAAGTTATTTGAAAAAGTCTGAAATAAAATTTCAATTTCAATACCTGTATCTTCGAAACGAATCATTGGCGGACATGTTTATATAAACTTTTCGTCATAGAATAAGCCAAAGAATTATCACCTTCCGTATCTACGTGACATTCATTAACACCCTGTATAACAAAGAAAATCGAAAAACAGGATGATGTTAATAGTTTGGCTTCTGTGGAGGCACAGCCTCCAAATGAATGTATCGTCGTAAAAAAACAAGTTGGTGTTTGCAAGACTCGGGTATAGTAGAATATAAAAATCGTACACCATTTGCATCTTGGCGAATGCGGACCGACGTTTAAAGTTTTGTAATAGTTATATTAAACAAATTCAAAGTAATATTAACTTTGCAAGATCAATAATATGGTCTGATGAGGCCCACTTTTCTAGTTCTGGCATCTCTAACCTCCATAACACTCGGCATTGGTCCCAAGAAAACCATCACGCCATTTTTGAAAAGGAATAACAAGACGTTTTGATTTTACCGTGGCAAATTTTATTTTAGAAAGACAAATAGTATATGAAGGAACTATGACAGAGAATCAATATTTAGAAATTCTTCAAGATGTTGTATCTGAATTACTTAACAAGATGGCGAACCTAGTTACAACTCCTATATTATTCACCCTTTTTGGATAATAATTATAATTTTCCCAAAAGATGGAATGGTACACATAGACCGATAAGGTGGCCAGCACGGTCACCAGATCTTTGTCTTAGATTTCTTTTTATGAGGTTTTAAACTCCGGGCTGGGGAATTATTTGAAGGAAGCAATGTCAATGTCTCAGTTTTTTCCGTGTCTCTTCCTTTTATCCCAAAATCCTGACTTGTTCTAAGATGAAAACAAGGACGTTCGGTGTGGTAAAGTATTCCTGAAGATTAAGAGAGTGCTATCCCTCAGAAAAACCTAATAGCACTTTTTGCCTTGAGCTTCTATTCACCCTTGAAAGTGATGAATATTATTCCACGCTTTTTCCATTACTTTTCTATCTTTATCCCGGAATCCTGGTTTGTCCCGTATACTTTACTTTTCAGGGACTCCGGGAGAATGGATATTCTTTATCTTGGACTACTTCCCCCTTTCCTGTTCAGATACCCGGTGGCACTTCTATCCCTCCAGGTTTCCCACTGTTCTTGTTTTCTCCCGCAGAGCACAGGTACCACACACCCTTGATGGTGGTTTTCTGGCCTTCCGATGCAGATGTTTCAAGTGAACAGAAATAGCGTAACCTCCAAAAATAGCAACGGTATCTCCCGACTATAAAATCCTTCTTCACTAGGACACCGTACGTGCAGATATGCCATTAGGTAGGCTTTTCGCTTCTCATATGGCCCACGGGACTACTACCTCAAGGTCATCATCTTGGTCACCGCACTTGCAAATGTACTAACAAGCAGGTTTTCGCTTCGCTATGAGCCCACAGATCAACACCTGAAGGTCTTCACCGTGATCTAGTCAGTAGAACTCTTTCCTGTCGACTGTAGTATCAGGATTAATATTTAGTATTAAAAAACCAGAGCCAACTTGTAAAATTATTATTATCTTGTTAATAATTCTAAATTGCAAAATATTAAAATAAATATTAAATGTTATGTATTTTTGAAGGGTACCTGGAAAATGTAAATTTTCAATTCCCCCCCTGTAAACAAACATTAAAAACACGATGGACAAAGGAATGGTCTTTGTTGATTTTTCAATTTGCACAGTATTTGAACATATTGATATAGTTAGGTGTTTTAAATGTACTGGCTACAATCACATGAGCAAAATCTGCTCTAAACTTCAAAATTATTTAAAATGTGGAAATCCTGGTCAGCAAATGTTATTCGTCCAAATTTCAATGAGGTAAACCAAAAATTTAAACTAGGATATTTAATTAATTATAATCCTTTTGATCCTACTTGCCAAATTTACCAATCACATATAAAAAGAGGTAAATTAAATATTATGTATGAGAAATAGCAATCACAGTTTAAAAATTCCTCAAATACTAACTTAAGTCAAAATTATGGTAGGGAAATATACCATTTGAATATCCAAGAGTGATTAAATTCTAAAGATGAAGTTGAGCATTTTTTATATCAAGAAAAACCTATTATCGCATGTTTTTCGGAAACGTATATAACAGATGAAATTTGCAGTGAAGAATATTAAAGATTATACAATGTATAGATACAATTCTTGTTCAAAGAACACTGGTGGACTTTTGAAACATATTTTTGAAAATGTCGAAATTTTAAATGTCATTACGTATTCAATTTAATATTGATATTGAAAAATTACTAGAAGAAATTGTTTACAACCAAATTTTGGATCACATAGAACAAAATTTTAGTTCCCTTTCAATCTGGAATTCTGCGCAGACACTCGCACTCAAGTTGCCCTTCAGCATGTAATTGAAAACCGGAGAAACATGGCAAATAAAGAAATTATAATAGCGGTATTTTTAGATTTTAAAAGAGCATTTGAAACAATAGAACAAGGAATAGACTATTAGAGAAATTATATAAATATGGGATAAGGGGTAATGTTCTTAAATGGTAGTAAAATAATTTTAAGACCAGGACACAAATAACAAAATTTTCTAATGTATATTCAAATAAACAGATTAATGTAGGTGTGTACCACAAGTAAGCAAACTAGGTTCTTTATTATTTATTTTATATATCAATGATTTACCGGGTGTTTTAAAAAACTGTAAAATACAAATGTTTGCAAATGACACACTAATTTACATTAAAGATAAGGATATTACATTAGCAAGTAATAAGATAAATCGAGAGTTAAAATTAGTCCTTAACTGGTTAAATATAAGTAAGTTAAAATTGAATGTAGAAAAAACAAAATGTATGACTATTAACGCGACAGACAAAACTAACATATTTATTTTTGGTAAGAATTTGGATATTGTTGAATCCTTTAAATGTTTGAGTATTATTTTAGAATCAAAGTTAAAATTTATTGATTTTTTTTGAAAAAACTATTTCGAAAATAGCGGGTAAAATGAACTATCTAAAAAGAATAAGCAATCATTTATGACTGTTTGTTAAAAAAAACAATTTATAATGCAATCATATTAACACATTTCTTGTATTGTCCAACAATTATATATATATATATATATATATATATATATATATATATATATATATATATATATATATATATATATGGCAAATGAAGATATTTTTCAAAAACTTTAAGTTTTACAAAACAAGGGAATGAGAAAAATTTTAAATAAATAAATAAAGATAAATATACGAATATTAGTGATATGTTACGTATTTTCAAATGGCTAGATGTTAAAAATTTGATATTTTTTTATATTAAAATAAATATATATTCATTTATAAAATTGAAAATAGTTTACTTCCAAATCATTTAAAGGAATTTATAAACCAAAATTTAGAGTTTCATCAATATAATACAAGGCAAAAAGACCATTTCCATTTAATTCTACCCTTCAACAATTTGCTTTTGTAATATTTTATATGGGATTAAAAGAATTTAATAATTTAAAAAAAGAAATAAAAAATGAACCATCACTTAAGAAATTGAAAAAGTCCTTAAAAATTACTTATTTAAAAAACAGTTTATATAATTTTAATATGTTAAAAGTTTTATTAATATTATTATTATTGTTATATTTTCATAGGTTAATAATAACCGTATAATAGTTACATAAAGTTGTATAATATGTACTTCAAATATTATTGTAATGTAAATTTTGTAGCAGATTTTTGCTAATAAACTCTTAAACTAACTAATTCCTTATGGATATTGGTATTTGAATGTTCAAGCAAGAAGATTCCAAAAAATATATGCCTTAAATTTATATTATAGATCACCCGGTAGAAACGTTCTTGATTTACAATTTTTTCAAGTAAAATGTGAGTTCCGTTGGGATGAAGACAATGTTACTATTCACTTGAGAAATTTTAACATACATATTCTGAATGATTACGCTTACGTTAAAAAACTGATTAAAATTATAAATTAGTGTGGATATAAATAAATGATTCAAGATTATACAAGAATAACTGACAAATCCAAAACCATAAATCGATTTAGTTATATCCAATGATTTTAATCTATATTGTGGTGTAAATAATTTGCCAAAAATTAGTGACCATTGCTAGATTTTTGTAAATATTGAAGACCTTCGGAAAATATTTGAAAAAAAAACGAAAATTCTTAAGTATGTTGATTATCGATTATTAAATATAGAACTTATTTCATTCTTTTGGGACTATCAGATCACAAATATTGATAAAATATTTTAAGAATGTGTATGGAATAACTTGAAGAAGAAAATACTGTGAACGTAAAAAAAGCTCGAACGCCTTGGTCAATAAAAATATTGTAGATGCTAAAAAAATTAGAAATTCGAATTATCAAAAATACATCTTAACGAATTCAATCAATGATTGGGAAGAATACAAGAAAGCAAGGAATCACGTAGTTAGCACATTGAGAAAAGAGAAATCTATTTATTATAGAAACAAATTTGACAATAATAAGGGTAATAGCAAGAAGATTTGGAAAACTTTCAAATTGTTGGTGTATCCAGAAACCAAAAAAACTTTTGACTGAAATTATATTTGATGATGAAAAAGAAGTGAATTCTACTGCTGGAAAATTAAACAGTTTCTTCAAAAAAGTATTGAAAATATATTAAAGTCAATAGACAAGGGAAATGATGAGTTTTGCAAAATTAATTATGTGCACAAAAACATCTTAGCTACATTTTTTGAACATTATAGTGAGATGCTTACCAAAAAAATAATGAAAGAAGCATTTAAAAGCATAGGGTATCTATTATTGAATTTAATAAATACATCATTGAAGTTTGGCAAAATTCCTGAAAAATTAAAGTGCTCCTATGTTACACCGGTTCCAAAAATTAAAAATTCCAAGAAGTACGATGAATTGCGACCAATCAATGTATTATGGGATGTAGCAAAATTGTTAGAAGTTGGTTTAGCAACAATTTTGGAAATTTATATATTTATATATATACAGGGTGGTGCAACCAAGATGGCGTGGTCGATTGTGGGCAAACGGAGAGGAATTTGAAAAAACATTTTTGGGATATGATTGATAGTCAAGAACGCTGTGTTTTAAAATTATACCCATTATACAGGGTGGTCTGAAAAGTTCGTGGTGAACCAAACTTGTGTTTTTTTAAATGGGACACCCGGTATATTATTATTTTAGTTGATTCTCCTATTCGTTACGATCATTTTGATATGAGGTTTGTTGGGTCTAAAATTTATACCAAGGGAATGGGACGAGGTTAAAATGGAAAAAAGGGTTATACTCCGGCCATTTTTTGAAAACAATTGAAGCAGGTATGGAAAAACCAAATATTCTATAAAATGTATTATATCTAGGACTACAATAATCGCTTGTAAGTCGTTCAAAATTATTCACTGTTATACAGGGTGGTCAAGTTTTGAAAATTTACCTTGGATTGAATTTTTTTAAATGGAACACCCCTTATATTTTACTGTCATATTAAAGATAACATCGCCAGCTTTCAGAAAATACCCTATTTGATATCTTTCTAACCAACAGTTTTTTAGTAAATTAACCGTGAAACCAAAATTTACTCATTCTAACAGAAACGGTATTATTTACGTTGCTTAAATTGACTACCTATAATATAAGGAGGCCATGATATAATCATAAATGAAAAGAAAGATTGACATTCTTGTCAAAACCGCAAAGTGTCAGAGAATTGGCATCAATCACCATTGTTTTTTGACGATAAGCCGAGAAATTGTTAAGTAACAATGAGTTTGAGTACTCCAGAGTTGATAAACATGACTTTTATGTTGGGCGAGTGTCAAAAAAACCCTTTACTAGCAAGCAGGGTTTATGCGGTACGATATCCCGATGCCGAAAAAAAACCAAGACCCGAAGCTTTTGCAAGTTTATTAGAGAGGTTTCAAGAAACAGGCAATGTTGCTTTTAAGAAACGTAAAGTAATTAATAAACCAGTTACCAATGAAGATAATGCTTTGACAGTGTTATTAACAGTGCAAGAAAATCCACACACAAGTACCAGGGAAATTGAGAGAGCTACTGATATTGAACGCACTAGTATTAAACGGATTCTGAAACAACATAAATATCATGCCTACCACATTGAATTACACCAAGAACTGTATGATCGCGATTACGTCCAACGACAAGAGTTTTCAATTTGGTTTTTAAATACAATTTGGGATAATCCAGGTTTTGTAGATAGGGTGCTGTTTTCAGATGAAGCAACTTTTAAAAGCAACGGCTTGGTTAACAAACATAATATGCACTATTATTCAACCGAAAATCCACATTGGATTCGTCAGGTGGACCATCAAAATAAATGGTCAATTAATGTTTGGGGAGGTATAATTGGCTCTCATGTTATAGGACCATATTTCTTTGAAGAGCATTTAACGGGAGAAGTCTATTTAAATTTTTTGAGAAATGAGTTGCCCGTATTGCTCGAAGACTTACCTTTAATGTTAAGAAATTTCTTATGGTTCCAACATGATGGAGCACCCCCGCATTACCATAGGTATGTAAGACATTTTCTCAATAATTGGAAAGGAGAGCATTGGATTGGGCGAGGTGGACCAGTTAAGTGGCCTGCGAGGTCACCCGATTTAACGCCACTAGATTTCTTTTTATGGGGACATGTTAAAGAAGAAGTTTATAAAGAGGTTCCAACCACAGTGGAAGATATGAAGTTGAGAATAATAAGCAGTTTTCGCAACATTTCAGACCTGACTTTGAGAAAAGTGAAACTTTCATTTATGGATAGACTGGAAATGTGCCTTCAGCAAAACGGTGGTTTAGTTGAACATCTTTTATAAGTTTTAATTACATTGTTTTTGTAGATTTATATTAAATTTATTTTTTTTTGTAAAAAAAGGTCTGTTATTAATACTGTCAAAGCATTATCTTCATTGGTAACTGGTTTATTAATTACTTTACGTTTTTTTTAAAGCAACATTTCCTGTTTCTTGAAATCTCTATGATAAACTTGCAAAAGCTTCTATCTTGTTTTTATTTCGGCATCGCATCATCAAAGAACAATATTTATTTATTTACTGATGACAATATTCTAACACTTTGCTGTTTTGACAGGACTGTCAATCTTTTGTTCAATTTATGATGATATCATGGCCTCCTAATATTAAATTGTCAATTTTAACAACGTGAATTCAGAGTAATTCGTGTTAAAATGAAGAAATTTTGATTTCACAGCTAATTTACTGAAAAACTGTTGGTCAAAAAGGTATCAAATATGGTATTTTCTGAAAGCTAGTAATGTTATCTTTAACATGAAAGTAAAATATACAGGGTGTTCCATTTAAAAAAATTCAATCCAAGGTAAATTTGCAAAACTTGACCACCCTGTATAACAGTGAATAATTTTGAACGACTTACAAGCGATTATTGTAGTCCTAGATGCAATACATTTTTATAGAATATTTGGTTTTTCCATACCTGCTTCAATTGTTTTCAAAAAATGGCCGGAGTATAACCATTTTTTTCCACTTTAACCTCGTCCCATTTCCTTGGTATAAATTTTAGACCCAACTAACCTTATATCAAAATGATCGCAACGAATAGGAGAATCAACTAAAATAATAATATACCGGGTATCCCGTTTAAAGAAACACAAGTTTGGTTCACCACGAACTTTTCAGACCACCCTGTATAATGGGTATAATTTTAAAACACAGCGTTCTTGACTATCAATGATATCCCAAAAATGTTTTTTCAAATTCCTCTCCGTTTGCCCACAATCGTCCACCCCATCTTGGTTGCACTACCCTGTATATATATATATATATATATATATATATATATATTTATATATATATATATATATATATATATATATATATATATATATATATATATATATATATATATATATATATATATATATATATATATATATATATATATATATATATATATATATATATATATATATATATATATATATATATATATATATATATATATATATATATATATATATATATATATATATAAATATATATATATATATATATATATATATTTATATACTGTTCACTTCTCAAAAAAATTTATTTTTAAAAGTTGGTGCCTATCGTTTAACTAGAAATAGACATGTGAGGTATAATGTAGATGTAATAGTAAGAGAGCGTATGTCACTTTTTCGAAATTGGTCCAAGAATAAAGTACCCTTATGTTTGTATTAAAAACAATTTATTGGAAAAAGTTGTTTAGAATTAAAAACTAAATTCAATGTTTTCTTATTTTGAGATTTTTTCGAAACCTATACGCCACTGACCGATTCTAGTTCACAATAATATATAAAATACCAATTATCTGGAATAACTTAATTGGCAAAACATGTGTTCCACCAACTGGTGACATAATATATGTAGGTAAATAAACAACTTAGGGTAGTACGTAACAGCGTTAAATATAAAACTACCCTTAAAATGTATAAAGCTTAACATTAACAAAACTTTCCAGCAAACTTATTGTTTTTTCCTTACGTTATATTCATTACATGGTAAGCCAGTAAAACAAAAAGAAAAAATTGCTCAGTAGCGTGTCGGTTTAAAAAAAAAGAAAAATATTATATTTTAAAATATTTATATGAAATTTTATATCTGAATTTAGTTTTTAATTCTGAACAACTTTTTCTTATATTTTTTTTTCTATTACAAAAAATAAGGGTAGTTTACTCTTGGATCTTTTTCGAAAAACTGCATAAGTGCGCTTACTATTATCTCTACGTTATATCCGACAGGTCTATTTTCGGTTTAATGATATGCACCGACTTTTGTCGAGAATAAAAAGTTTTCAGAAGTGAATAGTTAAAAAGTTTCGCATATGTTGCATACTTTTTGGACATACTGTATATGTATAAATATTTGGGTATAATTTTGGATAATAAATTAAAATTCAATTTGCATTTTGAACATATTATTACTAAAAATGCTGGAAAAATTGATTATTTAAAACGTATTAGTTCAAATTTAAGTTTTTATTCTAAAAAGATTATATGTAATGGTCGTTTACAAATTTTACAAAACAAGGCAATGCTGTAATATTAAATATGAATAAATATACAAAAATGTATCTCATGTTATATACATTAAAATTGTTAAATGTAGGTAATTTATTTTTTTATTTAGTTCAAATTTGTATTTACAAAATTAACAATAATTTATTACCACAAAATTTAAGAGTTTATTTTTCAAAATTGTCAAATCCATATCTATCAAACAAGACAAAGGAATGTCCATCTAAATTTTTGTTTGAAAATATTACATAAAAATCAATTTTTTGTAAAGGTATTATTCAATTTAACAATTTGCAAATTTAAAAAGGAGTTGCGGGAGTATTTCAAAAACAGTTATAACTAACTTTAATAATAACTGGAAAAGTATCGAAAATGGAACACTTTGTAATATTATATATAATATTCGTGAAGAAGAAAAATAGCACCAAGCGGCAACAACGCCACTCCGAAAGAAGGAAACCGTTTATTTATGCGCCCGGCAAATGAAAATAAACATTTCCATAATTACGTAAATCAAAAGAAAGATTTAGATTTATGGGCCCGAAATTTGAACCGTAAATAACAACACAACACGCGAGTGTTTTCGATTTCCCGTATTTTAGTAATTTATTTTAATTTGTGAATAAATTTTAATAATTTTATTTATAGTTTCATAAAGGATTAGTTCATCCCTGGAGCAATGCCAGTTAGTTATAAACTGCCTTTCATAATGTTTTACGCTTATGCCATTTTTACTTCCCTCGGAAGTATTGTAATAGTGAAGAAATCACCTGTATGTTACCTACTACTTACCTGATTGAATTCAAATTTTGGTCAAAAATTAAGGGTCATATGGGGGATAACCTGGTAACATTTTGGTAAAAATCCAATATGGAAATGTTAAAAAAATTATTACTGAGAAAGTGCTTATACAAGTTATCTCAAATTTTGCACAAAAATAGGGTATTATGTAGGAAACTACTGGTAAAATTTGGTACGAATCCAAGATGGCGGAACAAAATGGCTACTTAATAAAATATTTCAAAATTCAGCCTGAAAACACTGTTTAATGAACTGATTTCAAATTGTGTGCAATAACTAATAGTAGTATAGAGATGAGCTAGTAAAAGTGTGGTACTAATTCAAGAAAGCGGAACAAAATGGCGGCCAAATAAAATGTTTGTAATCTGAAAAAAATCACCCTCTTAGGTTTTACATATCTTCTGGTTTTAGCATCCGTAGATGGCAAAAAATATGTTTTGTCAAGTCCGTCAGTCCGTCTGTCGGTTTGTCTGCCAGTTCGCGACATAGCTACATATTAGATTTACAAATTTTAGAGAAAAATTAAAAATTAATAGCCGCCTAGTGAAGTGTTAAAAAAATTATTACTAAAAAACCGCTTACCCAATTTATCTCAAATTTTGAATAAAAATTGAGTATTATGTAGAAATGAACTGGTAAAATTTTGGTACGAATGTAAAACGGCGGAACAAAATGGCGGCTTAATAAAACAATTTTTCTATCTCTTAAAATTAAGCTAATATTAGGGGCCGCGAATTAAGGGCAAAGACCCAGTATATCGATTTCTCTGGAAAGGCCAAAATGTATATAGCGAGCAAATTTTGAAAATATAAAAATTGGGTAACTGCGCCATTTTGATTTTTTTCCTGTGAGAAAGTTGAATGCTATAATATAAATTGAAATATTGAAATTTGATGCATAAACTGTAATTAACCCAAAAAAGTAAAGATGTGCATCCTCTGAGTTAAAATCCTTTGAGTTAAAAACTTTTTTCTGATCAAGCTAATTTGGTAGCTAATAATAAATCTTATCAAACCATATTTGTTATGTCATGGAAAGGAGGGATGAATCAAAATATCGAATTTCATATAGTTTTTAGGAGCACCAAGTTCAATTTTAATTCTATTAATTATTTTAATTTTTAATAATTTGTATTATTGATTTTCTATGTAGATAGCTTTTTATAGTCATAAAAACGTTGTTTGATTATTCCAGCAAGGATAATATTACTTATCGTCATTCTATCAAAATTTTAAGACAATAGACCGTTACCACCGAGAACGTTGTTTGATTATTCCAGCAAGGATAATATTACTTATCGTCATTCTATCAAAATTTTAAGACAATAGACCGTTACCACCGAGACTCGGTGGTAACGAATAGACTCGAGTACCTACCTGTTCTAGTTATTAGGTACGTCTAACATTTTAACCTAGTGTTAGACCTCAAAAACTTTGAGCCTGATCTTTATAGTAAAACTTCTGATATATTAAACTAAAAAGAGGGAAATAAAATTTTTAATAAAAAAAATAAAACCAACATCAAAAGAAAACATTGAAATGTAAGAAATAATATTTTATAGTTATTATTATAGGTCTTAGCTGGGCGTGGTATAAACGAAATAATATTTCCAAGATTGTTGAAATAAAATATTATTTTTTATTTTTCAATATTTTCTTTTCAAGTTAGTTTTCTGTTGTTAATGGAAGTTATTTTACAATTTTTTCTTAAAGGTTTTATATAAGGTGGTAGTTTATGGCTTGATAAAATAAGCAATTTTGTTTATTTTTTTTGTAAATGGATAACACTTGTATGATGATTTTTTCAATAAAAATACGATTACTATTTTTATTATATTATTTTTATTATACTTTTTAAAACCCTGTCTGTTTTATGTCCATCAAATAAATATCTTCCTGCTTATTATAACTATACTAGGTTTTATACCTTCTTTAAAGACACCCGAGAACGTTGAACAAACGCATTTCAGAGCATAAAAATAGATTTTAAAATAAAAAATCTAACTTAGCCTATGCAAATCATCTGTTACTCGAACAACTTTCATTTAATCATAATTTTGAAATTCTACATATCGAAAATAAAGGCATAAAAGTTAATATGCTTGAATTTCTGGAAATAACAAATTAAATTGACAGACCTTTTGATAAACGACCAATTAGAATCAAATAGCTCTCCTTTATTTAATTTATTTCAGTAAACCTTCCTCTTGTCGTAGATATTTAAGTCATAATTTTAAGTTTTTTCATTTATTGTAATCCAACCTTCTTTGGGTTTTTCCCAATTTATGTTACCTGTGAGTTGCACCTCAACATCTTAAGAAGCTATTGTATATACAAAACATGTCATAATGACAACAAATATAGTGAAAATCTTTAAAACTTTAAGTTGTTTTTTCTAAAATTTTATCCATACATTTTCATTACGTAACGGCCAACAGTATTCAATTTTATATGGATTGTATGCCATGCGCCACTTACACCTCCCATAGGCATTTAGTTCCGAGGTCCTGCATTAGTTCTATAGCCCTAGATCTGCTTTTAAATATAGATGCCATCTACCAACGGCATTTTCACTTGCACTTCCTCATTAAAAATTAGAAACGATGTACTTGTTAACGTCTACATTGACCGAACGTATGCGTATAGTGTTGTTCGCCCGCTTTTCGACAGTCAGTTGTTTCGCAGGAATTAAAAACAAACGCAAGTTTGCACCCTATGCGTGCGGTGTTGTATGTGCGGTCTGGTTCGTTAAGTGAGTACGCACCTTAAGATGGCGCAACAAAATGGCGGTCAAACAAAATATTTTGTAATAGTGAAAAAAATCACCTTCTCAGGTTTTACGTATTTTCAGGTTTTAGCTTCTTTAGATGTCAAAAAATATTTTGAACAATTCTGTCGCTCCGTCTGTTTCTCAGCCTGAAAAATAAATACTCATTATATTAATTTCAAATTTTGTGTAAGCATTGAATGTGATAAACTGATACGAATTCAACATGACGTAACAAAATGACAGTATATGTCAATGTAAAAACTATAGTTTGACAAACTAATCTTGACCCGCGACATAAGGGGGAGGTTTGTCAAAAGCAGGCCGTTTCCGTGGATATGCAAAAATCTAACGTATCAGCTGCGAGGAAAGATATATATATATATATATATATATATATATATATATATATATATATATATATTGTCTCCATGGATACTCGCATTCTTTTCATAGCTCATGATAAACTTGCCAAATTTTACTTATTGAATTTATTTTAAATTATGCCCAAAAATCAAGGGTGGCATAGGCAGAAACTGGTAAAATATTGGTAGAAATCCAATATGATGGAACAAAATGACGCCCAATAAAAATATTTGAAAAGATAGTATAGTGCGGGACACGAAAGAAAACCGGGCGGTATTTAAAATAAAGGTTCATAGTCTTAAGCAAGCGGAAAAGTAAAATTTGTGTACGCAAATAAATTTTATGTTATTTTATTTGTTGTAATAGTTTGCCGCTTCACCTATAAAGTGCGCCAGCTAAGCGGTACGAAAAATTAATCGAGAATTTAGTAAATTTCGCACTGGTCCACTTGTAATTGGGATGAGCCTAGAGTCTCCATGTACTTGCCGCTAGAATGTTCTAGCTATTTCCAGTGGCGCCTATACATTTCGAGCATTTGTTTCTATTTCTATATAAATGCGCTGCGTTGAAGCGTTATAGAGGCCTGTACTCGAGAAGCTAAAAATAATAGTTTGAGTATTTCAATTCAAAATCGAACAGAACGCGCTGCATTTTACACTGGTGTTTCGGAAAGTAGGGTAAGAAAAATTAATTTTAAAGGTGAAGTAGAACATAATGATCGCTCGTGTTCTACTTTACCTTTAAAATCTCCTGGTAAAAGAAGACCCCGATTATCATCCAAAGATAAAATTGACGATGGTGATTTTCAAGTAATTCGACGAACAATAGAGGATTTTTATATAAACTTGAAGATGGTTACAACCTGCAAACCTCTACTTGGTGCTGTAAAGAACAAAATAGATTTTCCGTACGGGTATAAAACCTTAAATCGGCTTTTACGATCAAATGCTTTTGTTTGGCTCACTGGCGGGTGAGATATCTATCAACTGTAAGGCAATATAGGCAAGATGGACGCAATATTGTGTTCTAGACGAAACCTGGGTAGATAATGATATGACAGTGAACAAATGCTGGCAAAGTGAAAGTGTTACAGGTGTTGTTCAGGGAATCCGCTCTAGTAGTCGCTTTATTATAGTTCATGCTGGTTCAGAAGCCAGATTTGTTCCAGGTGCTGCTTTAGTTTTTCGCTCGAGACTAACAATTGGAGACTATCATGGACAGTTGAATAGAGATAATTTTGAAAAGTGGTTGCTCGAGAAGTTTTTACCTAACATTCCTCCCAAATCAGTCGTGGTAATGGATAATGCGTCTTATCATTCTCACGTAGAACATAAAGTGCCAACTAAATACTCTACAAAAGCTCATATGATATCGTGGCTTAAATCGAACAATCTTGTATGTGATCCAACATTGAGAAAATATCAATTATATGAAGTAATATCAGCCAACAAGCCTAGAGAAAAAAAGTATAATATTGACGGTCTTTTACGTAACCTCGGTCATACACCTTTAAGGCTGCCTCCATACATGTGCGACATCAACCCTATTGAACTCGCATGGGCAAGAGTAAAAAAATATATTCGAGAGCTCAACACCGGTGAACTTTCAATTAAAGATTTAAATAAAATAACATTAGAAGCGATTGACTCAATATTGGCTGAAAATTGGAAATCGTATGTTAAACATGTTCGTTCTATTGAAGATAAATACTGAGAAGTAGATGGCAAAATTGAAACGGTTATTGATGATTTAGTTAGCACACTGGGATCTTCAAGTAGTGACGACGAAACCTCATCATTTTCAGAGGAAGACAACGATTTAGAAGGAATCGAACCATTAGAATCACAGCCGTCAACCTCAAAAATGGCTTAGTTTTTTTTTCATATATTTTGTAAAATTGTTCATAAAGTAGCTGTCAATAAACTGCTTCAAAGTAATTAATTTTCTGTTCAATACCGGGTGTCAAAAAATATCTAATATTGCAATTAATACTTGAAAAACTACACAACTCATATTTTTCCAAAATTAACACCTCAATGTAGTTATAGTAGTGGAGCCAGCACTGATTCCAGTGAACAAGATTTATCAAAATTTTAACTTATGCAGTTCGACTTTGGGCTATTCGAGTATGCCAAAAGTGACCGTTTGTCTCCGTCTGTCATATTACTTTGTACAGGGGGCGTCATTGTGAAGTACTATACAGAACGTTTCCTAATTGCGTGCTAATGTTAAAGGGGGGTGATTCTTGGACCTTTTTAAGGAAAAAGTTTAATATGAACCTAAAAGTCTTAACTTTGGAGATACAGGGTTTTAAAAAAACATTCTTTTTAAATCCTAATTCTGATGCTATTATAGATAAATAACTGTGTGAAATTTGAAACACGTCTTTTAAGCATAAAAGGTCATTTTTTATTAACAATCAATTTTTGAAATTTCTACCAGTGGCGTGCATATGTAATTAACCTGGGTAAATCCGTATGCTCCTTAATGCATATGAGACGTGTATCAAATGTCATGCAGTTATCTACAATAGCATCAGAATTGGGATAAAAAAAATGTTTCTTTTTAAACTTTACCATCCTGTATCTCAAAAGTTAAGACTTTTAGGACATAAAAACACCCCCTTTAACATCAGCACGCACTTAGGAAACGCCCTGTATAGTACTTCACAATGACGGCCCCTGTATAAAGTAATATGACAAACGGAGACAGACGGCCACTTTTGGCATACCCGAGTAGCCCAAAGTCGAACTGCATAAATTAAAATTTTGATAAATCTCGTTCACTGGATTTAATGCTGGCTGCCCTTGTAAAATCTGGACTATACTGGGTGGTCCAATAATAGTGGACGTAGGCAGTAGCCCGGGAACCGTTAGTGACAGAACTCAAGAAAAAATATATTTATAGGTAAATCGATTAAGAAAAATCAAAATTAAATCATTTTAAAATTCGAAAATTCGCCGTTTTTGCAACACAAAAGAGATATAGAAGTGCGGTACACGAAAGAAAACAGACAAATATAGATAAAGGTTCATTAAGTATAGTTACATTTTTTAATTATCTGAAGTGCGTATAGTCAAAAAGGAGTGCCATATTATTTAAAGAACAACGGGACTTCACTGGTTTAAAGAAATTCCTTGACCGACCTTCCTAAACCGATTGACTCCGCCCGGTTTTCTTTCGTGTCCCGCACTTTATATAGGTGTTACTAAATCACTATGGACTGAACTAAATTGGGTCACATTTCACTACTCCTAATGAAAGGAAAGGTTCATAACGAGGAAAGATCCGGGTAAATGTAATTTACCGATTTTTTCTCAAGTAAATTCATTACTTTATTGTAATAATACTTCTGCTGAGATTGAACACCAGGAAGCAAAATGTTATGAATGTTATTGACAATTCGTCAAAACGAAGTTTAAAAGGGGTTCTTTTACATAACCCTCTAACAAATATACTTCTGTGTCAATGGCTCACTCTGTTAATTTAAAGCAGAACTTTGAAAATCTGGAATTATTATTCCATAAAATTAAAAGTCGCGGTTGGCAGCTTTTTGGAGATCTTAAGATTGTATCTATGTTATTAGGTCCAACAATCAGGATATTATACCAAAAATCTCCATGTTTTTATGTGAGAGGGATAGTAGAGTACGACAACTGTTTCATTATCTGATGCAAAAATAAAAGAAGAAATTTTTGTTGGACCAAAAATAAATCAAATCCTTGATGAACGATAAGGAATTTGAAGAATTGAACAATAATGAATTGAAGAATGATTATTCCTGAATTAGAAGCTCTCCTTCAAAAATGTTGTGCATAATTTTTTGGATAATCACAAGCATCCAGGCTATAAAATATTGTAGCAACATTGGGATGCAATGAGTATGGAGTTTTTATATTTTCTAGATTCACATCTGATGGATTTTTTCCATAAAAATCTTGGTGATTTTAATGAAGAATAGGGAGAACAATGCCATCAAGACATCAAAATTATGGAAACAAGATACCAAGTCCGATGAAATGTAAATATGATAGTTGATTACTCTTGGTCATTAAAAGTGATATTCCTGATGCAATCCATAAAAAAATCACACCCAGACGTATGGAAAAACGCAGAAAGTATGAGAATAATCGTAATGTAACAATTGTAATCGATATTTTCCTTGTAAATGATTAAATAAACATATTTTTAACTTTATTTTAAAAAAAAATTATAATAAACGATTTTTAAATTTTGTAGAAAAACCAGATGCGTGATGGAAAAAAACGGTTATACTTCTGAATTCAGGACAATTGAATAAAGAATAATAGCCATTAAAATGAAAACAACGCTCAAGAATATTCAATAGGTCGCACAGTGGTTTCCCGGAGACCATTTATGGCCAATAAGGGTTATATTAGAAGTACCTTTAACCTAAGTAAATAAAATATTAAAATATACTAGAAGGTCCAGTAGGCTTAGAAAATAAAAAAAAACTGAAACATAAGAATACCTACAGCTATTAAAACGAAGCGTCTTTTCAATGTTTTACAAACAGGCTCTTAAAACACATTATTTTTCTATTATATTGTTTAAGTTATTGGTAATTATTTAAGTTTATTTGGAAACATATCAACAAAATTTGATACGGAAGCTGCAGAACAACGTAAGTAAAATTAAAACGTTAATTCAATGTTTGATTGTTATTTCATAGTAGCTATTTTGAAGCGTTGTTTTATTCGTGGTTAAAAATGTCTGATATATTTAAAACGTTTTTCTTTGGGAGAAAATTTATGTTTCCGTCATCAACCGTTTTTGCAACTTATGGTGTTTTTAGTAGAACATTATCTAAAGATATTTTTGAGAAATAAAATAGCCGCCACTTTTTGCCGCTTTATGAGATATCAACACTTTTATGTTGATATTCATCAGTAATAATTTTTGCTACAATAACATACATGTACAGTAAAAATAGAAAAAACATTATTATTCAAGATTTTTTGATTAAATAAATTAAAAACTTACAGTTTAACATACTAAAAGTCTCCTTAGTCATCGATGTCGGTCATTTCTAACCTCCAAATGTCATCGGGAAAGGTTTTTCTTGTCTTGGTTTTGTGCAGCTCTCCATTTGGAGATTATTATACCTCCAATGACGTAGACAGGTCATGTGCTGCACAAAACGACATTAGCCCCGTGAAGCGCGTGACCTGTCAACGACAATGGAATTTACATAACCTAAAAAATTTTTTTTTACCGAACCCCAAAGAGTCACAGCCATTCAGAGGTTAGAGATTTTTAATTTATGGTTTGAATATTTAAGATATTCAATTGAAAGACGTTCCCAAGTTTATAATGGAATTGTCAATTGAATAAATATTCGAGGCGAACTCTATCAACAATCTGCTAAAAAACATAATTGAAGTTTGCGACTTATTAAAAAAAAAGACCGAAAAAAGCTAATCGTTCCAAAAATACATTATAATGCGTGGTTACTAAGCGATCTAATTTTTTCTCCACAAATGAATATACTACAAACCCCGGGTATTTATTTTGGAAGATCAGAAAAATCATTTACAGAAAGCAGTAATAGGTCAAAACGAAGAAAAATTCGAGAACTAGATGATACATACGACAAAAATCAATTGAAGGGTACGTTGAAGTTAATTTTAAAAGAAGAACAAAAAAAGGATGACCTAAATTTAATTAAAACAGGTCTTGAAACTACACCAACCCGATCAGCTAAAGTAATGAACACTTGGAATAATCATAACAAAAAACCTATCAAACCTTATACAAATGATGAAGCTCTTAGCCTGATAATCGATACTAGGATGTCCAAGCATGAATCATGAAACAATTGAAAGAGACGCTAAGGAAAGAAACTTCGATGTTTATCTCTCTTATAAAAAAATTTTGGAAGCGAAGGTCAATATTTATCCATTATCCAATTATCCATCTTCTGAACATATACAGGTCACCGAATTGGATGCAAAGGTTCAACTACAGGCGCTTTTGGACCATACTGTTTCGCGAATTATTTTATCTCAAATAGATGTATTTGAAAATCGGTATCGATACCGGCCTTACAATGACTTTGATACACAAATGGGGTTGCGATGGAAGTACCGCTCACAGCGAATATAAACAGACTATTATAGAAAATGCTTCAGACTCTGATATATTTCTCACATCACTCGTATCCCTACAATTATGTTCAGTCAGTAAAGTTGATCCAAATATAAAAAAAAATATTTTGGTAAAACCCTCGGTCGTCCTCCACTAGATATTGTTGGCCAATTCATATTTCTTTTAAAACAGGAACTGCAGCTTTGACTTTGCAAGAATCCAATCCAGTGAAGAAAGAAATGCAGGAATTAAATTTAACCGAATTTAGATGTGAGAATTGACAGAAACGAGTTCAAATCAAGCATGTAAATTTGCGGAGCTACTCCGAAAATAATAAACGACATCGAAAAGGTTAAAAAGAGGCCAATAAAGGAATCATCTCTAAACTACGGTTTATCCACTCTCCACGCATGGATTAGATTTATGGAATATTGCATACACTTATCATACCGATTGGACTTCAAAAAATGGCAGGCTAGGTCAGAAGGGGAAACGGCAAGTGTTAAAGAAAGAAATTCAAATCCGCTTTAAAAGCGAAGTGGGATTGAATATAGATAAAGCAAAGCCAGGGAGAGTGGAACTAGCAATGACGGGAATACGGCAAGAAGATTTTTGCCGAACCTTCAGTAACAGCTAACATCTTAAATATCGACAAAGAGTGTGTAAAGCGTTGTGAAGCTATGTAATCTAAAGACAAAAAAAAATCAAAATATCCGTGGTATTACATGCCCAGCAGTATTCACAAAATTATGATTCATGGTGTATCCATAATTTCTGCCGCAGTCCTACCAATAGGCATGATGTCGGAAGAGGCACAAGAGTCTCGCAACAAAGACCTAAAAAACTAGCGGGAACATTTTACTCGAAAAACATTAAGAACAGCTATAAACCAGGATCTTTTAAATAGATTTTTGGTATCTTCTGATCCACTCATCACGGTATCTTCTGATCCACTCATCACGGGTTTAAGGAAAATGCGGAAGAAAAATAAACAAATGTTTTTAACCGAAACAATAAAATTATTTAAAGAACATTTACCATCTATAGCTCCTAAATATATTGATTCCTCCGATTCTGAAGACGAAATCAATGTTTTATATTGATTTTTTGTTTGTTTTTTAATAATTACTTCATTTAATAATACATATTCGTAATATATTTTTAAATATTTTATATTTATATCTTGTTGTTGTTAATTTAAGACACAAATTTCATTAAATCTTATCACTGTATATAGTGACGTAAATGAAAACACTTCAATGGTTTTAAAAAAACATGTTCTTTTAAAGAAAAACATACACATAAAATTTGAGTCATAATTTACCAGTTAAGACTATTACGACTCTTCGTTCGAATATCGGACGCCGACACGTATATTTTCCTGCATTTGCACACAAACGCAGACAAGATATTACATCTTACATCCCAAAAATTAGAGTTTTTCCTATTTCATGTTGCTATTCTTAATAGTTAAGAAACGAGTTCAAATCAAGCATGTAAATTTGCGGAGCTACTCCGAAAATAATAAACGACATCGAAAAGGTTAAAAAGAGGCCAATAAAGGAATCATCTCTAGACTACGGTTTATCCACTCTTCACGCCTGGATTAGATTTATGGAATATTGCATACATCATACCGACTGGACTTCAAAAAATGGCAGGCTAGGTCAAAAGGGGAAAAGGCAAGTGTTAAAGAAAGAAAGAAAGAAATTCAAATCCGCTTTAAAAGCGAAGTGGGATTGAATACAGACAAAGTAAAGCCAGAGGGAGTGGAACTAGCAATGACGGGAATACGGCAAGAAGATTTTTGCCGATCCATCAGTAACAGCTAACATCTTAAATATCGACGAAGAGTGTGTAAAGCGTTGTGAAACTATGGAATCGAGTTTTTCCTATTTCATGTTGCTATTCTTAATAGTTAAGAAACGAGTTCAAATCAAGCATGTACATTTGCGGAGCTACTCCGAAAATAATAAACGACATCGAAAAGGTTAAAAAGAGGCCAATAAAGG